>OY294067.1:172123851-172723851 GCA_958510875.1 Endomychus coccineus
ATAATTAAATCAATAATTTTCTATGTACCTAAAGCGATAGTACAGTGGCTCACTAAATTAATAAACATAAAACACGGTCGTACATACAGGTCCGGAAACTCTATGGTTGACATGAGTCGCTTACGCGTCGTCAAACTCGTAGTCCCTCGCTCAGTCACCAGCTGGCGCTTGGATCACGAAGTGGTAAAACGATTTTGAAAACGCAGATATGCCTTGTGTTTACAAGTTAACTTACAGTTTTCAGAAAATACTCCTATGTGGCGTCTTTTGGTACCACGCGAAAGTCATAAAACAATAGATCAGATGTGAAGAATATTAAATTAAAAGTCACAGATAAAATAGCAACATATGTGAAACATTACATAACTGAAATGGACAATGATATACGCAACTATACTACTAATATTGTTATTAATTTATATAAATTCGATAGGGAGCCTCCCGTTTGATGCAAAACTGATAAACTCTGCTGACGATACAGTTATTATATTCAGTGATAGATATTCACATTCACTCATGAATGAAGCTACAAGTAGTCTTAGTACTGTGAATTGCTGGTTACAATCAAACAAACTCACCCTTAATTCAAATAAAACTAAATTCATAAGTTTCTCAATCACGAACGTTAGTGAATGCAATAACGTAAACAAACTATACATCCATACGAACTGTGAACGTGAAAATTACATACAAGCTGCAGACCACATTAAATATCTTGGTATAATCATTGACAAAAATCTTAGGTGGAATATTCAAGTAGAACATTTAGCAAGCAAAGTAAGAAAAGTAATTTATAAATTTTACCAAATAAGAGAATACATGTGTATGCTTAAAAATATATACAAAGCTCTGGTGGAATCTTTATTGAAATATGGCATCGAAGCGTGGGGGATCTATATAAAAATGCAATGGAACATCTTAATGTTGTACAAAATTACGTCTTAAAAATAATATTAAACAAATGTAAAAGATTTTCTACGAATATTTTATACAAACAAATGAATGTGCTAAAAGTAACAACCCTTTACATATATCAATGTCTAATCTACATGCATCTAAAAGTGGAAACTAAGTGCATAGATCATGCCTATCACACAAGAGCAGCTTACAATGAAGAAATCAAAATTAATAAATTCGCCAAAAGAAAATGTCAAAATAGTACCTATTTCCTTCAAAGGATCAAAAGTCTATGAAAAACTTCCGTTAGCATTGAGATCAATTAATAATGATGTTAAAAGATTCAAATATGAAGTCTATACTTATCTCATTGATAACGCCCACATATTTGTGAGTTGTCTCAGCGTTTCTTAATTATTGTTATATTGCTCACTCGAAATATCAATTATATTTATTATCTGACTAATAAATCGTAATTAATTAATAAATATTGTGCCAATTTGAAATTATGTATTTTCTCAACATGCTACCTACAATTGACTTCTATTTGTTCATAGCTCAAACAGCTATTCACACTATTTTCAATCCAAATTACATTCTCTGAGGAATGAGAAGAAGCTATTTTATAAAAAAATCTATAAGCCGTTGAAGAAACCTGAGCATTTTGTCTATCTGAAGCAGAATGACATTCTCTTTTGAGCTACCTCAAGGATACACCTTCTTAGTATACCATTCGAAAAGATTTCTCAAACATATCGGTAGTAGAACCATTGTAAAAACCAATTCCCAGTCTTAAAACTGTTCGATTTACCCTTTTTGTTATAAATACAAAGATACAGAATTTATTCCTATTAGTAACTTGCAAAATGCAATTGTGTTTCGTTTGTACCTACAGGTCTCAAGCAAGTTTGTACATATCTATTTTTATTGCTAGATAGTCTCAGAGAAAGTTATGCCCGAATCTGATATACTTATGCCAGGAATAATGAAGAAAAAGGGTGCATTTCATTATTAAGTTTTCCTCCTACCTTTATTCTTTTCATATATACATTTGCAAAGCTCAATTTAAAGTATCGAAACTGTACCATCTATCCTTTGAATGTATTTCCGTCATATCTCTCAATATTGTATAACATCCATAAAGTGATGTATACTTTGTTGAAAGTATACTTTGTGGTAGCAGATTAATTGTTTAACACTTTTATAATCATTTTCATGCATGTAACATCAGTTTTGGTGAAATTTTTCCTCCAACTGACATATGTATAAAATGATACATCATGTAAATTGAACATTAAGAATGCTTTCCTTTCCAATAACATATGAAATACTCTTGTATACATCTTTTCCTTCCTTTATTTCATATGATTTAGGCCTAATTAGCATCCGATTCCTAAAAGATGCTATTATATCATAACCTTGGATCTACGTTGAAAATGTGAAATGTCAATTTAGATCCTGAAACATAATAAACCATACACATATATGAAAATGTCTTTATTGTAACTAAAATAACATTATTTGAATACTTTGAAAGGCTTGTACTATGAATTTGAACTAATTATGAGTGAATCCAATGTTCGTGGTGCTACATAACTCTGGACGATGCCACGTGTATAGTAGAATATGACAGATATCTTGTTATTTTCCTCGAAAATTTATTGTACCCTTCTCGTAGATGATGTAGATACCTTTCCAAATCGTTTTTGTGTTTCTTTCAATCCTTATGAACTTTAATTTGTTCAAGAATATGTGTGTAGGTTAAACGTTGATAAATGATTTGTATCTTCATATCTAAAATCAAATATGTTAGCGCTATTGTTAAACATTGCTTAGACTTACCTTTAGAGAGTTTTTTGATAGATGAGGACCCCGATTTATATCATATTCAAGTACTTTTGAACGGAAACATGATGTTTACGATATACATCTGACAGTTGGTTAATATGTTGAGACATCGAAGTGTGAGACCATAGAGGTCTGTTCGTGCTCATTTTAATGGAATTCACGTCCGTAGATCTGATTTCAGTGGGCCCCAATAGTCTATAGATGTAGAAATGTACTTGTACCGCTAGGAAGGATATCTTCGTCCATGGACCATTTTGGACACTTATACGCCGTATACAGCTTTTATTATTGCTTATACTTCATTTCATCATAACAACACCCCCGAAATTGATCATTTTCGTAAATTATCATCTAGATTGTCGTCAAACGACGTCGAATCTTTACGATTTATTTTAAGGTACTTAGCGGCATTTTTAGGGGTGCCAAAAACAACCACCAAAGTTCACCCGGAGTAAATCGATGACGATCTTTCCGATGGTGAATTTTAATTGAACGTAGAGGCTTTACTTTTCGATAAAAAAATTCCTCCAAGATAATTTTAAATATGGCCGACAAAAATTGGTACCGAATGGATTTGAATAAAAATATCCCCAAATCTTGTGTCAAATTAATTAATTTGAAGTTTCTGAAATTGCGAAATTTCGCAATTTTATACGAACGTGGAAACACACACAACTCTTTAGCGCGTGAGGCTCCGGGATTTTCACTTGGTCTATCGAAATTAGAAGGTTCGAATTGTATAAAAACACAATTGCATGAAGGCCAGATGTCCTACGTAATTAGTTACGAACGGAAACATTTTGACAAATGCCTCGAGGAGCTCTCTACGTTTCAGTTAGAGTTTATACATTTTACCTCGGTCTTGTTAATTTGGGGCCGTTTCTTGCCCCGTGCGAGCGGCGCCAGTTGTAATAAAGTCTTTTTTGCTATGGGCCGCTAGCTTTTACCCGCTTCGCGTATATTTTAGTAGCTAGAAAATTCCCTTTGGTGCTTCGCACGTCAGACGTGCATAGCTGAGACCTGAGAGTACCTGTTTCTATTTGAATTAAATTTTCTTATTTAAAAGACATGTTGGGGCCCGAAAATGTGCCTAAGCAACGGCCCCGATGAAAATCTAACGACATGGAGTGAAAACGGCACGCGGAAAGCCCCCGGAAAGACGTTCTATGTTCCGAAAGTTTTCACATTTCCAACTCGCCAGCTACGCGCTCCTCACGTGAACGTCATTCGATTTACGGAAAATTAACTATTTCAAAAGAGTTTTCGACCCGGTTCGGGGCTATCACGACCTTTTAAAAGGTTCAAAGTTTACATTTCGATCATATTACAGGCTCGCTCTGCTCGCCTCATTTAGCTTGTCCGGTCCAAAATTGACGGTGAAAATCGCATATTCCTAGTTACATTTTTAGTAACTTGACTACCAACCTAATAAGCCGCTTATTCTAATACCGACTAGTTGATTTTACGGGCTACGCCCCGCTGTGCTACGCCCCGCTAAGTTACGCCCCGCTGACGTACAGTTGTTTTCATGTGCAACGCCTTTTTGAGGGTTTAGTCGGATAGTGCGTGGTAACCTTTATGTGAGGTGTATGGGCACCTTTAGGTTGTCACTTGGACAAACGTCAACTTGACAGTTGTAGGTTACATAGATAAAATGCAAGGAACAACTGAGTAAATGGGAGTATTTCGTTATTGAATTTTAATCCTACTATACCTCTTCCTTTTATGGAGTAACAACATTACTATTCAAGTAATCGAAGGAGATGACCCCACCCCCTTTTGGATGTGACTTATCATTCGGAAAAGTTTCCCAGTAAAAAAAGTACCTAAATAGAACCAGTATGTAGGAGGGTATTCCTTCTTATAATGTTAATTAATAAATATTGTGCCAATTTGAAATTATGTATTTTCTCAACATGCTACCTACAATTGACTTCTATTTGTACATAGCTAAAACGCTATTCACACTATTTTGAATTCAAATTAGTCTCTGAGGAATGAGAAGAAGCTATTTTATAAAAAAATCTATAAGCCGTTGAAGAAACCTGAGCATTTTGTCTATCTGAAGCAGAATGACATTCTCTTTTGAGCTACCTCAAGGATACACCTTCTTAGTAGTATGCCATTCGAAAAGATTTCTCAAACATATCGGTAGTAGAACCATTGCAAAAACCAATTCCCAGTCTTAAAACTGTACGATTTACCCTTTTTGTTATAAATACAAAGATACAGAATTTATTCCTATTAGTAACTTGCAAAATGCAATTGTGTTTAGTTTGTACCTACAGGTCTCAAGCAAGTTTGTACATATCTATTTTTATTGCTAGATAGTCTCAGAGAAAGTTATGTTATAAAAAATCTACTACCCGTTGAGGAAGGATTTTTTCTCTTTTCAGCTCCGAATCTGATGTACTTATGCCAGGAATAATGAAGAAGAAGGGTGCATTTCATTATTAAGTTTTCCTCCTACCTTTATTCTTTTTATATATACATTTGCAAAGCTCAATTTGAAGTATTGAAACTGTACAATCTATCATTTGTAAACTTTCCCGTCATCTCTCTTAATGTTGTATAACATCCATAAAGTGATGTATACTTTGTTGAAACTATACCTTGTGGTAGCAGATTAATTGTTTAACACTTTTATAATCATTTTCATGCATGTAACATCAGTTTTGGTGAAATTTTTCCTCCAACTGACATATGTATAAAATGATACATCATGTAAATTGAACATTAAGAATGCTTTCCTTTCCAATAACATATGAAATACTCTTGTATACATCTTTTCCTTCCTTTATTTCATATGATTTAGGCCTAATTAGCATCCGATTCCTAAAAGATGCTATTATATCATAACCTTGGATCTACGTTGAAAATGTGAAATGTCAATTTAGATCCTGAAACATAATAAACCATACACATATATGAAAATGTCTTTATTGTAACTAAAATAACATTATTTGAATACTTTGAAAGGCTTGTACTATGAATTTGAACTAATTATAAGTGAATCCAATGTTCGTGGTGCTACATAACTCTGGACGATGCCACGTGTATAGTAGAATATGACAGATATCTTGTTATTTTCCTCGAAAATTTATTGTACCCTTCTCGTAGATGATGTAGATACCTTTCCAAATCGTTTTTGTGTTTCTTTCAATCCTTATGAACTTTAATTTGTTCAAGAATATGTGTGTAGGTTAAACGTTGATAAATGATTTGTATCTTCATATCTAAAATCAAATATGTTAGCGCTATTGTTAAACATTGCTTAGACTTACCTTTAGAGAGTTTTTTGATAGATGAGGACCCCGATTTATATCATATTCAAGTACTTTTGAACGGAAACATGATGTTTACGATATACATCTGACAGTTGGTTAATATGTTGAGACATCGAAGTGTGAGACCATAGAGGTCTGTTCGTGCTCATTTTAATGGAATTCACGTCCGTAGATCTGATTTCAGTGGGCCCCAATAGTCTATAGATGTAGAAATGTACTTGTAGCCCTAGGAAGGATATCTTCGTCCATGGACCATTTTGGACACTTATACGCCGTATACAGCTTTTATTATTGCTTATACTTCATTTCATCATACAAACACCCCCGAAATTGATCATTTTCGTAAATTATCATCTAGATTGTCGTCAAACGACGTCGAATCTTTACGATTTATTTTAAGGTACTTAGCGGCATTTTTAGGGGTGCCAAAAACAACCACCAAAGTTCACCCGGAGTAAATCGATGACGATCTTTCCGATGGTGAATTTTAATTGAACGTAGAGTCTTTACTTTTCGATAAAAAAATTCCTCCAAGATAATTTTAAATATGGCCGACAAAAATTGGTACCGAATGGATTTGAATAAAAATATCCCCAAATTTTGCGTCAAATTAATTAATTTGAAGTTTCTGAAAGTACGAAATTTCGCAATTTTATACGAACGTGGAAACACACACAAGTCTTTAGCGCGTGAGGCTCCGGGATTTTCACGTGGCTCATCGAAATTAGAAGGTTCGAATTGTATAAAAACACAATTGCATGAAGGCCAGATGTCCTATGTAATGAGCTACGAACGAAATGATTTTGACATATGCCTCGAGGAGCTCGCTACGCTTCAGTTAGAGTTCATACATTTTACCTCGGTCTTGTTAATTTGGGGCCGTTTCTTGCCCCGTGCGAGCGGCGCCAGTTGTAATAAAGTCTTTTTTGCTATGGGCCGCTAGCTTTTACCCGCTTCGCGTATATTTTAGTAGCTAGAAAATTCCCTTTGGTGCTTCGCACGTCAGACGTGCATAGCTGAGACCTGAGAGTACCTGTTATTATTTTAATTAAATTTTCGTATTTGAAAGACATTTTGGGGCCCGAAAATGTGCCTAAGCAACGGCCCCGATGAAAATCTAACGACATGGAGCGAAAAGGGCACGCGAAAAGTGGTCGTAAAACCGTATTAGGTACCGAAAGTTTTCACTTTTCTAACTGGCCAGCTACGGGCTCCTCACGTGAACGTCTTTCGATTTACGGAAAATTAACTATTTCAAAACAGTTTTCGACCCGGTTCGGGGCTATCACGACCTTTTAAAAGGTTCAAAGTTTACATTTCGATCATATTACAGGCTCGCTCTGCTCGCCTCGTTTAGCTTGTCGGGTCCAAAGTTGACGGTGAAAATCGCATATTCCTAGTTTGATTTTTAGTAACTTTGACACCAACCTAATAAGCCGCTTATTCTAATACCGATAAATTCGATCAGTTTATTACGTGACACCATGAGAATCGCTTTGGTTGACATTCAAGGTTTCGTCGTCGACGATGTGTTCCATCCGAAAGAAATGTCTATTCAGAATAAATTTAAACGACATTATTCATTGTTTAAACCATGCATACCCTTTGCATCGTTGAATGCTCAAGATCGAAAATCTATATGTTATGTGGAGAGACTCGTACATGGATTAAAATAATCTTCTGGAGATGTAGAATACACCGAAATAGATAATATTCTAAAATCTAATCTTCTATGTAAGGCAGACTATATTTATGTTCGAGGTGATCAAACAGCTGATTTTTTAACAAGAAAGTGCCAAGAACTGAATATTTTCACACACATTGTAGATGTGTGTAACTTTGATAATACTCTATGTGAAACAGGAAAATTCGGACCTTCAAATAGGATGAGCTGCATGAATTACCGTAATGATGGAAAAAAATATATGTGTACAATTCAACACGTGGATAATCTACAGCAATGGTTCCTGAACATTATTCTACCAAATTAAATATATCTGTATATATATTCATTAAATACATGTTATTACTATTATTCAATAAAACAACTCTTTATTATTATTATATGTATTTATTTGTATGTTTCTTAACAATTTTTATGATGATTTTAAGTAGTAAAACTAATAAGACACTAAGATTGAAACATTGCATCGCATAAATCTCGTTTACTATCTGTGTCGGTGATGGTGTGTTTGGTGGTGGTGGTTGAGAAGACATCGATGTAGGTGATGGGGTGAATGTTTGCCACTTCATAACATCCTCCTCTGTACCATTTGGAAATAATAGCTTGAGCTTATAATTAAATGTGTGATTGGTGGTGGTGGTGGTCCGCATCGTTTCGAGAATTATGTATGTGAATACCTCTAGTTGATTTTCGTTAATCATTTGATAATTCATTGGCTGCCATTCTGTTCGATTACATTCATTTCTCAGATCTTTCCTGGGACATATATAAATACGTTCCACTCGATTCGGAACGTTTGTATACAGGATTCCATTCAAAATTGAGGTTAGGATTATAAAATTGGGTTCTAACATAACCATCCTCTCCACCAATACTCAAACTATTCAATTGTCTTATAGCTATATTTTTATCTTCGTAAAATTTCAAATCTCTACTCAAAGCTTTTACTTTCGCACCGAATTCTTCCAATTTACGTGTGTATTCTTCAAGAGACATATTATTACCGATGATTTCATCGACTATATACACACGCTAGTATAAACACCATACCTTAGATTTCTTATTACTTGAGCTCCAAAAATTCAAGTTTAAAAGCCGGGTTGCTTTTATTAACATCCTCTTTTCCCCTGTATATCAGAATCGAACAAGGTTTCATGTTGATTTGTTCCAAAATTGGGATAATCTGATTGGTCAGTCGGTTGGGTAGGAACATAGAGAATTCATCGAACTCGAGCAATACGGATTCACCAAATTTGGTTCTTACTACTCTCGCTTGCAGTATTGTATAATGCTTATTGATTTCTAGTTCCGGAACTCTCCTCAATGGTTTTCTCTGCAAAAGAGCACAATGATTAAGTTTTGTTAGATCCATCATGAATCTGAAACAATATGAATGAAATTGGAGATTTTTTTAAATTCGTAATACACACACAAAATGATTCAACAGTTATTTTGTAAAAGTTGATTAATCAATTTTGTACTTGTTATTTTATGAATGTGAATTGAATAATTTTTTAACTGTTCCAATGCTTATAAGAGTATGTATGTTTTCATGGCAGTGAATTAAATAATTGAATTAAACTTATATTTTCCGTTCAAGAGAAGGCAGCACACACAGGATATATGAAAACGATGTGTTTCGTTTGAGCTGTAACAGATTACTGAGGAATCGAGAATTAAATTCGTAGTCAACATAACTCTCAATTCTAATTCTCTCACTAACAAGTCTAGACTTGTATATCACTTATTGTTATTTGTTTACCTAATGAATGAATCCATTGTATTCAATTATTCTCGTATAAACTGAATGTGATGACGCAGGTGTATGCAAAATTAATTGCTTCCACGTGTTTTCATATACTCAATGTGGTTCCTGGTGTAATAATTTCATATACGTAAGTAATCATTTAACGTTTAGGAAATTTGTAGGTTATTTTAAAAGTTCATTATTTTTGGAATTACGGTGTGGTTCAATAATAAATGACAGTATAGCTACAACATGAGTCAAACTTTTGGAATTCCTCGCGCAAACATCAGCAAAACACCTCATAGATGTCGTCCTTTGACGTTAGCTGTTCTGACATGGACATCAAGCTATGATAGTTCATTAATATATCGTTTTTTTGAATTGAGATGGTACTTCCCGCGCGAAAACATTAACAAAATACCTCATAGATGTCGTCCTTTGACGTTAACTGTTCTGACATTGACATTCAGCTATGACAGTTCATCCGTTTAGTGATGGATGGCGATATAGGCTACAACATCGGTAACATTTTGAATTGGAGTCTCATAGATGTCGTCCTTTGACGTTAACTGTTCTGATATTGACATCCAGCTATGATAGTTCATCGGTTCATAAATTTCCCGCGCAAAAACATTAAAAAGATACCTCATAGATGTCGTCCTTTGACGTTGACAGGTACGCATGACGGTTGATCGGTTCATTCATAGATGTAGTCATTTGAAGTTAACTGTTCTGACATAGACATTGAAGTATGATAGTTCATCGGTTCATTAAGAGATGGCGGTGATGTAGCTATAACATCAGTCATATTTCGAATTGTGACCTCATAGATGTCGTCCCTTGACGTTAACATTTCTGACGTTGACTGGTATGCATGACGGTTGATCGGTTCATTCATAGATGTAGTCGTTTGAAGTTAACTGGTCTGACATTGACATTTAAGTATGATAGTTCATCGGTTTATCAGGAGATGGCGGCGATGTAGCTACAACATCAGTCATATTGTGGTTTTGACGTTAACTCTTCTGACATTCGGTTCCAACGTCGGTCATGATAAACTTCACCAAAACACCTCTACGTTTGAATTTGGCGGGTCGATGACGTCACATCCAACTAACCTCACATCCAGACCTCTATGGTCGAAAGTTCTATAATCATCGTAAGCTCTATGGACATGTTTGAATTTCTCGGGTTAGTAACGTTACGTCCAACTAACCTCACATTCTATGACACGAACCTCTATGGTCGGAAGTTCGGTGATCATCGTAAGCTCTATGAAAACGTTTGAATTTCGCGGGTTAGTAACATTACATCCGAAGTTGCGCGCGCAACATCCGGTCGATGACGTCACTTCCTGGCGCAGAAGTAGCCCACTTAATCTACTCATGTCTTAGTGGCTTTCGTTATTATGAGAAGAAGCTTCGAAATTTCATAAGAATAATCATCTTTGTTACATATTATAATTAAATCTCCACATTATCCCTATGGTATTTAGAAACCGGTAAGATGTCATAGTGGCGTGAGAGAAGGTTTTCGTGTGAACAACGTAGCACACAAGTCAATATAGTTATAATTGATAGGAGGAGAAAAAAAATAGCTGCATATTAGTGAACTAAGTTCACAATAGCGAATAGATGTTTTTACAAAGCTATCCCAAGCATAAGTGTAGGTCCAATTTAGAGTCCCCTACACTCCGGACCGAATTGATTAACAATCGATACAATTTTACTTGTGTATAAAAAAAATGAAATGGTAATGAGAGACTAACCAATAATGTCGAATTAATAAAGTACTATATTGAAACTCTATGAATAAGAGTAAAATTTCAATTTTCAAAATCAATACTGAATTTAATCTAAATAAGTCCAATCTTTGAGTCAAAAGACTCCCTCAAGTTTAGTTACCTTAAAAAAATAAACTATAGATACTTAAGAGCTTATTTCTGAAATTACACGTTTTCCAGACAATAACTTATGGATACATAAGAGCTTATTTCTGAAATTATACGTTCTCCAGACAATAACTAACTCAAAATTAGTCCAATCTTTGTGTTGTAAACACTAAGAATCAGACTATAAAAGAAGATACTAGAGTTAATTTTCAAACATGACATTACATGGACCAGCGGATCCCAAATTAGCATATGCAATTATTGAAAACGAATTCGTAAAGTGGAAGTCTTGTAATAATCCGACGGATAACTCCTTTTATTTTTGGGGCCTTTGAATAATATTGATTTAAATTCGAATTGAAAATTTTATAAATTATCATATCTTGAACACGATATACCAGACAGACCTAGCGGCGGTAACCTGAGTCCACTTTCCTGTATCATTGGCCGGTCAGCCATGAACCATGTTTTACAAACGTAAGCACGGCGCGAGGACAATGGTACTTTTTTCCCTGAGTCAGGAAAAGTTTACGTGGAGTTGAACAGAGCAATTCTTTCGCCTAGTTAGATTCCTATTGGCTGTTGTTATATTTCATGGGCGTGTTCTGATCCCGGAATTCGGAATTGAACATATTTTCTAAGATTGAGCGTGAAGTGCCCCACCCCCCGCTACAATGATTCCATAAAAACAAATTACTTTGAGAAAAAAAGGCAGTTCTCAACCACCTTCTCAGTTAGTTCTCCACCAGGTACTTGTCGGTAAGGCCAGCTTGCTTTATGTCCACAGGGATGCTCATTGTTGCATTAAATCTAATCAATTCCAGAATATACAAATCAAGTTCAAGAAATTCATAGATATTAAATTAACAATGCAACAAGGGTTATACATTCCTGGGGGGCTAAAGCACTGCTGGACTTGTTCGCGTCTTTCGCGTCACGCGTAAAGTGTTGGTACCCTTATTTAAAAAAATCATTTTGTGACAATTTTCTATCATGCTAAATTTAATTCGATGTAGAAATCGAGTGTTCAAATCCTTTGTGCGTATTTCTACAAGGAGCGAGATGAAATGGTGTTATTAGCCCAACAGGGTAAGTGCATTTTGATTGCCAAAGAACAACTGTTATATTGTCTTCAACCTCGGAATCGGTAATATGATATAATGTGGTTATCTACCATTCAGATCATGTTCCGCCCGCCACTGTTTCATTCGTTAATATAATTTTTCCTGCCATTCAGGCTATTTGGAGTGTCTATACAAATTCCGCTTATCGGAGGTTACTTAGGGGAAATGGTTGTAGAGCATAATGTCGTTAGGTTTACCCCAGCTTACCAGAAAGGGAGGAACTCTTTAATTTTTTTTAACATCATTTATCAATAATCGGCGTGATCGAGCGCGAAACCGATCACTGTTCGGGGTTGTGCTAATTAGTCCTTCATTTATTTCAACTCTCTAAAGAGAACATGGACAAGAACTCGCTCGCTGGCGAAGGGGATAGATCGAGCGACATTGATAATTTCTCAGGTTCCCACTTGGGGTCAACCTGAACTTGACATCTTTTTAAATCTATGCTATCATTCCTATGACCAAATTTTGGATTAATTTTATAAACGCTCGTTGTTGGTTAATGTATCATTTTTTTTTGTTAAGTTTGTTTTATTCAATATACATTTATTATTTAATTTGATTTACGAGTTTAACTGGAAATCCCTAATCACCTCTCAGCGAATACGTCCTTCAGAATTTACGCTTGAATAGATATAAAGATATAAGTATAGGTAATTGTACGAGCCGGTCCCTTGGAAGGGATCGCGTCCTCATAGTCAAAAACAGCTTCTAGGTGGGCTGAAATATACGCCTAGTGGTGGCAGCTTTAAAAGAACCTTAAGGGTACATGGATCAACTAAGATCTCTGATACCCGAACAGGTTCCAACAAACAATTTTAAAAATTCATACAACACGTCGATGAGGTATTAACGCTACCAGAAATGATACCCAGCCGGTTGTTACAAGTTCAAGTGTTACAAGCAGTGAGATAGGATTCCGAACCTATTCACTTATTTGGGAAATATTAAATCTAGAGCAATCTGGAGTAAGTTCAGATTTATTATTATCTAAAAACACAACGCTCGGCGGAATGCTACAGTCTTAAACTTCCAAATCCATCCACTTTTCAGGGTGATCAAGTCCTAAAAATGGTGGTTTCACTATAACAACTATAAAAAAATAATGTATCCGATAAAGTTAAGGTAACTAATGAAAATAAATTGAACTATACTAAAATAAAGAGAAAAAAATTCAGAAATCTGGCAATCAAAGTAAAACAATGATACTTAGCGTCATCCGTGCAAAAGAATGAGCGATGCAGATCGGAGCAACAGGGAACCCCCGCAGATCACCAATAATTTGCAGCATCCTTAACAGTATTCATCTACTGTGGCAATCAAGGGTCGCGTCCTTCCCAGAACTGACAGTCATAAATGCGAACCTCAAAATCCACCGCAGAATTAGCAACCTGCTAGGAACCCTATCTCTCATCACTGGAACTCTCATCCTCCTGTTCAGAATCGTCATTGCACAGGTCTTCTTTTATATCCTTAACATGCCAGTTTCCCAAATTCTGTTTGTCTTCATTCTGTAACTCATATACTAGATTAGAAATTATTTTGGTTACGACACATGGTATATACTTAGGAGCCAGTTTGGCTGAAAAGAAATTCGCTGCGTTGGACTGAACAAAACTTCTTTTCCAAACTTTATCACCCACCTTGAAAGCTACTGGGCGTTTTCTCAAATTATAATGCTTTTTGTATCCCTTATATGCCGTCACAATGTTTTGTCTTACCTCATTGAAGACATTCGGTAATGACTCAATATCTGATTGTCTATGAATCTTGTTAGAAACATTAAGAATGTCGTTATCTCCAACTTTGCCGTAAAAATCGCCAGAAATAGGAATTTGACGTGCAAACATTAAAAATGCAGGGCTGAACCCTGTAGAATCATGCTTTGTTAAGCGTAACGCTTGCGTTAATTGAGAAATGTTTGCATCCCAATCCCTATGATTATCGTGTATAAACGAAGCAATAGCGGTAATTAAAACTCTATTAACTCTTTTGCTATTATTAACCTGTGGGTGATAACGGGCATTCAACCAATGTTTCTGGACTTTGTAATCAGCAAGGAATTTTAAAAACTGCCTGGATGTAAAATGGCTTGCATTATCTGATAATAAAATCTGGCATACCCCAAAAGTGAGGCAACTTGATTTTCCAAAAATTTGACAGCCGAAGCCGAAGTGGCTTTTGCACAAAGATAGATAAACACATATTTAGTAATTCAATCTACCGCAACCAAAATATATTGATTACCACGTTTAGAACGAGGTAAAAGGCCTAAATAATCTGTACTCAATAATTGCATTGGAAAGTAACTATTTTTCATTTGCCCCATTAAGCCGTGTATCTGTTCATTGGGACTCTTATGAGCAGCGCAAATTTTACAATTCTTTACATATCGAATTACATCCTGTCTCATTCGAGGCCAATAATACTGTTCACATATCCTATACATAGTTTTCGAGATCCCAAAATGGGCGGCTGTAGGAACACAATGAAACTGTTCAAAAATTTTAAGTCTGTTTGCCGTTGGAACTACCAATTTGCATTTCGTTAAATCAGAAGATACACACGTAGGAAGTTTGACGTGTTTATATAACCCGTTACCAACTACTTCAAAATCAGGGTACTGATCGGGATTAATGAGTACCTTATTTAACATATCCGTGTACCATTTGTCCGGAATAAGTTCTTGATCACTGATTACATTAATATTAGGTACGTCCCTAGACAAATAATCTGGCACAACCATTTGTGATCCTGGCCTATGGCGTATATCTAAATCAAATTGAGAAAATTTTAAAGCCCATCTACCTAAACGACCAATCGGATCTTTCAAATTATGTAACCAAACTAAACTGGCGTGATCAGTGTAACAAACAACCCTTGTACCCCCTATAAAACAACGAAATTTAGACAATGCAAACAGAACAGCTAATAACTCTCTTTCGGAAACTGTATATTTTCCTTCTGCTTTACTTAAAGTTCGACTAGCATAAGCTACTGGATGTTGTAAGCCATTATGTTCTTGAAAAAGTACACAACCTAAGCCGACGTCGCTAGCGTCGCTTTGTATAGAAAATGATTTAGAAAAATCTGTACTTCTGAGAACTGGAGCCGACGTTAGGCGTTTCAGCTCTTGAAAAGAAGACTCAGCTTCAGGAGTCCAAGTAATCGGTTGGTGCTTTTTCTTACTTTTAATAAGTTCTGTGATAGGAGCTGTTAGAGTAGAACAATCTTTGATAAATCTTCGATAAAATGAAATTAATCCCAACAGCCTCCGAACTTGAGTGGATGTTTTTGGTGAAGAAAGAAGAGTAACAGCTCCAACAAGCTCACCACTAGGGAGTAATCCCTCCCTATCTACAATAAAACCCAAAAATTTGAGAGAAGGTCTGCAAAAATTACATTTTTCAGCATTAACTGCAAGGTTAGCTAATTTGATCTTTTCATATACTTTATGTAACACTTGAATATGTTCTTCGATAGTTAAACCAAACGGCATTACGCAAAATTCGTAAAGGCCTTTGCCTGGAATACCGAAGGCAGTGTATTTACGTGAATTTTCCTCCAAAGGAATGTTCCAAAAAGCTTTCTTCAAATCTAAAGTCGTAAGATTGTTAGCGCCTTGCAATTTGCTCAAAATGGTGTCTATTGAAGGTAAAGGGTAAGCATCCCTTGTGGTTAACTTGTTTAAGTGTCTACTATCTAAACAAGCTCTATAAGAATTATCTTTCTTCTTTACTAAAAGCATTGAGCTCCGATAAGGTGAAGAAGAAGGTTGGATTACACCAAACCTTAACATCTCATCAATTTCTGAATTTAAATGGTTTTGTGAAGCAGGAGAAAAGGGGTATTGTCTTTTTCTAAAAGGTTCTGTTTCCGACACAGTGATTGTATGTTCAATTAAAGTAGTCCGTCCTATTTCCGACAAAGAAAGTTGTTCAAAAAGTTCAATTTTCGATTGAAGTTCTGTTTTTTGTAACGTATTTAAAGAATCATTGCTATGAATAGCAGTAACATTATTTGACCTAATTGTAGGTTCGATGTTCCAGATAGAATTACCCCTTGAACCAATAACATTAATGTTAGAACCTGTGTCCAACAATGCAGGAGAAGAATCATCAAAAACTTTAATGTTCAAATAAGGTCTATTGTCATCTGGTAACTTTAAAAAAACCGGGGAAACGATTTTAGGAGAACAATTCTTTTTAATTCTAACCAACCAGTTTTCACATTCAACCCTGTAGAAGGTTCCTCTTACTTTCGTTTGTTTTGATTTGTGAAAGTACGTGGGTTTTGTTTTGAAGTCGAAGCTGTAGCCAGGCCTGTAGGCTTCAACGCCATGTTTTTTGACTTACATCTTTTACAAGATGTGCTAACTATGCTAGGTACTCCACACCCAAAACAAAAAATATTCCTAGGGGCTGAACAAGAAGTATACTTATGCCCTTGAGAACGACAATTCCAGCAAACAACTGGAGGAAAGGTTTGTAACTCATTGACTGTAGGTCTAAACTTTATTTTAGGTACATTTTCCTGTACTACCTCTTGACTTTTAAAACGAAACTTGAAATCTTCTATATGTCTACAATTCACTTTTGAAAACTTTATTGATGTTTAATTATGTAATGTAAATTGATTCAAAATGTGAGGTTGTAAGTTCGACATAATTTGTTCTAATCTCGTTTCTTCATTAGGAGAAACTTTAAGCATGGAGAATAATTTTTCTACCGAAGCTATGTACAAACTGCATTTTTGTCCTGAAAGTTGTTTGCGGTTTCTGAACTGATTCCATATTCCAAAGTCAAGGTATTTCGGCAAGAATTCTGCTTTTAATACCTCAATTAATTCCCTCCAAGATGAAACAGAAGTTCTCACGGATCTAAACCGATCCAAGGCATCACCCTTGAAAAGATCAACAGCTGAAGAAAAAAGGTCTTCCTCTGTCAAACCTCGAGCCTCCCTCAATTCTTCTACTCTATCCAAAAAATCATAATCTTTTTGATGATCTCCCGTCCCATCAAAAAATAAGTCCCATTTGAAAACAGGAACTTTGGGACGATACGATGATATTCCTTGGTTAATTGGAGTAGGCGGAGTAGAACTACCTGGAACTTGACCAACAGGCCGAAGTTTAACAGCATTATCTCCTTCTAGAGCAAGAACATCAGCTGCTAATTTATCTTTTTGAATCTTATCGTTCAAAGTTTCGAGGTTGAGTCTGTCTATGCGAACAGACGAGTGGTTTAGCCTAGTTTCTATTATCCTGGCATTATCCCCTGGTTCACCCAGATATCTATCAATTGCGTCTTTAATGTCTTTAAGAGACTCTGAAATTTCCACAATACTTTCTTCAAAATCGAATTCATCATTAATTGAAGTTAAACTTCTATCATGTTGTTCTCTATGCAAACAACCCCTTTAAAGCTTTCGTCTAGTATGTTGAAACGTATAACTCCAAATCCTGTGAATATACCCAAAAAATTAATTCTGCACTAGATTTCCTCACTGATAAGATGCGTAGAGAACAAGTTGTGCATGAGCTTCATAAGCCGAGTAGGAAGAATTTCAAATGACGCAGAACAATCATAAGGGACTTCAATATGGGTGGAAAGACGTAAACCCAGGAACATGAAATACAACTAGGACGATGAATCAAGAGTCAAGATTGAGATATTTGAAAATATTTTTGAGGTTATACCAACATTTTCGTATTGAGAAAATTTATTTAAAAAAAATATTATTTTGAGATCTTTGGTCTTTCCCCCTCCCCTCTCCGAATAACAGTGCAATCTTGAATTCTCATCAGTCTGTATGGAAGCGTACGCGGGAGAAGGTGTTTTCGATACGCTTATAAAGAAGCTCCCGTTTGAACTTCAAATCAATACCAGGGGCAAAACTAGAAGAACGATTGAGAAGAGGAGATCCAATGTATCAATTCATTCGATTAAGCTTGCAGTCAACACTATATTTCATGCAATATAACACTTATAATTGTAGCCAGTTATGTTTGGAATTCCTCTATAACTCTTCAGTTGTGGTCGACTAACATTGCATTTTATTAGTATATAAATAGATCGGTGATGAAGTTTTCATCAATCATGTCTCAGACGTTCACTATCACGGGTGAGAGCTCCCGCTTATCTGTAGATTTTCACCCACCTATAGAACTAGATCCTCATTCATACTATTTTATCGCACTTGTTGGTTTGCATACGTACAATAGCATCCCGAACATTGAAGAAGGTTTTAATAAAATTTTATTATGAAGATGTGAAGGGTGAGGAAAAAGTAGTTACTATACCTACGGGGTCCTACGTGTTGACAGACATCGAAGATTTCATACAAAGTACAGTTTGTGGGATAGGAGTGAAGCAAGAAGAGCGTGACCGGAAATTATCAATAAAATCTAAAAACAACACTCTACACACAGAGCTGAAGAGTGATTTTAAAGTGAATTTTATTTCTCAAGATAGTATGAGCGAACTGTTGGGGTTCAGCAAAAAGAAATTGACATCTCGTGAACTACACGTATCTGATCGACCCATAAACATAATCAAAGTTCAAACTATTAGAGTGGAGTGTAACTTAACCGCAGGAGCATATTATGACAATAAGATAGCTCATACGATATATGAGTTTTCACCTCCTGTACCACCTGGGTTTTAGATTGATATAGAGCCGAAGAATCTTATTTATCTACCGGTCATCAACAAGACGTCCTTCGATAACATCACACTGAATATTTTGGATCAGAATTGGAAACCGGTAAATTTTCGTGAAGAAGAAATTATTATATGATTGGGATTAAAGAAGGTGGCTAGGGATTATGGCTTTTAACAATAAATAATAGTTCAATACTTACCTGCATTCATTATATGGAAAGAATTCATCTGAGGAGGTTGTTGTTGCAGTAGACGTCACTTGAGAACATGGGTTTGGATTTCAGCAATAAAAGACATCTCCATAGTGGTCATCAGCCATTATCTACAACGAGTTCAAGGAAGAAGGTTGTTGCTGCAGCATTATCATTGAAGGAGGAGAAGGTTGCTTCTGCATCACTATCATTGGAAAATATAAATTTTTTGAAGTCCCTTGGTTACAATGTCGGAAAAACTTCAAATATTCAACGAGCCAAACTTCATTGAAGACATCATCTGGGAAGAAACTCATACCTACTATCCACACAAAACATCTTTTGGCAACAGCGATGAAATTGAGATATTAATCAATCAACAAGATGTGTTGGTAGATCTGGCCTCGTCTGTTTTATTCATCGAGGCAGAATTCCAGCCAGAAGCAAGTGGTGATGGTGAATGTAAACTAACGAATAATTTCGGAGCGTTTCTCTTCGAATATATCAGTTATGAATTGAATGGAAAAGAGATAGACAAAGTACGTGATCCTGGTATTGTCAGCACCATCAGAGCTTAGCTAACATATGCCAAACAGGAATCTATACCTCTAGCTATTTCTGGATGGTCATTTAAGGATGCATTGAGTTCAGTCTACAATAATAAAATCAATTTATGGATACCGTTGAATTCTCTACTAGGCCTATTCATTGACTATATCAAAGTTTTGAATGGGAAACATAAGCTGCGCTTGATAAGGTCTCGAACCGATAACGATTGCTATACTAATAACACAGGCACGGAAACGGCTAAAATAAATGTGAAGACGATAGCATTAAAAGTGCGACATGTGTTTCCAAGTGATCAAGTTAAATTTCAAATGTTGGAGAATTTGAGTGCTGAGAAACCTATTTTGATTCCATTCCGTAGTTGGGATCTGCATGAAAATCCGTTGATGAAGGAGAGCACTCGCGACATTTGGGCTGTTAAAACATCAATGAATTCGGAACGACCCAGATATGTGATTTTAGCTTTCCAAACTGATCGAAAAAATAATCCTGTTAAGCACAGTGCATATTTCGATAATATAAACTTGCTAAATGTAAAATTATACTTGAATTCAGAGTGTTATCCGTATGAAGCAATGAAATTGAATTTCACCGACCAGCAATACGTGGAAGCATACCAGATGTACTATGATTTCCAGGAATCATGCTCAAATAAAATAATAAGCGAACCCATGTTAGATTATATAGCATTCAAGAATAGAGCAATTTTGTAATGAAGCATTCTCCATTACTTACAAATAAATTTGAATATCTCAGTAGAATCGAATTACATTGGCAAAGTTAAGAGATCAAACTTCGTGCACATCTATGTATAAAAACTGGTGAACAGAATTCGCCAGCCGATCACCTGTTCACGTTACGTCACACGCCGCGATCTGTATAAAAGCAAGCCCATTTCATAGCGAAAGGGGACTGACTTGCCAGACCAGCACCGAGATTGACCTGCCGTAATCTAAACAACCCGAAGCCGTTGCTATTGTGCAAATCCGAGAAATAGAGAGTGAGTATTAATTGCCGTTTAAAATCCATTCAAGTCATTGAATTAACATTCCAGGATATAAGTCCGATTTCAAATTCAAACTTTGTTTATAAATTCAATAGTCTACAAAACAATCCTGATAGCTTGGACGAATACGATTCAGCTTCTGCGAATTGTTTTTCTAGAGACTAAGTTAGGATTTTGTCCGAGACCGATTTGTAGAATTGTGAATGAACACACAGCCGGAACCACTGGGAAAAACAATCCTTATAGCTTGGACGAATACGATCCAGCTTCTGCGAATTGTTTTTCTAGAGAATTAACATTCCAGTATATAAGTCCGATTTCAAATTCGAACTTTGTTTATAAATTCAATAGTCTACAAAACAATCCTGATAGCTTGGACGAATACGATCCAGCTTCTGCGAATTGTTTTTCTAGAGACTAAGTTAGAATATTGTCCGAGACCGATTTGTAGAATTGTTAATAAAGTCACAGCCGAAACCGCTGGAAAAATCAAGCCTTATAGCTTGGACGAATACGATCCAGCTTCTGCGAATTGATTTCAGGGGCTACGTGGTGATTCTCTCCGAGACCGCCTTGTGAAATTATTAAGTCAGTCATAGCCGATAGCTGACAAATCAACCTAGTCCGTTATACCCCGTTCCGTAAGAAATTACGTCTGAAATACAGGTCAGAGCGAATACACGACCCACGCTCCGTCGAAGTTAACAGTGTACTAAATATTTAGATTGTCGCGATTCATTTCATTTCTAGACCTAGGGACAAAAACTTGTCTACCATCTCACGCAGATGGTGGAGACTCCCGACGATAGGAAAACATCTAATTAGCGCGTTATTTTATACACGGAAAACGAACACATTAAAACGGCCTGTTCCTAGCAACATTTTGTAAATAGATTGTACATAGCTGGTGTAAATGTAAATAGAGATAATTAATAAACTTAGTTGAGCAAGAAATATCTGTTTTATTTGGCAATCCACACGAAAGAGAAACAGCAATTTTAAAACCTATATAAAAAGGGAACTTAGACCCTCAAGAAACCCTAGCAGGTCAGTTACTGTCATAAGAGGACAGTAAGTGACAACCTCCCCACTTGTAATTAACCATTCAAGCGGAAGGAGGTTACAATCGATAATAATAATAATATTGCAGCTACATCTAAATGTTAATGGAACATCAATCAATCACTAATCATATAACTAAACTATGATGAGCTGATGAGGAATAAAATGTGAACATTGATATCAGGGGTGTGAGGTTAAATATCTGCTGTAGAAATTACCCCACTACTATTATTACCTTTTATTTGAGAATATCGATATTTCCCATGTAATTGCCTAAAACTATTTTGTTAGCAACGTTGTTATCATTTGAGAGCCTACGAGAAATTATCTGTATGTTGGATAATCTAAATGAATATGTTTGACTATTATCACCTGTAGATTTATTTGAGATTCTTCAAAGATTAAGTTTGAAATTGATAACCCACATGAAGGAAGAAGCTTCAACGATTTGATAGGTTATTTATAATTTTCATAACCGTTGTTCTGAATGTGACAACTTTATCGGCTCCTGCACTTGAGATAAGAGAGAATATTTACCGCAGACTGTTTGATGACCACTACTACATACTATAATAATAGAAAAGATAGCATAATAATCTGAATCACTTTTTCGAGGAATATTATATGTGAACAAGTAATAAAACAGAAGTGTATTTATATTTATTCATTAATTAGATAGTAACATAAATTTTATGTGTCTATTTCTGAAGCGATATTTATAATTTAGATTACAATCCTGATGGGTTGATCCAAGGGACTGTACTTTACCAAACGGCTCGTTCATTATTGTGATGTTTTGCGGGGAAGTGAGAGAAATAAAATACCAGAAATAATAATAATAACATTTATTTAGAAAAATACATTTTGATAGTACATCATTTAGAATCAAAATAATAACATTATGATTCATGGTTCTTCACACTAAACTCCGGACTGATCCTGTAATCGGAGAATACTCCATTATACGATCGTTAATGATGATGCAATAAGCCCTGGTGTTTTTCGGGAAATCCAGGAAACTTTCCATCTCTAGTTTGACGTCAACTGTTGATGACTTTATAGCATCGTTTTGTTTTGAACAGTCAATCACAAAAATTGCTCTATTCTTGAATGCTATATAATCTAACATGGGTTCGCTTATTATTTTATTCGAGAATGATTCCTGGAAATCATAGTACATCTGGTATGCTTCCACGTATTGCTGGTCGGTGAAATTCAATTTCATTGCTTCATACGGATAACACTCTGAATTCAAGTATAATTTTACATTTAGCAAGTTTGTATTATCGAAATATGCACTGTCCTTAACAGGATTATTTTTTCGATCAGTTTGGAAAGCTAAAATCACATATCTGGGTCGTTCCAAATTCATTGATGTTTTAACAGCCCAAATGTCGCGAGTGCTCCCCTTCATCAACGGTTTTTCATGCAGATCCCAACTACGGAATGTAATCAAAATAGGTTTCTCAGCACTCAAATTCTCCAACATTTGAAATTTAACTTGATCACTTGGAAACACATCTCGCACTTTTAATGCTATCGTCTTCACATTTATTTTAGCCGTTTCCGTGCCTGTGTTATTAGTATAGCAATCGTTATCGGTTCGAGACCTTATCAAGCGCAGCTTATGTTTCCCATTCAAAACTTTGATATAGTCAATGAATAGGCCTAGTAGAAAATTCAACGGTATCCATAAATTGATTTTATTACTGTAGACTGAACTCAATGCATCCTTGAATGACCATCCAGAAATAGCTAGAGGTATAGATTATATTTATATATTATATTAGTGATCTGTCGTGAAATTGGTCTTTCCGAGGACCGAAGCCACACAACGCGAATCAATACCCGAGAATCCAGTTCTACATATATAATATATATATATATATATATATATATATATATATATATATATATATATATATATATATATATATATATATACATATATAACTTAAGAGATATAGAATCAAGTTTTCTGAATTATGAAGATAACTTAGATAATTTAACATAGGATTATAAAGATGAATAAACGTGAAAGATTGAACCATAGGCGGGATTCGAACCCACATTACTGGATTTCTAGTCCAGGGTGTTTACCAATTACACCACTCCGGTCCTGTTAGATTTTTATATTTCTGTAAATATAAACCTCTGAAAGGATAGTTAAATTATCTAAGTTATCTTCATAATTCAGAAAATTTAATTCTATATCTCTTAAGTTACATACACGATAGTGGCCAATTAGGCAAAGAAACTTCAAACTTGTTTATAATTAACCAGAACAATTCTCAGTCAGTTCTATTGAAATATATGAGAACCGGGATGCTGTCATTTGAATAAGAACTGTAGAGTAACTGCCAACCATAGCAGTACTAACCTACAATCCTCACTTCAAAAAACGACTGAACTTCAGATGAATGTGCGTGAATAGTTTATCTATGGTAGGGCATCGAATCGCATTGTGTTCATCAATGATCTACTATCCTTTCAGAAAATTATATTTACAAAAATATAAAAATCTAACAGGACCGAAGTGGTGTAATTGGTAAACACCCTGGACTAGAAATCCAGTAATGTGGGTTCGAATCCCGCCTATGGTTCAATCTTTTACGTTCATTCATCTTTATAATCCTATGTTCAATTATCTAAGTTATCTTCATAATTCAGAAAATGTAATTCTATATCTCTTAAGTTACATACACGATAGTGGCCAATTAGGCAAAGAAACTTTAAACTTGTTTATAATTAACCAGAACAATTCTCAGTCAGTTCTATTGAAATATATAAGAACCGGGATGCTGTCATTTGAATAAGAACTGTCAAGTAACTGCCAACCATAGCAGTACTAACCTACAATCCTTACTTCAAAAAACGACTGAACTTCAGATGAATGTGCGTGAATAGTTGATCTATGGTAGGGCATCGAATCGCATTGTGTTCATCAATGATCTACTATCCTTTCAGAGGTTTATATTTACAAAAATATAAAAATCTAACAGGACCGAAGTGGTGTATTTGGTAAACACCCTGGACTAGAAATCCAGTGATGTGGGTTCGAATCCCACCTATGGTTCAATCTTTTACGTTTATTCATTCTTATAATCCTTTGTTAAATTATCTAAGTTATCTTCATAATTCAGAAAATTTAATTCTATATCTCTTAAGTTACATACACGATAGTGGCCAATTAGGCAAAGAAACTTTAAACTTGTTCATATATATATATATATATATATATATATATATATATATATATATATATATATATGAAGGAAGATAGTATAGACTGCTAATGGAGATATTCATATTATTATTGGTAGTTTATTCCTCATCGAACCATCATAGTTCGTAAACGATGATGACGTCACAGACTGTTGAAGCATGTGTTAAACGAGTGTCTGAATTCTGAATAACATCTCTGAATGTTGAATCACGTGTTGAATCATGCGATAAAACATGTGCATGAATTTATTACAATCATTATGATAATTCACATTTTATTCCTCATCAGCCCATCATAGTTCGTGAACGATGATGACGTCATCATCGTTCGTAAACTATGGTCGCCGGGTTGAATCAGTTACTGTCATTGGCTTGAAGCAGTGACGTCATCATCGTTCGTAAACTATGATCGCCGGATCTTCACTTCAATAAAACACCACTTACTCGTCAAAATCATTATGTATTTCGATACACATAAAGCTATAGTCTGATGTTCTCCCCCAGCCAAACTTGTATGCATCATATTGATTTCCTCCACATCAAAAATATGGAAATTAACATTTTGCAAGTGACAGCTGCAAATGATAGAACACACACACACACACACACACACACACACACACACACACACACACACACACACACACACACACACACACACACACACACACACACATACATGGTTTGGTATTTATAATGGCATCTGTGCATTAGACCACAAAGTGGCATCATCGAATGTACGGGTCATAGAATGAAGCTTGAAAGTATCTCTTCAGCCTTGTATTGGCGGCTTAGTGATACACTCCATAGTAAGGGAGAAAAACAGAGGTGAAATATAGTCGTTAATGGCATCAGATGCCACAAGATGGTATATCCATTCTAAATTTAGTGCATGATGCTATAAGTATATTTGGTTACACGTTTCATTGTGTATGATGCCAGAAGTACCCGTTCTAGACTGGTTGATAGTGTATGATGCCATAAGTGCCATTGTAGTGAATATGTGTGTTTTGAATTATGTAATAAGTAAAACAAATTTTTAACATTATATATCCTATGTAAAATATATAATCATCTGTACACTATAACCGTTTCTTCACTTAAATTATAATTAAATATCTGAAACTCTTTCCGACTGCGATGCCGTCTTCACAAAGACAAATGTGAATGGAATTTGAAGATAAGATTACACAAATCAAAATAATACTAAAACTAGGTCAAAGTAGGGAAATATTAAATCATTATTATGTTGTTTCCAAAAACTAAAAGTTTTACAGGTACTTCATGGTTGGCAATAAACATCAAGTATTCCAGATTATCATTATTAATCCTAGTTTGTTAGCAAATAATCACTTATAAATACGTATTCCTAGTGGTTTATTGAAGTACTTGAATCACGGATTATTTCAATTCGTAAATACATCAAAATTTAATGAATGACCTCTTCGTTTAAAACTTTCTATTGCTAAATGAGCTTCCTCGTTGTAATTCAAGACTTTCCCTCTCTCAGAATACAGCAACTAACCTTAGGGATTATTCATTGGAATTTGATTCATCTCCCATTGAAAATAATCCATTCTTAGAGATAATTCAATTCATTCAAGGTCTAAGTAACACTCATCTATAAGTAATCATTTGTACTGGAATACTCGATGTTAGTTTTTGACCAAGAAGTATCTGTTATACTTTTACTTGTTAGAAACAGCATATTAACTGCTCTAATATTGGTTCTAATAACCGTTTCTCTAGTTTGACCCTTGAGTCTTATCTTTGAGTTTAATTTACATTTCACCTTTGATAATGGCTGCATCGCAGACGAAAAGTGCTTCAGATGATGACCTATAGATAAAGTGAAAAAAGGATGATAGTATAAACTAAATTATTTCATAATACATGTCACAATTCTAACTTATTAGTATTATATAAAGTAAGTATATTATAACGAAAAAAATCGAAGGAATATTTGTTTGAAAATAGTGAATGTAATTTCTTACTCTTCTATTATGAACCGTCAATTTCGACCATAATAGTTTTTCAAGTTAGTACCTGAAAAACTATAACAAAACACATTTTTTTTGTCCGTTCATTCCCTTCGTCGTAGCAATTCATACATTTCCAAACATTTCGAACATTTTTGTTTACCTGGTGGAAATTCTTTCTTCATGTCAAATTTGAGAAAGGTAAGATCGCATTTGATTTCATCTGACGTTCATGGTGTCTTTTGAATTTTTACTGGTTATCGTTTTATACTCATCATTTGTTCATTTGTGTTACTAGTTTTACTTGATTGTATTTTTTCATTCCTTTGGTATGTCGATTTTAAAATCGTCGTCATTTTTCAAAACTTCTGATACCTCATCATTTTTGAATTTTGTAAAAATTTTTGTCTTGATATTCTTGAGAAAATTCAGTCAATGTTAATCCTACTAGAAGAGCATTACTTTCCGAAATTATATTTCGCTTTTGTTTTGCGGATATAATTCGCGTTGCTGATCTGCAATTATATTTAATGTGACGCCAAAGTCGTTTCCTTATCATGGAACCTAGGCAATGTGGACATGGTCCATAGCTCGAGTAATTTGAAATATTCTTTTTTTTTCAGAAAGATCCCCTACTAGAATCAGTTCTCCATCCTTTTGGCTTATAACTTGACATTTGGGATAAAAGGCTGCAGTTCTCGTTGATTCCTCAAAAGTTTCCCGACGCTTTTTTGAACCTTTCGGCATTTTCAGCAGCCTGTGTTTCATTGTTGGGCATTAACTCATAATGACGAGCTATATTTATCATTATATTGTAATATAATAAGATTCTTGACCCAGTATGAATTATATAAAAAATTCTCGGGAATTAGGTCACATTAACACTCTGTTATAAATGTTCGTCTTAAGACGAACATTTATAACAGAGTGTTAATGTGACCTAATTCCCGAGAATTTTTTATATCATTATATTGTTGCAAAAAAGTCAACAATGAGCCGTATCTCTTATTCCTTTTCCCGCTTTTTTAATTTTTTCTTAGCATTTTTCAATAAAATCTTGCTTATCCGGTACACTTTTATCTGTCATCTGTGTGTATCCAGTAGAATGAATACTGTTTGAATAGATCTTATTAATGCCATCTTTTTCACTTATTTCGAGTAGTTACTGGTTTTTCACTTTTTCATTTTGTCTCTTTTTTTGAAATTGTCTTCTTTCAAACAGATGAGAAGGAATGGAAGTTCCTATCAGAGTATGTGTCTGATATATATGTGGTAGAAGGTTTAAACTTACTACCAGATTCAGAATATTGAGATGCACAATTTTTTATTTCATTATCTTGACCCCACCTAAGGTTAATTTTGCTTGGTAACATTGAGTCTGGATTGATTTGAGATTGAGGCTGCTTAAGAATTTGTACAGTTGAATTATTTTCTGGTTCTATATATTCAGAAGAATCACAAGTAAGTGGTAGTAATGTAGTTAGGTTATAATCTGAATCGAGTGCAGACTGCTCGATAGTCACAGCAGTCCCAAATTCGTTATTTACGGTGGTATTATTATCGGCCTGAGGTAGTGGATTTTAACGCAGTATTCCTATAAAAGTTGAACAGATTTTCCTTTCTATCTGTGGATTTTGGATAAATATTTACGTTGTCGAAAACGTTATTTCCTTCAGGAAGAACAGTAAAGGTCAGAGCTTCTGATCCCAAATCGTAGATTTCTTCATTTGTGGTACAATGAGCTTGTCTATGAACTTCTTTATTCACGGACATATTATTCAAAACGATAAATACATTTTCATCTATATCTGAAAGAAAATACTCATTAACATCTTGCAACCATATTTCTATATTAACACGTTTTCTTTCATTTGAGGATTTCTCACTTTCATCAACTATTTGATTGGTGTCTTCTATATTTCCAATATTCTTCACGTTAATTTGCCCTCACTTCTCTAAGATAGACCATTTTCCTAAATTTGAAAGGCCTTTTGTCTTATCCTTTGGAACTTTAAGTAATTCCAGTATCTTCTGCGAACTTTGATTGATGGGTAGATGTGACTAAAATGTATTAAATAGAGGAGTTTTCAATAAGCAAGATGATTTGAGACAAATAATCCTGTGTTACAAAATCTTAGAGAGAGAGAGAGAGTATAGAATAATCCTTCTTAAGATTTTCTAAAATAGATTGTGCAGTTTTTTTCCAATTTTTGGGGAAACTACACATGAGGCAAGAGGAAGTGTGTGGAAATCCTTTTTTATTTTCTTAATTTCTAGGCCAGTGATTTCTCCAAAAAAATCTTGTTTTTTTGCAATTTATCTACTTTTCTGACAGTTGCCTAATTCGAATTATTTTACAGATTCCGGATTTTTCTTAATCTGAGCAATCTTCTTTCTTTATAATAACGCATTAGTTCGGAAGAACAATGACATTTTGAAAACATGTATTTCTAATTCGATATTAGGCTTAGGTAAGGAATGTATAATTTTTTTTTGTGAAATTGGAATTGAATATACCAACAACAAATATGTGTGCATGTTGTTTTTTCTCAGTCTATATTTTAATTTCTTTTGTCAGGTGAATTTTGAACTTTGATTCTGTTATTGTTGTCTTTAAACGAAATCAAAGAATAATAGACATATCGTTAGTGTAAATTTGTGTTAAAATTGTTGCTGTACAAATTTTCAATCATTTGCTTCAATTCTTCAAATGTTATCAAATGAAAATTTAGACAGGAAATTTAGGTCTTGAAACGTGCAATAATGCAACTGGAAGAATATTCGCTTACGAAAATTTTGTCGACTTTCTAATCCTTTGTATGTGAGCAAGCAATAACACTGATTATTTCACTCATGCTAAGATACACATTTTTGATTTGTTGGAATATTTGTGTTGATAATCGAAAACACCATGTTTTCGTTTTTATATTTAGCTTCCTCATACAGTTTTATGAAACAGTGTCTTATCAGCAGCAGGCTGTCATAATATTTTTATATGATAAACTATAGAAGAGTTCACAGTGTGGATATATTATAACACTCTTGAATAGAAATAATCACCCTTATCCACTAAAAATACTATCAAAGTACCTTTCGGCTACCAAGTAGCCATCATCAGAGTGAACTAAAATATAAATCAAAATTTGCCTGCTTAAATACTATTTGGGGATAATAATGTGAACAACCTCAGCTGGAAATGAATAGGAATTTAATAAATTGCTTTTTCGTTTATTTATTTCCATCCCTTCTAAATAACATAGTCTGTACTATGTTCTAAAAGTGATAAGCTTGCCTGAGAAATTGTGTCACCTGTATTCAAAATATATTCGGCTACTACTCATTTTTCACCATAAAATTTCTTCATATGGGCAATATCTTCCTTATAACGAGTTGAAATGTTCCTTCTAGTTTGACCCACATAGCATTTTCAAAACGACTCACAATTGATTTCGTAAATTCCGGATTTGTTGAAATCGGAAACTTTACCAAAATGGTGTTTAAGCTTATTCTTACATTTATAAACTAATTGTATTGCAAATTTAGAAAACAAGCTATGGAATTTATTAATTACTGAAGGATGATAAGTGAAACTTTCGAATTTCATTGGAGTATTTGGATTGTGACTCGTGTTTTAAATGCTAAGAGGAATATTCTAACTCTGTATAAGGAACCTTTCGCCTATATAAAGAAAAATAATGGTGTAAAATCTGCGATAACCGAACATATGTTGAAAACAGGTCACAACATTTCTCAAGAAACTTCATCACTTTTTAAAACACAGGATAGACAAGTATATCTAGGTAATTTAGAATGGATGGAAATGTATAAACGAAAAAGCAATTCATTGAATTCCGATTTATCTCCAGTTGAGGGTACATTATCATCACCAAATAGTATTTAAACAGATAAATTTTGATATATAATTGGGTTTGATCTGATGATGGCTACTTGGTAGCCGAAATGACCTCAGTACTTTAATAGAATTTTAGTGGATGAGAGTGATTATTTCTTATCAATATTTTCATATGACACAACACCGAACTTTAGGTAATCAATAAATACAAATGAGCAACTACACTGAATAGACACTTCGGAAAAATCACAAAACGAACTTTTATTATAAGAATGAAACAAATCACGTCATGTTTCACCACGCAGTGACTTCTTCAGGAGAATAATGGTACTTGAACTTAAGAAGGTGTTAGTGGCTATATATAATATAAGGAGGGTCTGACTTACTGCTTGGTATTTCAGATTGTTTACAGCTAGCTTACATAGTGAGTGAACAATTCAGAAGTTATGTAAATAATGAACAACAAAGACAAGCCCCCAATTTGATCAAAATTTTAAAGCTTAACAAGCGGTAAAAAAAGGGAGACGTCTAGATAATTTAGAACACTCACAATTCAATAAATATAAGTACAGTAGACATATATATTTTTAATCCTCTCCTCTTCTTAATCTCTTCTCATCGCAAATCAATTAATAAATTTTAATACCTCAGGGTAAATAATCGGTATTCTTGTAATTCGTAAGTTAGTTGTGGATGATTCTGTTCAAAATCATTGAGTCAGCCCCTTGGTCATCATTATATATTCATCTATATATAGGTAGCTAATAATATGTTCAAGTGCCTTTGTTGACTTGAAGATGCAGCTGTCTGGTGGAACTTGTCGTGATTTTGGAATATCATGGTCTGCGGATGGATTCCGCGTCACAATAGATCGACTTGAATCCGACGTTTCATCAGCTATTACAGGTGGCTTCTTCAGGGTAAGCTTAAGGTTTGAACTGAAACTGGGTCTACTTGTTTCTGTAGCCGTATTTATTGTAGGAAAAATCCTTCCCGCTACACAGTTCACTGCCTTTATTCCGGTAATTAACACCGTTCCGGCACCTGACCCTGCCGTTGTGTGATTATGTACGAAGTGAAACTTTCGAGGATGGGTTTTCAAATGTTGAAAAGGTAATATCCTTAGTCAGGGTTCAGATTATTTGGATGTTTCAGGATTTCTATAGCTTCAAGGATTTTTCGCTGATAGGAGTTTGGAGCTTGAGCTAGGATTTTAGTATTTTTGAAAAGGATTTGCTGATTAGTGTCATACTTGTGTTCCCCAAGTGCAGATCTACTGGTATCATGAAGCCTTGTACAGCGCTAATGTTATTTCCATACGGGTAGCAGCTTTTCGACCTGTTTCATCAATGTAGACCTTACCGCAAGAACAGGGAATGCCCTTAACATCTTCTAAGTGAAGAGGAGGAAGAGAATCTTCGATAGGTTTGTGAAACTGAGATAGTTTTGGAAGTGTGGATAACCGGGTAGAAATATCATGTTTTTTAAGGATATTGAAAATTCGATCTGCTATATTTTCAATATATTGAAGATAGGCAGTGGTTGAAGTAGGCGGGGGGGGGGGAGATTCAGGTCAATTTGAAATTTTAGGAGGTGTGTATATCTTTATGGCTTGAGGTTGAGATAAGTTGACAGGTCTGTGGACCAAGGAGCTTATGACAGATTGCTTTCGGCCAGGGTGGTGGTGGGAAAGACCGTTGAGGTATCTATAGGTGTGAATGTAGTTTCGATACACATAATGTCCTTAAGTACCGTCAGTCTATCGACTAACCAATACATCTAGGAACAGGAGTAAACCTTGCGATTCGACTCCCATAGTGGGAAAGATATTGGGATGTAATGAATTTGAATGATTGAGGATGGGAATAAGCTTTTCGCGACCATGTTGCCAAATAACAAAGTGTCGTCGACATATCTAAACCAACATTTCGACTTGAGAACAGATGAGTCAATGACATCTTGTTCAAAAACTTATATGAAGATATTAGCTATGATTACAATGAGGAACTCATGGCAGCTCCCGGAGACTGCTCGTAAAACTTGCCATCGTACAGAAAATATCTGGACGATAGACAAATATCAATTGATGATAGCGAATACATTGAAATGTTTTTGACAGGTGACAAATGAGAAATTATGGCAAGGTTGTCTGGAATGGGAACGGAGGTAACCACCGCAATAAAGGCAATGAACTGTGTAGCGTGCAGCATTTTCCCTACAATAAATACGACTACAAAAGTCAGTAGACCCAAATTCAGTTCAAGCCAGCCTCAAGCCTGTCCTGAAGATGACACCTGTAATGTTTGGCGAAACGTCGGCATCAAGTCGAGCTATTGTGACGCGGAATCTATCCGGAAGCCGAGATTTTTCAAGATTAGCTATCCGCGGAAGTCTACTATCCAAGCTGTCGTAATTCCTTCTATTTCCCCATTTCTTTTTTAACCCTGGGCTTGTCCTATTTGCAGTTTTATTAACGATGCAGTTTTTAAAATAAGAGTGAGCACCTACTGCTTGAATAATTTATGTTATTTCGTCCACCAAAAATCGATGTCATGAACCTCTATGAGTTGAATTTGTGGCAATTACAATTTTGAATTCCACGAGTAATTTTCATATCCAGTTTAAAGGTCATAGCACTTCATACCCATGAAACTTAAAGCGAGAGATCGAAAATGCTGCTGAAAAATTACTTTCTTATGTATTACCTATTCATTGATTTAGGTACAAAATTACCCATGGTCCAGATGGATATTCATAGGATACAAACTCAACTGAATGAAATAATATATTCAATGATATATTTGCCATAACAAAGTTCACTCACAAAATAGCTTACACTTGCTTTCACCAATTCAGTACTTATGGCATCGCACGAGAAACAGTTTAAAAAGAGAATTGGATCACCATAGCGATTTAAGTTTTTAGAGGGCAGCACTACGCAATGATTCTGAAGATGCCATAACAAATACGGACATGGGAGTACTGAAATACCCAACATTTCGGCATCATACACAAATAAAATTCAAAATTTATTCTATACTATTATAATTGTGACGAAGAAGCTAAAAAACGACTTAAAAATTTATGGCATCGCGTGTATGATGCCATAAAGTGAGCAGATGCCACAGTTCACCATTCTGCATGCACAATGATGCCTTAGTAAATGTGGTACATACACACACACACACACACACACACACACACACACACACACACACACACACACACACACACACACACACACACACACACACACACACACACACACACACACACACACACACACACACACACACACACACACACACACACACACACACACACACACACACACACACACACACACACACACACACACACACACACACACACACACACACACACACACACACACACACACACACACACACACACACACACACACACACACACACACACACACACACACACACACACACACACACACACACACACACACACACACACACACACACACACACACACACACACACACACACACACACACACACACACACACACACACACACACACACACACACACACACACACACACACACACACACACACACACACACACACACACACACACACACACACACACACACACACACACACACACACACACACACACACACACACACACACACACACACACACACACACACACACACACACACACACACACACACACACACACACACACACACACACACACACACACACACACACACACACACACACACACACACACACACACACACACACACACACACACACACACACACACACACACACACACACACACACACACACACACACACACACACACACACACACACACACACACACACACACACACACACACACACACACACACACACACACACACACACACACACACACACACACACACACACACACACACACACACACACACACACACACACACACACACACACACACACACACACACACACACACACACACACACACACACACACACACACACACACACACACACACACACACACACACACACACACACACACACACACACACACACACACACACACACACACACACACACACACACACACACACACACACACACACACACACACACACACACACACACACACACACACACACACACACACACACACACACACACACACACACACACACACACACACACACACACACACACACACACACACACACACACACACACACACACACACACACACACACACACACACACACACACACACACACACACACACACACACACACACACACACACACACACACACACACACACACACACACACACACACACACACACACACACACACACACACACACACACACACACACACACACACACACACACACACACACACACACACACACACACACACACACACACACACACACACACACACACACACACACACACACACACACACACACACACACACACACACACACACACACACACACACACACACACACACACACACACACACACACACACACACACACACACACACACACACACACACACACACACACACACACACACACACACACACACACACACACACACACACACACACACACACACACACACACACACACACACACACACACACACACACACACACACACACACACACACACACACACACACACACACACACACACACACACACACACACACACACACACACACACACACACACACACACACACACACACACACACACACACACACACACACACACACACACACACACACACACACACACACATACACACACACACACACACACACACACACACACACACACACACACACACACACACACACACACACACACACACACACACACACACACACACACACACACACACACACACACACACACACACACACACACACACACACACACACACACACACACATACACACACACATACATACACACACACACACACACACACACACACACACACACACACACACACACACACACACACACACACACACACACACACACACACACACACACACACACACACACACACACACACACACACACACACACACACACACACACACACACACACACACACACACACACACACACACACACACACACACACACACACACACACACACACACACACACACACACACACACACACACACACACACACACACACACACACACACACACACACACACACACACACACACACACACACACACACACACACACACACACACACACACACATACACACACACACATACACACACACACACACACACACACACACACACACACACACACACACACACACACACACACACACACACACACACACACACACACACACACACACACACACACACACACACACACACACACACACACACACACACACACACACATACACACACACATACATACACACACACACACACACACACACACACACACACACACACACACACACACACACACACACACACACACACACACACACACACACACACACACACACACACACACACACACACACACACACACACACACACACACACACACACACACACACACACACACACACACACACACACACACACACACACACACACACACACACACACACACACACACACACACACACACACATACACACACACATACATACACACACACACACACACACACACACACACACACACACACACACACACACACACACACACACACATACACACACACACACACACACACACACACACACATACACACACACACACACACACACACACACACACACACACACACACACACACACACACACACACACACACACACACACACACACACACACACACACACACACACACACACACACACACACACACACACACACACACACACACACACACACACACACACACACACACACACACACACACACACACACACACACACACACACACACACACACACACACACACACACACACACACACACACACACACACACACACACACACACACACACACACACACACACACACACACACAATGGAGATCCACATGACAGACACCATGATGCTCTGCGACTTAGGTTAGCTCTATAACCTTTAGCTCCATGGTTTCTATGACTACGGTATGTGATAGTTGCCATAACACCCCGTTGAAGACCTATGTGAGAGGCACATCGCTGGAGGAGCTTGTGATAGCCACCTCGTCGATGTAACACACGTGACAGCTCCATAAAGCTATAGTTAGAGGTTTTTTTCTCATTTACTTGCACCATATGAGATTTTTTCACAAAAAAGCTGAAAATTCACATTCTACACGTCAACATCTTTCATTTGATACCCATAAAGCTATAGTTGGAGGTTTTTCCTCATTTACATGCACCATATGAGACTTCACGAAAAAGTTGAAAATTCACATTCTACGAGTCAATACCTTTCATTTGATACCCATAACGCCATACTTTGAAAAATAAAAATTTCAAATCCTTATCACGGGAGATCGGTCGAACTGATCGATATATTAATAGTATATTCTTATTCAGCACATCACGTAGATTCAGAATATGCAATAAAATGACCTTTTCCGGTTTCACTTCTGGTGTGACAATGTGTCGACCATATAACCCACCCCGGTTTAACCTGATGATGATGATGCTTGAGTAGATGAAAATTTTGTTCTGCTCATCATGTAGATTCAAAATATGTAATAAAATAACGACTTCCGGTGTAGACCCCCTTCACTCTGATGATGATGCTTAAGTCGATGAAGAACACATGTGGCATGTGCCGTCACACACTGTATATTCTATTCAGCACATCACGTAGATTCAGAATATGCAATAAAATGACCACCGTCTCTAGGTTCTTCGTAAAATGCAAACATTACAGGCTCATTATCACTCGAATGAGCTAGGCCTATTGCATGACCGATTTCATGTAATAGTACAACAAACAAACTTGATTCGTTATAAGCGGGTCTCGTTTTTGTTTCACACCAGTTTTCATCTCGATCCAAATGTATTTCGACCGTTGACCCGTCACTTGTTGGAAAATCCGAGAGTGCGAGAATCGTTCCAGGTCTATCAAACAACCCTGAACACACCTCATTGTTCGTAACTCTACGATGCATTCCTCTCTGATACGAAATGAGTATATCGACTGTGTCACCACCAGTATATTCAAAGTTCAACCCTGAATATTTGCTCCATAATTCAAATACCTTGGCGGTCAATCTAAGCAATTGAGTTGAGGCAAATCTGAATCTCCATGTCAATTTCGACTTCAACCATCTGGATATTGTTCTGTATTGAGGAGGATCATCAGCTACTCCGCACCTTTTCGTATTCATCAATTTCAAAGTCTCATTATTTAGGGTACCGTCTATTGGCAGCCTATAGAATTCTTGAAACACTCTCAATGCATCCTCTGTTTCACTCAACCCGTTGGAATTTTCTGTCATATATCCATATTTTACTAAATATTTGTTCGCCTGGGCTCAGATGAAGCATAGAATGAGTGTTAATAACATTTTGCTCTATCGACAACTTTACACATAATGCCTCTCTGACTGACTGCAACTCTTATATATCTACATTCGCGGAATTTTTGAAGCGTGTACGATGAAGAAAACAAATGGCTGGGGCTAGCCCGAGCCTGGTAAATATTAACAAGTGTTAGTTATCAAAATATAAATATTTGCGGCTTCTAACGCACATCGCTGTAATCTTAATATGTTAGCGAGGCTTTTCACAAACAGAAATGATTTATCCGTCCATTTAACCGCGATTACTGGTTGTTACTATAGAACGATAAGTTGAATTAATATTATTTTAATCTTATTAAGAGTGTAGTTTATTTCGTGAATATTCATAGACTGAAACATCTCAACTATTTACACTCGTATCTAACCAGCCACACAAATATACCTATATGCTGCTTTACATTTACCTCACATATTGCTTGCTGTCTACCTCGAACGACCTTGTATATACAAGCTGATTACCACTACTCGGTCTCCATTAACTCTACCATACAACCATAGATCCTAGCAGAAGGTCACCTAGTGGGCAGAGACCACACCCTACCCGGTAATACAGGTAACACCTAGAGGTTAGAGGCGAGACCAAACCCTAACCGTCTACCCGGCCGGTAATACAGGCTCAGTACTTACCGATACCTATCTGGGCATAGCGCGCATGCACGAGTGTATCACTGGTTGCCTACATCTGATAAGGCTCTCTATCAGGCAAGCCAAGGTAACGGGATACCTTCTCATGCATCATATTGATTTTCCTCATTAAAAATATGGAAATCAACATTCTGCATGTCAAGACTTTCCATTCGATACCTATAAAGCTATGGTTGACATTCATAGATCTGTCATGACAGTTCACGTGACAGATGCTTTATGGATCCACCACGTCACACCCGCCAAGACACAAAATGACACCTCGATGAAGACCTCACGTGACAGACGCCATGACATCTCGTTGAAGACCCACATGACAGCCGCCATGACAACTCTTTCCGACACCATGATGCTCTATGGTTTTGAGTTGGGTTAGCTCTATAACCTTCAGCTCTATGGTGCGTGATAGCCGCCATGACACCTCGTGACAGACACCTCGTTGAACCCCCTCGTGACAGACACCCCGTCGAAGTGACAGGCGTCATAATATCTCACCGCGTGACAGATCATGTGATTTCAAAACCATACAAGTCGCACGAGTCGGACGATTCGGACTGGTGGCGACACCTTCACGAAGCAGTCTGTACCTTTATGCTGTGACGTCACACGTCTGCCCTGTGATAGCAGCCTGTCATCTTGGATTCGCACGAGTTGGACGAGCCGAACTGGTGGCGCCACCTACACAAAGCAGTCTGTACCTTCAACGACCAATCCTATGACAGCTGTCACGTGGTGGCGACACCTCCACGAAGCAGTCTGTACCTTTGGTCAGCCATGACATCTGTCACGTGGTGGCGACACCTCCCCGAAGCAGCCTGTACCGTTGATCCGCCATGACAGCTGTCCCGTGCTAGTCACGTGACCCTGTACATGTGACACACTTTTTATAAGCACCCTGTATACTCTTTACAAACAACCAATCCTATGACAGCTATCACGTGGTGGTGACACCTACACGAAGCAGCCTTTACCTTTTGCCTGCCATGGCAGCTGTCACGTGGTGGTAACACCTTCACGAAGCAGCCTGTACCTTTAGCCTGTCATGACAGCAGTCTGTACCTTCAACGACCAATCCTATGACAGCTGTCACGTGGTGGCGACACCTCCACGAAGCAGTCTGTACCTTTGGTCAGCCATGACATCTGTCACGTGGTGGCGACACCTCCTTGAAGCTGCCTGTACCGTTGGTCCGCCATGTCAGCCGTCCCGTGCTAGTCACGTGACCCTGTACATGTGACACACTTTTTTTAAGCACCCTGTATACTCTTTACAAACAACCAATCCTATGACAGCTATCACGTGGTGGTGACACCTCCACGAAGCAGCCTGTACCTTCAGCCTGTCATGACAGCTGTCACGTGGTGGGATACCTACACGGAGCAGTCTGTACCTTCAGCCCGTCATAACAGCTGTCACGTGGTGGTGTCACCTACACGAAGCAGCCTGTACCTTTAGCCTACCATGACAGCTGTCACGTGGTGGTAACACCTCCACGAAACAGCCTGTACCTTTGGTCCACCATGACATCTGTCACGTGGTGGTGACACCTACACGAAGCAGTCTGTACCTTCGGGCTCCCCATGACAGCTGTCACGTGTTGGTGACATCTTCACGAAGCAGTCTGTACCTTTGGTCCACCATGACAGCTGTCACGTGATAGCGACATCTCTACGAAGCAGCCTGTACCTTTGATCCGCCATGACAGCTGCCATGTGATAGTCACGTGATCCTGTACATGTGACACACTTTTTATACACACCCTGTATACTCTTTCATGTGACACACTTTTTATACACATCCTGTATACTCTTTACAAGTAATATCCTTATCTCACACCTTATCACATGCGTCCTTTCAAAACTGATAAGGACAAGCTCACACCGGATGCACATCGACAGCTAGACCGGAAGTGGAGAACGGATATCCTGGCGCAGAACTCGTCCAGTTCATCTACTAATAATGACGTTTGAATTCAATTTGTATACACTTTTCTTTCGGATGGAAGGCATCGTCAATGAAGAACCCCTAAATGTCAACTAATGCGAATCTCATGATGATGATGCGATTCGCTTGAAGTTATGATATAGACTGACTGATGTTTAATTGAGACTATTGACAATTTCGGTGAGGGGGTAGTATTTCGTCAAGCAATCGTGAATGATGATGCAATATGCCTTAGTATTGGCTGGAAATCCTTCATCCGCTTCAATCTCCAATCGTATGTCGACCGTTGATGATTTTACCGCCTCCTCTTGTCTAGAACAATCGATGATGTAAAGCGCGCGTTTTTTAAATTTATAATAAGTCAATATGGGATGTTTTTTTGTGGAATTCGTGTAGCTAGGATAGAAATCGATATAGCTGCGGTGAGCTAGAACGAAATCTTCCTTGGCAGAGTCCAAGTTCATCCGTTCGTTAGACCAATACTCTCCGTTCAGCGATGAGCGGATGCTTGATATATCCACATGATCGAATACTGTAGGATTAGCTTCCACATTGTCACGTTTATCGGTTTGGAAAAATACGATAACATACCGTGGTATTTCGACGGACGCGCTAGTCTTCACATCCCATATTTCTCTCTTCGCATCGGCCGTTATGGCAGGCATCTCGTATATCTCTCACTTCCGGAAAGCGAATAGAACAGGAGAATCACTCTTGATGGATCGCAATAGCTTCTCTCTGATCAGATCGTTGGGATAGATATATTTTACTTTCAATCCTATACTATCAATCAGAAATTTGACTGTGGTAGCTGCGTTCTCAATTATAACGCAATCGTTATCGTTTCGAGCACGTACCAATCGAATCGTTCGTCGTCCAAACGTGATTCGTGTGTAATCGTTGAGAATGTTGGAAATATGCTTGAGTGGGATGAGTAAACTGAACGACTTTGTTGCGTTCAATATAACACTTCTTCCGGAAAATTCCAGCTGGCTATAGACATATGCGTCGAATCTGTGGGAGAATAACATGTGAATTCTCTCACAACGCTAACTATTCCGAGGTCACGTACAGTTCCGATGTCTCTACGGCTCTCGCTGTAGGAAAACGAGTCGAAAAGAAAAGGCCCAGAATTAGGTACCAATATTACATTCTCCACTCCATTAACTTCGATTTTTCCTTTGATCGCCAACAGAGTATCTTTCATAGCAAAGAAAGCGTCCACTTGATTCATTCCAAACTCTATGATATCGCTGTTATTGAATGCCTTGACGAATGGTGTAATTGAACTGTACTCGGCTTTTCGAATCGATTTATCCAACCTGGTATATATCGAAAATAGGTAAGATAATCGCTGTATGATGAACATCTCTGGCATCGCTACTGTTACGTTCATACTTTATTTTAGATAATGACATTCTTGTTTAAGACGAAACCCAAATAGTTCCAAAATTACGATGTTGGCTCTGGTGAGTAGGTTACGCACTTCAGGTGTTTTGTTGAAAACTGATGATGTGGTGAGAACTGTTTTTATTGTTGCTGTTGTTGTCCACAAACAACCCCATATTTTCTATACTTCTTGTAAATGTAAATGGAGAATACTTTCTTCACCACGAAAGTTTATTGGCTTCAAATGCTGATCTAAAGCTAGGACGGTTATGTTGGTAATCTCTCCGATATCGGATACTGGTAGATAGAGAGGATTCTTCGGACGCTCCACAATCCTATAGCCGGGGTCGATGATGATAGGAAAATCGTAGATCGTATGCGCAGGTCTATTCCGATAGAAGGATCCCACTGTATATATCTTCTTCAACCTTCAATTTTTTCCTGATAAATTCTTCGATATCGCTTATCTCGTTGTAATATACTTCAGTATTATTGTATTATGGTGTATTGAACTTACATTAAACAACTAGTTGCACGGAAATGCAACTCTTGCAAATACTTGCTGATTCAACAGGTCACGGGTATAATAAACTGCTGGTTGATGTCGATTGTAATATGTATGTATTTCGAACAGTAATGAATCAGAGTTGAGATGGGTAGGAGTTTGTCTTTTAATTATGATATCCTCTCCATAGTAGGGATACTTTACATCGTAGTTCCCAGCCGGAATTGTTATCGCTTCAAGAGTCTTAGTCTTTGCTTTTGTCTTATCTCCTTCTAAGAGATAGTAGAATTTCTCGTTCTATATATTGGGTATGGAATTGTATGAATTGAATCCCAACAATGCTAAATTATATTTTTTATCTGGCCTCAGCACAATCGAATTCTGCGGTGTAAACAAGATAATATGGTTGGTGCTTGTTAACGTGAACAACTGAGACATGATACTAATGAAAATTTATTGAAACATCTCTATTTATATTTTAACATTAATAGATGGAATAAGTATGATCTCATAAAGTATGGGTCGTCTTTGCAAACTTCTCCTACCAACACTTGCTTCTCGTGATGAGTTATTTCCTCGTTCTCCATGATGTGAGGAATCTGCTCAGATAAACATTCATAACATAGTTTGCGTGGGGGTTGTGGACCATCGCAAACTTCATCGACATGTTCCTTACACTGCATATGACGTTAAAGGTAATTGAACATATGTTCCGGAACCTCATTCTGATTGAGAAACACCACATCCAAATGTTTTAGGATGTATTTCATCGGTAGAAACGTTAAATCCTCACGTGTAAGTCTGCTCGTAGGTTTATTGATAGCCTAGATCAAATTTCCATGAATAAAATCGATGATTCTCCTCAAACTACTCCCACTTAGTAGTGGTATTGTATTAATGTAGAAGTGAAATCCATGGTGGTGTGTGGTTGTTACTCTTTGAATAATCGAGTGTGACTGAGAAATTTCAAACACAACTGTCTACATATCACTTGATTATAGTTCTGATAGGTGTCGTTATTGTAGAAAATCCTAACGTTCTCACCCAAATATCGAACGAGTTCCTTTGGTGGCTTCAAATTTCTGAAAGAATCAAAATATTCTACATCGTCATCGATTTTTCTGAACGCTACCCAATGCGTTCCTCTGTTTTTGATCAAGTTCAAATTTAGAATGATACATTCACGACGTCTAGGTTTGTGCGGTAGCGTATCTCGCATGAAGACACCGCGAAAATTTGGGTTTTCCAGGAATCTAGCGAAACGTATCAAATCTTGATCGAATATTGGTCTATCATCAGGTAGCTCACTTGATAGTTTTTTTGCTGCTGCTGCTTCGAAAACAATCCATATCCTCCTTTAGCGTTGCGTTTCAAGTATAAACCTTTTTCCAGCGATTCCATAGCATTGTTGTGACGTTGATATTCTTCAAACTTCTTTTTGGTATTTTTAGCGTTAACCACTGTATTTGCAATAGCACTTGCACCTCCTGCAACCGATCCTAAGGCTCCTAGAGCTCCTAAGATGAGTAGTAATAGTGGGAGGAATCCTCCAGATTTTGGTAGTGGTATTACTCTTGGTACTCTGATACGCTTTTCACCTCCAGTTCGTTTAATCGCGATCCGTGTGACTTTCAACGCGTTCATAGCGGACTTTCTCAATGAAGAAGATGGCTTCATTGACTTTGTGATGCTTCCAACGATATCTTTCCGGAAACAACATTCTCGTTGTCGCCCCCGTTTCTTGATACCCATTCCTAGTTTTCGCATAATTTTCATTCCCCCACTTACCAATAAACTGGACAATCTTTCACCAGCTTGTGCGTCTTTCGTTCCAACACGTTGCCAACAGCGTCTTCCAATATTTCATCTGCCTAATGACATTCTTCCAGCGATTTATGTTCTGAATAAGCTATATCGTGTTGACGACAAGCTGAATCTAACGGATTAATTCCTTTATCCCCGCGTGCAATTCGATATTTCAATTTCGTTCCAGGACCGCAGAATTGATATGAAGGGATTTGTACTTCGAACGGGAACTTATCTATCAGAGAATTCGAGACACCTTCTCCCTGATGAATCAACATTGGTTATGATCGCTCACGATTCAAGACGTTCCTATTCATACAACATCAATGTATAGATAAAGGTCAAACGATGCGGGTTGTCCAACAAGATTGGATTTGGAGGTTAGGCGAGTGAGAGTTGATGGTAAACATGGAAAACTATCACCGGACTCGTTTCGAGCCATAATTTGCGGTCCTAGTGGGTGTGGTAAAACGAACGTTACGTTATCGCTGTTATTCAAACCGAATGGGGCAAAGTTCAAAAACGTCCACGTTTACTCGAAATCGGTATATCAACTCAAGTATATGTTGTTGCAGGAGATGCTGGAACGAGTGAAAGGAATCGGTTATTTTCCATATAAAGATAACGATGAAATCATGAGCCTAAACGAAGCTAAATCGGACTCAATCTTCATTTTCGATGACATCGCCACAGAGAGTCAGCAAAAAAGTGGTGAATATTATTCAATGTGTAGGCATAAGAGGATAGATGCTGCATATCTATGCCAAGATACCCAAACAGCTGAAACGTGACCTGATTGTGTTATTCAAGCAGGATGAAATCAATCTGAAGCATGTTTTCGATGACCACGTATCACCCAACGTCACGTTCGATCAATTCAAAAAGATGTGCTGTATGTGTTGTGTTAAGAATTTTGGTACTCTGGTTATTGCTGAAGATTTTGACATGAACAAAGGTAGATATCGCAAAGGGTTCGAAATGTATATAAAACTGTGAACACACACACGCGTGAGCTATTACAATCAAGATATCCGAGGAAGCGTTATCACGTAAGCGTAAAATCACCGAATTGAGCAGGTCTTCCAAAAAGAAGTACCTCGCTCTGAAGCTGGGTAAGTCTGAAGAGGACGAATCCATAGAGAAGTTATTCGAACCCGTCACAACGTCATTAAAGGTGATCGCTACAAAAATTAAATCGGAACCATTACTATTATCAGCATCAAGGAAAGAGATAAAACAAGAATATGGGTTTGATGAGGAGGAGGAAGAGGAGCAGGAGGAGGAGGAGGAGGAGGAGGAGGTGGATGACGAAACGTTCGAAAATGCCCTGACGGCAGAACCTTCACATTATCAATAAGAATAAGAATAAGAATAAGAATGAGAATATATTTAGTCTTTTCCCGTACAAAGTACAGATTAGACACGTCTACAAAAACGAGATATAAGTATAATATAGAATATTCCACACAAGAGTTTTTAAAATTTAGAATAAAGTTGAAATAAAATTGAAATCACGGCATCAGGTTATATTATTACAATGTGTTTCGAAGTGGGAGATTTTGTGAAATATATTCTCTGTTAAAAATATCTTTAATTTGTTTTTAAAATTAGCATGTGATAGGCTTGACTTTATGTGACTTGGGAGCATGTTATAGAAAAGTTTACCGGCATATTCGGGCGATTTTTTATAAAATTCATGTTTTGGTGTTGCAATATACAAGTAATCTTTATTTCTTGAAGGATATTGATTAGAAGACCCACAGGTGGGGTATGAAGATATATTTTGGTGTACGAGCTTTATTATTTTGAACAAGTAAATACTTGTGACTGTCATAATTTTATATTTTAAAAAAATGTCTAAGCATGTGTGATTGTAAGGAAGATTGAATATAGTTCTCAGAGCTCTTTTTTGTAAAATAGAAATGCGCTTGATATCTGTAGCTTGTCCTTATAGTGCGATATTGTAGTTTATTAGTGAGAAAAAAATTGCATAGTGGACCTGTAACAAGACTTCATGGTTAAATGTATTTTTCAGAACACGCATTAAATAATAAGCTCTATTTAAGTTTTTACATAATTCACGAATATGTTCCGACCAGTCTAGATTAGAATCAACGACAACTCCTAAAAATCTCATGTTTTGACTTGGTTCTAAGACAATGTTAGTGCATGTTATATTGAGATTGTTACTATCTATTTTTCTGCCAAAGTTTATTACTACCGTTTTTTTTTACGTTCACCATTAACTTATTTAAGAAACACCACTGGTTGAATTCCGTGGTGACATTATTCATGTTTTGCAATAGAATACTATAGTTTTTGTCAGATATAACTATGCATGTATCGTCGGCGTACATGAAAAGATTTCCTAGTGATATGTATTCTGCCAGATCGTTGACAAAAAGAAAAAATATTAGAGGGCCCAGTATTCCCCTTGGGGGGTGCCTTGACCTATGTCATACGCTTCTGAGGTTGCATTATTAATTTTCACGATTATTCTTCGTTGTTTTAGGTAGGATAAGATGAAATTATTTACTGAGCCTTGTATGCCTAGGGCGTTTAATATTTGACACAAATTCAGGGTCAAGAGAGTCAAAGGCGCTTTGAAAATCAAGAAAGATGCCTACAGTGTATTCCCCTTTGTTCAATTTCTTAGTGACATGCTCAGTAAATTCAAAAGTATTTGTTTCAGTTGAGAAATTTGGACGAACACCATGTTGGAATTCATTTAAAATGTTATTTTCATTTGAATAGTCCATGAGGTGGTTATAAAGAACTTTCTCAAATACTTTTGATACTGAACACATCAGCGAAATTGGTCGATAGTTTTCTAGCTAGTCGACATTTCCTTTTCTTATGAATTGGCACAATGACTGATGTTTTTAAAATATCTGGAAATTCACCATTCTTTACCGATATATTTAAGAGCTCTGCTAGGAAAGGTGATAGTTCAAATTTACAATCTTTTATAAGGCGAGTCTGAATTCCGTCCCACCCTGTAGAATTTTTATTTTTTAACCCATTTATAACTGTTATTATATTATTTGAATCTACAGGCCGGTATTCGAAAGAACAAGCGAGATTATTTTTTGTTAAGGTACAATTTTCGGGCGTTTCATTTGCAAAGCTTCCTTGAAACAGCTGTACTAAAATATTGACCGAACGTTCTTGCGAGAAGAGTGTTATCATTATCTGGCGATATATTTTTTGTTTTGTTTTTATTGAACACGTTGTTTACCAACTTCCAGGTTGTTTTCATTTTGTTATCAGATGATTTAATGATTTTAGCCATGCGACTATTTTTTTCATCTTTGACTTTTTTATTTAAGATCCTCTTTTGTTTATCATAATTTTATATTAAATCGGGGGTTCTAAAAATGTTTTTAAATTTACTCAGAAGTTTTAAGTTATCCAGTTCTGTTCTTAAACAGTCTGAAAGTTTTATTCTTTTAAAGTCATCTTTAATTTTTCTATCTTTTATAGGAAAGGATGCTTTGAAACACCAGATCACATAGCTCCAAAAATCACTAAAATAAGACAACCCGTATTCATATGGAGAAAAAACATATTTATTGAGTAAAAATTTAAATTCGTTTTTATTTGCTTCGTTGAAAGTTCTCATTTTCACGCTTTTAATGTTGTTTTCTTTTGGTTTAACTTTTTCGGAAGGTTTTTCGCAACAAAATAGTAAGATTTGCGCATAATGATCTGATATGCCAGGATTATAGTTTATGTATCTGTAATCGCTCAAGTTAGTTACAATGTAATCTATTGAAGTAACTGTAGTTTTGTCTCCATATTTATATCTGCGAGTTGGTTCTCGTATTACGGAAGTTAAATCGTTCGAGTCAAAAATATTGAACAAAATATCTTTAGGCAGGCTATTGTTTAATTGATTAATGTTAAAATCTCCGGTTATAATCACGTATTTATATTTCAGCATAGCTTTTGATAAAAAATTCGAAAGTTGGTTCAGAAAGTCCTTATCTTTAACACCTGATGCGCATGATTTGTAGATATCAATAATACATATACAGTTCATGAAAAGAATACAAGAGCATTCAAAAGTAAGTTCGCTTGCCAATCTATTCAGATCCTCCAGTGGAGTGCACGTCTTGGATATGTCCTGCCGTGCCAAAATAAGAGAGCCACCTTTCTCAGCTTTTGAGCGGCAGGAATAAGTTATCACATCGTATCCAGGCACATGAATAGCGTCTATTTCGAATTGTTCTAGCCAATGCTCATCAATACAGACAATGTGAGGAAAGTGTTTGGTAAGAAATAGTTCCATCAGATTAAACTTATTTAGTAGATTGCTTACATTAAGGTGAAGGATTTTCCATGTCCATGTCTTTATGTTTTCGTCCAGGTTATAATTCTTTCCTCTGCTCTTTCCCATATCGATTACTTTGCTGGGTCCTGCGAAAAAGTCTGAATTTCTTAACTAGAACTCCATTAGGCCAGAAGGAAGATTCGTAGAGTTTATCTTGTAGTTCGATGTCAGCTTCTACCTTGAAAGATGCATTTTGCCCTTTTGAGTTCAATTTGGTGACGTTAAAAATATGACCTGGACAATTCCTCTCCATATATGACTTGACCTTATCGTCTGTAGTGTTTGACATGCATCGCCCTACATATAACCATAATTTAGGTTTGGCTGCAGCAAGGTCTTCTTGGTCGTTTTTGTTTTGGCGATTTCCAATTACTACCTGTCGAGTCTTTTGACTATTGGTAATGTCAGCGTGGTTTCGGTGGTAAGGTTGTGGCTTGCGTTGGCGTTGGTACGAAGTTTTGGAGCCAATGCTTTTGTTTCCATTCTACAGTTTATTTGCGTAACTTTCAATTAATGTTTTATCAATGGAAGAGGAATTAGATTCTTTTGATTCGTCTAACGAGGTACTAATGTCTAATAAAGTTGAGTTTTTACCTTCATTATTCAGTTTTTGCTCGAGTTTGAGGACAAGTTCTGCGTTGGTTCCTTTGAGAGACAAGATTTCATATTTCAGCACATTTATTTAATTCTGGAGGGTACTATTTGTACTATCATTTATTAGTTTTTGAAACATTGAGTATGCATTTTCCCATGGAAAATTTGTGTGTGTTCCTGGCTGGAGTGCTGACTCTATTCACGATCATCCACCATTATCACAATTTAGATAAATTACACAAAACACATAAATTAGTAACGAGAGCACATAAAACACGTCTTTACTATCTGGCTACCGAAACACGTATATCCTGCGCATATGCGTTAATATGTTCAAGAACATTGGCAGAAGAGTGATAAAATCGATAAGATATATGGGCCTGATTATGATGTCAGCTCTGCGGGGTGGATTATAAGTCGTGAGGTTATAATATTTGGAGATAATATCAAATCAGGAGGGTATAGCGCTAAGGGAACACCTGGATTGTATGAGCTCATATTTTACAATACACCCAAGAACTGTACGAATACCGATAGAGAGGCATACAGAGAAATTTTGAGGTTAACAAATGCTCACAGAAATATTAATGGTAATTGGAAGGGAACCAATAAGCCCAAGTATCTGAATATAGTTGAACCTATGTTTCCGGCCACATCTTCAACTTCAGGCAGTGGCTTACATCTAACCTACAACGATGATCCTGTTGAATATATTTTTTGGGACGATCCAAACGAGCTTGTGTAACAATTGAGTCTTTTGATGGCATCTCAACAAGCTGGGAATACATCGCACGACAATGAGATAGTCGCTATAATAAATGAGCTTCGAGAAGCCGATATCATATATTAGGGTGTGTTCATTACTGTTTCGTATCATTTACACGATGAGTCTTGATAAGTTTGGACGAAGATCTGTGATTAGTGGTTCAACCAACATCAACGCTCTTCGACAATCGATGTTTTCACACGTTCTAGCCCGTGCACCAGATGACGATGTGGATACCGAGAACGTGAAAATTTGTTATGTGAAAACGCTCACATTCAAGAACGATGTTGCAGGCAAGATGTATGTCGATGATGCGAGTGCGAAGATTGGAGGGAACTTGGAGCGCATCTTCAACGATGACTTTTCACATAAGATTCAGAAATTAATTGGAGAGATGAGTAGTTTCTTCATCAACATACAATCGCACAAAAATCAGAGTCATGCTAGCTTTACGAATTTACATAAAGAATTGGATGAATACAAGAAGAAAAATGCTAAGGATCTCGAAACCGTTGGAGCGAATAACGCTTATATACTTGATATCTTAAAAAAATTCTCTGATAATTTTGAAACATATCATAAGAGTCAAAGCGTTATTTTGCGTGATCATAATGATAAATTGAACAAGATCACTATAGATTATAACATAAAGGATGTACATCAGGAGGATATTATGAGTAGGCTGCTGGCGTTAGAACAACGTATGACGATACCCTCGAAGAGAAGACCAAATGATGCTACCACCTCCACCCCATCAACCAACCCGAAACGCATAACTCCAAATCCTATGAATAAACCGATGAAACTGATTTTTAACTAGACAATAATCGAAAAACGATGCAACAAGTTGTCGATGAGATTCATAAGCCAGCCCGAAAAAATTTCAAACGTCGTTGAATCGAGGATTCAAGTATATTTTGGTGATGATCGATTGCTTCTCCAAATTCGTGTGGACTTGTTCATTGAAAACGAAATCAGCCGGAGAGGTTCGGAAAGCAGTTAATTCTATATTGTCTGAGAGAGGGGGAGGACGTTAACCTAGAAATCTGCAAAGCGACCAAGGTGAATTCTTTAATGAGTATTTCGACGAGCTGATGAAAAAACACAAAATCAACTATTATAATACATATAGTGTGAAGAAGGCCGCCATTGCTGAACGTGTTATTCGAACCTTGAAAGAAGCGCTCTACAAACAATTCAGCTTGAAAGGAGAATAAAGATGGATTGATATACTTCAAGAAATCATGGAAAAATATAATAAACGTAAGCATAGAACTATAAATATGGCTTCATTCAAGGTGACAAAACAAAATGAGAGCGTGATATTGAAGCGAGCCCACTCACACTTCAAGTTGGCTTCACCATATGAATTTAACGTGGGCGATTTGGTACGTATAAGCAAAGCCAAACATATTTCCGAAAAATCGTATACGCCTAATTGGTCGGCGGAGCTCTTCAAAATTATGAAAGTTAAAATCATTAACCCAGTCACGCATCTACTCGAGGATATGAAGAGCTCCTACGGGGAAGAATTGCAGAAGACCAAACAACCTGATGTCTTTTCGATCGAGAAAGTGCGTCGGAAAAAAGATGATAAAATGTACGTCAAATGGTTGGGAATAAAGGAGAAAAGTTGGATTGGTAGATGTGGTATTATATGATCTGCGCGTGCATGTGTCATCTTGAGGGTGTATGTTATAGAAAATCTAACAATCAGTTCAAATGTAGTAAAATGTCATACCAAGATAGTGGTACGTCCGGAGATAGTTCCGAGTTAGATCGAATGTTTGAAGAGTTTGACATGTTAATTCGGTATGAAAAATTTCTATTGTTGAATACAACATACCCATTGGAGGGAGGTTATGAAATTAAATGTGGATTGAGTCCTAGGGGAATTTCCGCATCAACAATATCACTTATCCATTCTTTGCAAAATTGTAAACTCACCTTTGGACTGCTGGAATGGTATGACTTCATCGAAATTCTTCGAACTAAAATCAGAGATTTCTCCTCAAGTTTACAAACAGATTTCGATCCTGCCCCCATAGCATATGATGAATATTGCCAAATAGTTCAACTTTTTGGGAAAATAATGAAAAAGTACTTCAAGTTACGAAGCATGGTATTCATTTTTGGCTGTGTGAGGAAGATGTTCGAGAAATAATTAATATCAACGATGGAGTGTTATCACATCGAGTGTCTTTTCTCAAACAATTTGATTTTTCTCCATACTATCACAATGTTATTGATGTGATAAAAAGCATGAGGAATCATGCCAGTGCATCAGAACTCTTGTATTGTTTTATTAATATTTCATCATCACCAAAATGTTTATTGACCCTTACACTTAGAGAAATGTTATTTTTCTATAAAAATTAGGTTTTGTATGATTTAGAATAATAAATTATGATTAATAATTATCTTTGTTTTATTATTAAAACACACCTAGATCATAGTGAACGATTTATTCATTATTATCAAATTTTATGAAACATAAACACGTTAAATTTTACCATATGAAACAAAAAGCATAAAATTCTGAAATTAGCTTAGTGACATCATAGTAAACATTTTATCATTATTATCATTTCAAATTTCATGAAACACAAACACATTAAATTTTACAATATAAAACTGAAAAGCATAAAATCTTAGAATTAGCACAGTGAATAGTGCTCATAAGGCAGGGTATTTGTTCGGTCTTTTATCAGGTGACGTTTGGTATCAAACGAACTCAAAGCAATTTTGTTCTGTTCGATGGTGTAAAGATTGAAATCAAAAGAGCGTATTGATTTCTGCATTCTATAAATCTCAATTTCCTCCTCGAGACATTCAACATAGTCTTCGAAAGATATGGAATATTTCAAAACAGCAACGCTGATATCCTTCGCTTTCTTAACAGGTTATCTCCCTTCTGCTTTATAATCATACAGTTTGGAGCGTGAGCCTACAAATATCGTCATCAAAAAACCTTTGTTCTCATCCTTCATAAGTCCTACTACTTTCTTATTCACAAGTGGAATATTAAAAATATTATCCACAGCATAGTCGCTTGTATCGAATTTTGAAACATTTTTCCTGATTATCGTCTCGTAGATGTCATCGTCAGTGATTATATGATAGGTCAAACTATCAGTATCTGTATAACACAGCCTTATCGCTTCAGAATCTTTATATATTCTCAGCATGAAGTTATAATGAAAATCGAACACACACGTTTTTGAAATATCTAAAATAGCCATTCCCATATAAATTGGCTTATCAAATAATATTTCGAGTTTGCTTTGCTTGATTGCTATCAAATTTTCATCAAAAATCTTACTACTATTGAAATTCGGCTGCAAAATATAGTATCGCGCTCCAAATGGTCCTTCCCATTTATTAACTAATTTAACGCTCCGATGCTTACGTACGTTCTCCATCGATTTCCCAAATATTGCATTTATGATTAGTTTGAAGAGAGCCTCCTCAAATTCATTCTGCGCACCTGCGCGTAGTCGCGTATTCGAGTCGATATACACTTTCAATCAAGCGGATTGACTGAATTCCGAAACCCTATGTACTTTCTTCAAAAGCATTCCTAATGCTAAACATTGTTTCAGATTTCCATAGTGAATAATATATTTAGATATATTAAATAGAGTGGATAATAATTCAGGTTGTTCAGCATTAGGGGGTGTTGAGTGTAAAGGACAAAGCGTTGAATCCTTATGAACATCATGTGAGTTTTGCGGGTAATCGAGATCTACTTCTAGAATGTATCCAATAGGACTTTGATCGGAAATATTTGTTACATCGATGTTAAGATCTTCGCACCATTCAAAATTTCCATACGATAAATATTGGGCCATAGCCCACCCATATAAATTACATACATCGAAACACATGAGGTAACTATTCTCCTCTTGTGAATTATGAACCTTCATATATTCATTATTAGCTGCTGCGAATCTATTACAACATTGGCTTACACCTCCTCTTATCCCCCTTTTTATAGATAGACAGATACGTTTATTTATTCAACAGAGTAGTAAATACATGGTCTGTGAAATATGTCAATGAATTACAAAAACAAAAAATTACATATAAGTAAGTGAAAGCTAAAATTAAATTTAAAAAGTTTTACTGTGTGTTAAAAACTCATTAATAGAATAAGACTCTAATTCAAATAGATACTCCTGCACCCTTTTCAAAAAAATTCTGTCATTAACATTTTTTATTTCAATGGGAAACGTGTTATAGAATTTCATACATTGATATACAGGGGTATTTTCATTTATCTTGTACTTATGAATCGGATAGGCAAAGTTTCCTCGTAATCTAGTACTGTAACTATGATAATTCAAATATGAATTGAATTTTACTTGATTTATTACTAAAAATTGCATACACTCGTATATAAATGGCAAATACTGTAAGTAATTTATTAGTTTTGAATCACTATTAACAAAAAGTAAATTAAAATCTTCTGCTCTTTTATGAGGATTTTCTGGAACATATTCATTGTTTGTATTTGTGTTTGTTACTTCTCTTATGACTTGCCACATTGATTTCAATTTGTTACTTGGATTACTGAGTTTGTTACTGAAATACGTTTTCTTTGTTTCCTGTAATAAGATATTGTATCTAGATTTGAGTTTATTAAATGGGATTTTGTAAACTTTATTGTGATTTGATAAAGATTGATAGATAATAAGCTGTCGTTTAACTTCCATTAGTTCTGGACTATCAAATGAGTATGTCTTTGGATTTTTTTCTTGTATTCGAAACTTTGGGAAATATTTGTTGAAATAATATAAAAATGTAGATAGAAAACATGAGAAACTTTCATTAATATCGCAGGCATTGTACACTCCTGTCCATAAATCTTCCTTGAGTTTGTTACAGAAATCACTTATATTTTGAAAACAGAAATTTCTTCTTCCAATTTTACTCTTAGGTATAGTAAAAGGATCAATATCACAATTTAGGACTTCATCCAAATGATCAGATATACATGTCTCTATGACCTTGCCTATGCAATTTCCATTAAAATTAGTTATGATATCATCCAAACATGATTTGGATGTACTTGTTATTCTAGTGTGCTCTGATAGTCAAGTGTGCATCGAAACTAATTAGTAATCCTTTAAAATCTCTACATATGCTACTTTCACTTAAAAAGTCAATATTAAAATCCCCTGCAATAAAATATGTGTAACTTCCCTCAAATAAAAATTTACCATAGTATAAAATTTGTCGAGGAACGTAGGAATATCACTAGTAGGAGATCGATATAAGCTCACTACCACACATTTAAAACTTATAAAATCACAAATCACACTTGAGCATTCGAACACGTAAATTTCTGACAAACCTTCTAGAGTTGTGCACACGGTGAAAGAAATTTCTTGTTTGACATATACAGCAGATCCGCCATGAAAGTTCGTTTCTCTGCAAAAACTAGAAGCTAATTTAAAATTCCTAATTTTACAGAAGGGTAGCCTCTCCTGTGTTTGCCAATGCTCAGTCAAGCATATACAAGTAAAATTCCTATCTTCAATGATAGATTCAACCATATTTATACTATTCCCCGAAGATTGAACATTTTGAAGGAATAGTTTTTTGCAGTCTTCAAAATTTGATGTCGCTACACATTTATCCGTTCTCCTGAAGCTCGTGGGAAATTTTCGCTTGACACCTGCCGTTTAAAATAAAACTCGTTTACTGTTACACCGCTTGGCCAGAAATTGGGATCCATAATTTGTTCTTTGTTTTCCGAAGGCATTGTTATTTTGTAAGACATATAGATGTCCGGTCGCTTAGACTTTACTTCTTCGCAGGTTACATTTTCAGTAATCTGCTTCACAAAAGTAGTAATGTCGTTAATTTATGTGTTTGGCTGTAGCCTGCTCACATGAAAATAGGATAATAGTTGCTTAGGTGCTCCAACTAAAACTTTATTTGTTGATTTTCCAATTACAGGTCTTGGTTTCGGCTTATTTTTTGTCGCACTTTGTTTATTGTTTGGATTATTTTGTTGCTTTAAAAGTTTTCTGGGATGTCTTCTCACTACATCAGTCCATTTCTGCTCATTAATATTGGGTGTATCCTTCACGTCATCAATGTCAGCTTCGACGTTTATAACTTCACTTAAAATTTTGGCATAGTTTGTAATCATTTGTGTCCCAGAAACAGCATTAGTATTCTTTGAATTAGTATGTTCAGATTCCTTGAAAATGATACCCTGTTTACTAAGATCAGCACTATCAGTTGTTCTATTTTTCGGTCGCATGTCCCTGACATTAGGTTCAGTATTTGATGCCTTTCTTGTGCCATCGCAGTTATCGCTACTCGATCTCGGCTTAGATTTTTTACACATACTATCCATCTGTTTTGTTAAATGCAATATATGTTCGTTTTGCTTCGATATTATAATTTTTAGATTATTTATTTCCTTAATGGATGAATTAAAGTTATTACTTAGTTTTTCGAAACTATTTAAAATTATTACCGTCAGTTCTTCGTTATTAATATGATTTGTAACACCTTGGCAGCAGCATTGACCTTGATTTCCCTGTTTCATTACTCCGTATGATTTCAAAACTTCGTTTTCCATCGAAATATCCACAGACTTGATACATGCTGAACAATTCCATTGTTTAACGTTATCACATAAATTTATTCAATGATATTCTTCAATGGTAATATGTACACATTTCATATGGAAGCTTTCCGTACAAAATGAACAAATTATTGAGTCAACATACCGGCTAATTTTCAATTCACACATCGAACACGAGATTCCGCGTACCTTTTCAATAGGCGCCATATTACTTATAAACATTATCACATCGATATCTTTGAGAATTTGGAGAGAAATTTTGGTATATTTCAACATACACTCCAACGAGAATCCAGGTGAAGTGAAGTTGTACGATGGATCTAAACTGTATATCTTAATACATTAAGCTCTAAAATTCTCAAAAACATCAGCTAATAACAAAACGTCCGTTTTCAAATATAAATCTGAATACTCCCCTAAATTACTACAATTAAATTTCTGCCAAACGTTTTGTGCATGTTTATAGTCCTCGGCACTTATAGATTCATCTCTCAATTTATTATCGAATTTTCCGATTGATGGTAAATTCAACTCATCCAATTGATTCCACCCATCTGAATGTTCATGAGGGAAAACCCCCTCACGGGTTAATGAATTCAACTGATCTTCTGATAAATGATTGGATTCACGCTTCAAAATTTTCAATTGGTTAACACTCAAGGAGAAAACTAGCTTATCTAGTGATGTATTCAAAAATCTACATGAATCTATGAATCGGAATTTTACGGGGGATGAGAATGAGCCTCGTGTAAAGCTTATATATTTTCCTTCATTCACAGGTAGTACTTGGATGTTTTGTTCATTCGCTTCAGCTGAGTCTCGTATAAATAGAAACATGTCATATCCGCTCAAATTATGCGCTTAAACCGGTACTACAAATTTATGTTTATAATTCAAGTTGGCAACTTGATGAGCTAATCCTATGAATATATGAAAGAATATTTACTTTGTTTTTATACCAGTTTTATTAATAATAACGTGAAAACGTAACTTTAGCTTCAACACCGAAGTGTTTTTGTGTTTCTTTCATTTATTAACCAACTTCACCCAAAAATTGAATTCACGTTAGAAACAGGAAAAGATAGAACAATGAACTTTTTGGATTTAACACTAATACGTGACCATAATAAAATAAACTTCAATATCTACAGGAAACCCACTTGTACAGACATCACTATTCCGAACTCATTGTTCAGCCCTCGTAGCCATAAATTGAAGCAGCATATCACTCAATGATCCATAGAGCATTTTCGATACCATTGTCAATAGAACACCTCACTATTGGGTTGAACACGATCAAACGAATAGCCATCAATAATGGTTTTCCGGTAGATCAAATAATTAAACTAATAAATCGAAAACAACAACAGTTAACTTTCTATAAAATTTATCCGCTTATAAAACACATAGATGTAACCACTAAATTCATCTCTTTGACATATTTTGGTACAGTAAGCGAACATATTGCTAATAAGACAAAATCAATAAAATCCTGGAGTTTATAAGATGACTTTCCCGGACCGTGATGACCTTTATATAGGTAGAACTTGTCGTTATTTCCCATTAAGATACGAAGAACATTTTCGTTCATTTAGACTCAACAAAACTGACTCAACCTTGCTAATCATGTTTTACAAACTGGTCATAATTTCCGTAATTTAGATATCTTAAGCGTTTCACATAACCAAACCAGAGGTTTTATATTGAATACATTACAATCAATAGAGATTTATAAAGGTGTCAAAAATTCTAATAAAGATATTCTCAATGATCAGTTAGACCTATATCAAAGTGTTCTTTTCATGTGTCTTTCAAACCGCTCTTAAAATAATTCTTAGAATATCAAATTATAATCATACTAATTCACAAATTGTTGCTATGTTAACTATGTAATACTGTACTGTCTTTCAAACCGCTCGTTAAATGATTCTTAGAATATCACATTATAATCTCACTCATTCACAAATTGTTGCCATGTTCACTATGGAATACTGTACTTTCCTAGGATCTACCTGTTTTTGAAATTTCCGTTGATCCCTTAATCTCAACCCTACTTTCCTCTACTACATTCATACTTGAACTGTTTCATTGATTTCTTCATGATTTTCTAATTGTTTGATAATGCCACTTCGGTGTTGAAACTATAGTTCTTTTTTTTTTGCGTAGAGGAGGGAAAATCTCACATAGACGCCTCGGATGCCCGTGCCCCCGGGTGCGCCGGATTTCTACCGACTAAAACCCTCCTCCGTGAGGTTGTTTCTCCATCCTAGATGAGCCTCACATCAGTCCGGTGTATTCTATGAATTTCAGTAGCCTGATATAGGGGATACTTCTGATTTCCTCGAGTGTAGTCTTATCGTCTCCGAGGTATGTCCAACGACCTGCCGTGAAAGCCATGCACTGACACAGCACATGCATAGGTGTCTCATCTTCCACGCCGCAACCCCTACAAGTGGGCTGATCTACCAGTCCCATCGTGTAGAGGTGTTTGTTGCATGGGGCGTGTCCGGTCAGGAATGCAACAAGATTCCGTATTTCTTGTCTGCTGAACGTCAGCAGATTTTTTGCTCGTTGCTGCTGGAGATCTCCCATCAGTCACTTGGAGTGCAACACACGGGGCAGTTCCCTCCAGTAGGCACGGTGCTCTATCTCGAGCCATTTTTGGATTACAGATTTCGCTGTGGCATGAGAAATGCCACAGGTTGGTTCTGGTCCAATCAGTGGTTTTTCCGCCCCCGCTTTAGCGAGTGCGACGGCAGTTTCTGTCCCTTCTCGTTTGGTTTCTTCAGACTCCCAAACGTGTGTTACTCTATTGGGGTTCATTACTAGTACGTTAGTTCTTTGACGCAATCAAGTATACATTGTAAGGTGATAGTGTATGACTCCAGTGCCTTGAGCACTGTCAGGTTGCTCACTATGATTGTGATTTGTCTATTCTCATAGGCTCTCTTCCTCATAGTTTGAGAACATGTTGTAATTGCAACTATTTTTGCTTGGAATTCTGTCGCAAAAGTCCCTAGGTTCAAAGAAATTCTTCCCCCTTTGTCCGATTTCTCGACTATTCCAGCACTCGTCCTTTTTCCGTCTTGGTGCCCTCGGTAAGCCATATAGAATCCCCTGGTATCATATGACGACTGCCCCATCGTTCTCCCGCCCATTCACGGTTTTGATCATGAAACTATAGTTACGTTTTCACGTTATTATTAATGAAAGTGGTATAAAAACGAAGTAGTTATTCTTTCATATAATCAAAATGATAAATCACCATAAAGTAACGGCTTCCACCATCGATTTTTTTAATCCTCCGAATGTTCCAGTGAAATGACAATTTTCATCGCAGATATAACATTTTTTTCATTCATTATAGATACTAAATTAGCTGCACTCAAACTCATGGGTATATTAGATTTCAATTTCATTTCGATGAAATCACTAATTCCATCTAATTGCATAGTTAACCATTTAGCTGGTTCAGGGCCTCTGTGGCTGTCATATTCAGATAGAGAATCATCAAAATGGGATTTCAAATAATATCCTACACTGTATGCTTCATGTAGCTGCGTTTTGTTTGTGTATGAATCGGAATTCGATGGAGAACAGTTCTGAATTGGTAGCAAAAGTGCTTCAAATTCGAAATAGATCACGAATGGCATGGGTATTTTATTTGCAAAATTTTTGAATTCTAAATGATCCTCTTTGGGGAATTTGATTCTGCACGTTTTTATTCCCTCGCAATCCTCGATATGAGTCTTATATTTGCTCTCATTTTTGAAACTATTTGAACAACGTTCACATAAGTACGTTTTATTCTTAGTAGTGATTTGCGCATTGATAACTCGACCTAAATTTTCAATTAATTAAGCAATAATGGAATTTAACTATTGGATCAACTTAATTTGCTGTATCTGAAGATTCTACTATCTTGAATCAACAACAAATTGAAGTGTGTTTCTAGTTTGTTTTTTGTTAGATATGCAGGGAGAACCTTGAGTTTCTCCTTACTGTCATTATTATAATTTTTTTCATTACATAATTTCAAAACGAAAATCTGTATGCTTATATCATTCAGCTTCTCGAATGGTTGAATTTGTGTTATAGACAGCGGGAAAGTTAAATTTCTCAAATATAAAACAGTACTAAAATGAGGATGTGAAGATACTCGATCTGGATGTGTGTTAGTAGCAGGGTGAAGTCCAGCTGTTACTGCCCAAGCGAAACAATATTCATCATAGTTCTTAACATCAATAACAGCATGCTTGTTTACGGTTTCCCACGGGAGTTGAATATGTGAAGATCCTGAATTTATAAGTTCATGTTTAATTTGTAAATTATTAATAGTTTTGATCGATCAATTGGACTCTCTTTTTCAGAAATTTTCTAATTTATTTAAAATTTTCTCGATGATATTATCTTAACCAATCGAATTTATTTGTTGTATTATCTATCACTCTTGATTGCGTATGGAAATATTTGAAGTTGGTTTCAATATTTCCCTCATTCACATTTCCCTTTATAAATTCACCACAAGATGTAGAATTAACTTTTATGAAATTATTTGTATGAAAGGATTCTAGAGATTCTCGAATTGAATAGATGGAAAGAATCGTATATGAAATTACTAGGATCTAAATGTAAAATAATCTAATTCTGCACTTAAAAGCAGACTTTCCATCTTCCCACCTGATTCGAGCACTACGGTTTTGATTTGTTACAGCAGGTTTATTTTTATATTGAAGTGAAATTTTGGAACGTTTTATATGTCCTATATTTGTTATTAGTTGATTCTTATTAGCCAAATTAAATGCATCCTTAGATAAATGTCTTGAAAGAGTGCGTATGTATTCACTACAGAAATCAATCCAATTATTCATTTCCTGGAGGGAAAAATTTGATTTTAACCAATCGCTTCGAGCCTGATCTATAATCTTCACCATATTACAACTTATTTTCGAGATAGTATCCATGATAAAACACAAAACGAAGACCCTACCTTATTCTGCTCGTTTATTATTATTTTTATGCCGGTCCAGGGCCTTCAATTGAAATTCCTCCAAATTCTATTTTGTAAGCTGCGTTCTTCTTCCCAAAATTCTCTTGTCCCCTATAGAAGAAGCCCACAAATGGTTTCGTGTTGAAGTCTTTTAAAAATGGTGTCAGGAGCTGTGTCAAGCGATGCGGTAGAAATGCAGAGAATTTTTCGATCTCTACCAAAACTGATTCACCGAATCTGGTATTGTAGATTTCAGCCTTCTTGAAAATGTAAAATTTATTTTGTTCCAGCTCGCTTATCTTCTTCAGCGGTGATCTCTGGAACAGAGATGAAGCGTTTAAAGCAGATAAATCCATTCTGAAAATATCAAGCAAAACAAATAGAGGGGTGAAACAAGTGACCTAATGAAATGTCGTTGAAATGAGAACGAAAAATTACGGAATGCAGCATATTATTATTTATTACAAAAAATGAAACACTTCCATTTTAAATTTGAAATGATAGTTTTCTTAATGAAAATAATAAATTTCATTTTGGAATCATAATCATATGAAGTTAATTTCCATTAGATCAATTTGATAATCACATAATAATATGGACTAACCTTTTGATTGAAAACACCACACAAAAACACGAGCTACTCGTTCAAGAATCAAATGTGTAATGATCAAATTATGTTTGAAACAATACCATTTTCACCTTCTTTTCAACACTGCGCGCGATTCCTACAGTTGCCTACGTGACCTAGATCGCGTAATCACATTCATAGGCTAATTTGCTTCACTCTTATCAATAATCAATATGAGTGCGGAATTTCTAGAGCTATTTACCAATAGTACAGACATTTTTACAGCTACTATGTATGTAAACTGATATGAGAGTTCAGTAATTCATAGATGGCGTCCAGATATCTAGACATCTGTGACATCTCGTTGAAGACCCACGTGACACCTCGTTGACCACCATGACATCTCGTTGACCACCTTGTTGAAGGATCACATGATAGCCGTCATGACACCATGTTCAAAACCACATGTCTGGGACCTCTCTTGAAAACAACCTGTATATACAACATAACAAAGTCTTCACAAACAACCTGTATATACATTAAAACCACCAAACTCGCAATCACTGATAACGCTATCTACCCGATAACACTAATTACAAACACCGGATGCCAATCGCCAGCATAGACCGGATGCGTAGATCGGATATCCTGGCGCAAAGGTAGTCCACTGTATCTACTTATGTTCTTTTCGGATTTTTTGTTATTCCATATGGGGCTGTTCCTGAACAATTCTTCATGTGACCCCACAGCTATCCTGTAATCTTTTTAGTTTATGTATTCCTGTGAACTTCCAACTGGACAATTGTGAATTGTTCATCATAACAAAATGTGTGAAACATTTTATTTCTTCTCTCGATTATCAAAAATTTTTTTCCGGTGCTATCGTGATATTGGAACTGGTCAACCAATATCTATGTCAAGACCACAAAACTCATCTGAGTATCGTGATATTGTAACTGGTCAACCAATATCTATGTCAAGACCACAGAACTCATCTGAGTATCGTGATTCTGGAATTGGTCAACCAGTCTCTGAGTCATGACCGACTTACGATTTTATATTAAAAAAATTTTTTAAGCTTCACTTTGTAACAAAACTTAAATTTTGGAATATCATTCATTTCAGATCAGGCAGGAAATACGAATATCACACGTAAACTTTGGTTGAACAGTTTATTATTTCAACAGATATGCGTGAACTCCGACTGTGTATTCCGTGATAGTCACTTTTCAAAATCTTCGTAATTTTGGATAAGTGTAATTATTTCAATAGATGAATCGCACATAGTGCATTCATGCCTGCCTAAAGAATTTGCATTCATTCCGATTAACTTATGTTGCAAAAACGTGAATCTGGTAAATTAACGCTTCAAGGTTTGAACAACCTCATTAGTCCAGTCATTTAAGGAATTTTTATGTCTGAATTTCCTTGCGATCTAATTTTGGTATATTCTTATGTATTTTGACACGTTGGACACGATGGTGTAGATTAAATTTGAATTAACCCTGTGCTCGAAGAACTATGGCCATTTCTCGGACCCGAAAATGGACAGTTTTGGATTTTTTGCGTTTTGGGACAAAACTATGAGTTTTATGAAAAAATGTTTCAAACAAAAGTTGTTGAAAAAGCTGATACGCAACTCTTAGCTTCAGTTTCAAGTCAATTCAAGGTTGTGGGCCCAAGACAGGGCCCATTTAGTGTGTTTTTTGACACATTGAAAAATTGAGTATATGTCAAAGAGTTTTTGTTTTTTCGTATTCTGTTTCGGTAAAAAGATAGTATTTTCATTCATTCTTCTTTTATCTGATTTCTGGTATTTTGACCTATCTAATTTTTTGGAGTCACAATCGGCCATTTTGAAAAATCCTTATTTCGCGAATTTCAAACGGAATTCTAATGTTATCAATCAAAACCAAAATTATTCAGAAGATTTCATCATTCTGCATATAAGATCCAAAATTCAAGCATTTTGCTCCGAAGACAAAACTTTAGCGCCATTTTGAAAATTTTGGACCAACGAAAAATCCAAAGTTTTTGAGATGAGAAATTGTTTACGAAACCCAAATTCTAGGTTCTATTAGAGGTTTTGATAGTGAGTATTTTAAGTCTAAGCAGATCGATTTGAGTTGAGTAGAAATGGAGCTATCCTGATAAATGTGTTTGTGCCTCTAAAGGGCTCAATTTTGGACCTATAGACTAAAGCCTTGAATCAAATTACAGAGGAATACTTCGGCTATCTGAGTTTGGAACAGCGTACAGAGATTCGTTCACAATCCCAAGTTATAACGAATTTCATCATAAAAATTTAGCGCGGAATTTCATGTAGCGGCATTATTTTATACAATGAACACATTTACTTTTATCTCAATCTTTTTTCACCAGGAATTTGTGTAATTCCGCTATCAATGTGTATAAGACGTATCTATAATGTGAATCTGTACACTTGCATTTATTGCCATTTTATTTTTCCCGATAAGCAATATTATGTATGTTATTTATGATAGTTATTAGATTAAATTATATTATAATATTATATTATGTTATGAATAATGGAAAAAATATGAAACGTGGCATATTCGTAAATTATCAGACAAATAGATAATTTTTCAATACATATGAAATGTAAAGAAATTTTGTTTAATATTGAAATTAGTTTTGTAACACCCTATAAAAACATCATGCCACGGTCACATATGCACGTCCACACGTCTACATACACTCACACATCCACACAAAACGATTATAAGCATTCAGGTGCATGTTGAAATATTTATAAACTATAATTCCGCGCGCGGAATCTATTGTACCGACCCTCGCTAATTGCCGCTACATGAAATTCCGCGCTAAATTTTTATGATGAAATTCGTTATAACTTGTGATTGTGTACGAATCTCCGTACGCTGTTACAAACTCAGATAGCCGAAGTATTTCTCTGTAATTTGATAGGTTTTTGTCTATAGGCCCAAAATTGGGCCCTTTAGAGGCCCAAACACATTTATCAGGAGTGCTCCATTTCTACTCAACTCAAATCGATCTGCTTAGACTTAAAATACTCACTATCAAAACCTCTAATAGAACCTAGAATTTGGGTTCCGTTCTGATCTCAAAAACTTTGGATTTTTCCTTGTTCCAAAATTTTCAAATTGGCTCTGAAGTTTTATGTTCGAAGCAAAATGCTAGAATTTTGGATATTATATGTAGAATGATGGAATCTTCCGAATAATTTTGGTTTTAGATTGATAACATTAGTATTCCGTTTGAAACTTGCGAAATACGGATTTTTCAAAATGGCCGATTGTGACTCGAAAAATGAGATAGATCAAAATACCAGAAATCAGATAAAAGAAGAATAAAAATACTATTTCTCTACCAAAATAGAATATGAGAAAACGAAAACTCTTTGACATATACTCACTCAGTTTTTCACTGTGCCAAAAAACACACTAAATGAGCCCTATCTTGGGCCCACGACCTCAAATTGACTTTGGACTGAAGCTAGAAGTTGCGTATTAGCTTTTCCAACAACTTTTTCCCTAAACATTTCTCCATAAAACCCTTGTTTTGTCCCAAAACGCAAAAAAGTGCCATTTTTGGTCCAAAAAATGGCCATAATTTCTCGAGCACAGGGTTAATTCAAATTTAATCTACACCATCGTGTTCAGCGTGTTAAAATACATGAGAATAGACCAAAATTAGACCGCGATGAGATTCGGACAAAAATCGTCGATTTTCATCCTTGAATGCCTGGACTATATGTGTAAAAACTGCGTACAACCATTCCGATAACATTCGCCTACTGCGCCGGGAGTTATATGTCGTGGTATTATGAAAAGCTTCTTGGAAAAACTTCATTCGAATTAATACAAAATTATTAATGTGAAACTAAAACATCTAAACGGCGAATTAGAGAAATAGAATGAAGTATTATAATTAAAATACATTATGTGTTGGCATGAAAGTACATGCCAGCAATGATAAAGTGTTTCCTATTATGGAGAGTCACTTGTAGGCGATGTAACACTTCTCATCTTAAGTGGAAAAATTGGGTGCTTCTAATTTTTCAATGTCATCTCGTGTGACGGAATCTCCACTGGAGCGGATTTCTTTGAATTTTTTTTTCATTTCGTCTCTATATTTCCAGCATGTGAATGTAATGAATAATATAAGAATAAAATAAAGTATGATTGTACCAACCCTGGTGGTAGCATGGAATTGTGGAATTTCAATTTCTTTCAGGTTTTGTTTGGTATGTTCTAATTGATACACCAGTGGTTGTATTTCATCTAGATTGATGGTTTCGAGTCGAAGTGGCGGTTATGTTTGATGATCGTGATTCAATTGAAGATCAGGAATTTCGGTATTAGCCAACTCTATTGCTTTCACAGTTTTTATAGTATTTTGGTATGTTTTAAAGATTCTCCCTCTTACTAGTGTTTGACAGTTTTCTGGTATTTTGATAATATAATTTCCCAGGACGGTCTTCTTGTCTCTGTTGTGGTTGCACAGGCTGGCAACTGTAGTTTCGTTCGAAAACACTGCTAACCATCGATTTGTTCCAATTTTGTGACGCTTGCAACGTTACTTGTATAAAGAACTCTGTAATGATTTAATAAACGATTTCTCTTCGGTTTGGAGACTGACTTCTCATATGATTTATCAGAGACATCTAACCGCTCGATAGGAAATCGATTATTGGAATGAGTATTCCTCATGGTCGTTAGCGCGAGAATCGCGAGTAGAACGGAAGTCTCAAGTAAGCATTGTCGTGCGAGTTTTACTGAGGGTAAGTTGAGATTCAATAATTCTCTGATTTCACAGTAATTTTTAATCTGCTATTGAAATATAACTATTATCATGGACTATTTGATTTGATTTGTTTTCGTAATTAGAATTCAGGATGTACAGTCCCTGAACGTTGTTATATCTCAGAAATGAGTCTCAACTAAACTCTCAGTATTCGTCACGCAATCACTTCGTTATCTAGCATAATTCTGCGATAATCTTTTGAATCATTGGGTATTCTTTCAGTAATCTTTACACGAAAATAATTCAATGAGATGTAGGCAGTCTGGTAATATAGCATTTTTATTTTCTCTTCGTGTATAACCCAACAAATGGCACGTTTTCGTGTTGAGTGATTTGAGACTCACCATTTTGTTGACCTGGTACCTGAGTACACAGGGTTTTGTCTTATTTGACTATGAGGTGAAGTGAATATTGTTTGGGGTAACAGTGAAGGAGGGAACTCAACTGCTTATTGAGATCGTAAGAAACAAAACTGTTACGCTTATTCAAGTTACAGTATAAATTACACATCTCAATTCTTTGTGCAAATCAATTCACAGTGACAAATTCCCACTTATTAATTATTAATCTTTTCAGTCACTTTCTTAATTTTTAACAATATAAATATCAATTGTAATAACTTAATTCTTTTCGGATTAATTCAGATTGATGTTTACAATAATACTCTCTTCAAGATTTTAATTTTGTTTATATAGCGTTTATACAGTTTGGGAGATAACATAAACAGTAGTGGAATCGTATGATTATTCCTATTGATTGTGTTACCCGTACTTTGAACTTAGGCCAATGTAATGTTCGTTTTTTGTAATTACAGGGTCTGAACGACTGAGGTGCCTCTCTCCTTTCTGCCCGTGACAGTTTAGTGAATTTCCTGGCAGAGCCGACCTCCAGCTCCATCAAGTTTCAAGGACGGTAACATTTTTCAGTTTGAATGACCGTATTTTCATTCCACTGATTTTTGTTGTCCAACTGAATTTGTGTTGCACTAATTTTTATAGTAATCTATTTCAAAGGTTCACTTTTAAATTTTGTATTAGATAACCTTTTGAGCTATTGCATATAGCTTTTATCGCGGGCCTTGAGCGCGGCGACCGAATCAAGAAATTCCGTAACGAAAATTAACCTAAGACCTGAACACCTAACATGTGTCAAATTAATTAATTAATTTGAAGTTTCTAGAAGTGAGAAATTTCGCTATTTTATACGAATGAGTAGATGAACTCCGCTACCACGGGACCAGGATATCCGGTCTCCACTTCCGGTCTAGCTGTCGATGTGCATCCGGTGTGAGCTTGTCCTTATCAGTTTCGAAAGGATGCAGGTGATAAGGAAAGGATGTAGGTGATAAGGTGTGTGAGATAAGGATAGTACTTATGAAGAGTATACAGTGTGTGTATAAAAAGTGTGTCACATGTACAGGGTCACGCGACTAACACGTGACAGCTGTCATGGCGGACCAAAGGTATAGGCTGCTTCGAGGAGGTGTCATCACCACGAGACAGCTGTTATGGCCAACCAAAGGTACAGACTGCTTCGTGGAGGTGTCGCCACCACGTGACAGCTGTCATGGCAGACCAAAGGTACAGGCTGCTTCGTGGAGGTGTCACCACCACGTGACAGCTGTCATGGTGGACCAAAGGCACAGGCTGCTTCTTGGGGTTTTCACCACCACGTGACAGCTGTCATGGTGAACCAAAGGTTCGGACTGCTTCGTGGAGGTGTCGCCACCACGTGACAGCTGTCATGGCAGGGTGAAAATACAGACTGCTCCGTGGAGGTGTCGTCACCACATGACAGCTGTCTCATGGCGAGTCAAAGGTACAGACTGCTCCGTGGAGGTGTCGCCACCGCGTGACAGCTGTCATGGCGGGTCGAAGGTACAGACTGCCTCGTGAAGTTGCACGAGTCGAACTGGTGGTGCCAGGCTGCTATCACAGGGCAGGCGTGTGACGTCACAGCATAAAGGTACAGACTGCTCCGTGAAGGTGTCGCCACCAGTTCGACCCATGCGACTCGTACGGTTTTGAAATCACATGATCTGTCACGCGGTGAGATATCATGACGTCTGTCACTACGACGGGGTGTCTGTCACGAGGGGGTTCAACGAGGTGTCTGTCACGAGTTGTCATGGCGGCTATCACGCACCATAGAGCTGAAGGTTATAGAGCTAACCCAACTCAAAACCATAGAGCATCATGTTGTTGGAAAGAGTTGTCATGGCGGCTGTCACGTGGGTCTTCAACGAGGTGTCATGGCGTCTGTCACGAGAGGTCTTCATCAAGGTGTCATGTAGTGTCTTGTCAGGTGTGACGTGGTGGATCCATGAAGCATCTGTCACGTGAACTGTCATGGTGGATCTATGAATGTCAACCATAGCTTTATAGTATAACGAAGCTCAAAAATATTGTAGATTTTAAATAAGACTCAAGAGAAATTGTTCGCAAAGTCAGAACCAATATTTCATAATATCATTTCAAAACTTGCTAAATGAAATATTATTGAATGATTCCGAATAATCATATTATTATAAAGTACTTATGTTATATATCACCGAAATTATCTAGTCCATATTTCGAATAATCCAGGATTGATTCATTAAACGCTCGAATTAATCGATACGTTGGATTAATTAGTTAGATCGCGTCAAAATCCCGTACCCTCTTCTAGCATGATTCGGAAGATGCGCCGAATATGTAAATTTTAGTGATGTATGTGAGTCGCGGTAGAGGGGATATCCCTCCACATAATCCCTTTCCATGATACCCGGAGGCAGTGAGGTATTTAAACCAGATCGCAGCATAAGAATGACACTTCTACCTTTGACTCCGATTTCTACCTTTGACTCCGACTTCTAACTGATAATTTGTACTTCAAGAAGTAAGTAACCGAGGTGCTACTGAAAGTGATTATCATTCAAGATTCAATTAAGGTGAGATTTAGAACCGCATAATACTTGTATATCACCGCTTGCTTATTTTAGCGGAAACTGTTCCCGATTCATTACTTGTGACTGTGCCGTGGCATTGTCTGTAGAAATAATCAGATAAATTGTTTGAATTATCCAAAGTAGATTTATTCTGGCTCTCTCTATACCTCGTTTACCGATGATAACTATATTGATTGAACTGTAAGTAATTGTATGGTGTCAGAGTGTGAAAAAGGTGAAACAGGATCACACCCTTCAGTTGTACACTGTGATCTCCGGAAATAACGGAAGGGTGTTGTAACGAACGGGTTGCGTTACGTGATTATATATAGAACTCTTTAAAGAACAGAGTAGAATTCTTTTCGGCGAGGAAACTTGTCATATGATATTTAAAGATATCTGCCGGTCAATAAAACATAGATTATTGATACTACCATTCCTGAAGTGAGATGTCACTATATATCGCGAAGTGGGAGGTAGTAGAACGGAAGTCGAAGAGAACTCATTGTAGTGTGTTCCTTCTGCCTGGGTAAGTCGAGATTTCGTAATTCATTGTTGTTAAATACTTTTTCCTAATTTTGCTTCCGAAATATCATCACATCAGGCTATTCAATTTGATTTAGATTTGTTATTGAACTTCTGGATGTACAAAGCCTGATTGTGGTAGTATTTCGGCGGATTTTATCTCGATTTGCCTAGGAGGGCATACTCAATCATTTTGCGGATGACATATTTCAAAGAATATCTATTCCATCACAGCATTGATTGCTGTAACTCTTGTAAGAGGATAATTTATCGGAACGTAGGCAGGTTCTCATGATAATATTTCTGTAGTCCTTGTAAGTTTAATTCCGCATTGGCACATGCTATTTTTTTTGTGTGATTCGTGAGAGTCGCCATTTTGTTATCTGATACGTAGTATTCAGAGCTATCTTCGATTGCATCGTGCTATAAATAGTATTGGGAATTATCACAAGGTATTATTCAATTACTGCTTATTGAATTTTTAATTATCAGGACTGCTGCGTTCACGTGATTTCAGAGAAGAGTAATACCTCAATTTGATGCAATTCAATTCAAGTTTCTAGATTTGTGCTAACTAGCAAATTCAACGTTTTGGTTATTTCTTTTCAATCACAATTTGATTATTTTTCTTTCCATCTCATTTATTTGTATCGTTAATTCAGTCACGTATTATTATTGTTCAAATTTAAGTAATTCTTGTAATTATATAATTCTTGCAGACTAAATTATATTTTTTTGTCTAATTTTATATCTCTTCAAGATATCAATTTTGTTATAGTGTATTACATATTGGGGAAGATAACATTATCGGAGGTGGAATCATTTGGTTATTCCGGCCGACGGTGTTACTTGTCCTTTGATCTCAAGTCAGGTACTGTTCGTTCTTTGACATTACAGGGTTTGAACGTCTGAGGTTCCTCACCCCTTCACTCCAAGACGGCTTAGTGACTTTCCTGACAGGACCAGCTTCCAGTTCCTACGAGTTCCAAGGAGGGTAACATTTTCTTGTTGAGTGACCACTATTTCATTTTCTGATTTTGTTTTTCACCAAAATTGTATTTCGCTAGATTTTTTTAGAGCCATTTGTGGTCTCTTTAATATTTAACTATTCATTCTTTCAATTAAGTAATTGAGTAATTTCATAATTATTGACCCAAAATTCTTTATATACAAATTGATTTAATTTGGTAATTGTTACTTCAAAATTCCTTTTATTTATAAATTAATACATTATATAAACTGTATATTTATTTTCTTAATCACCAAATTCCATCTGGAATAAATCAAATTGTTAAGTTGAACTTGTATTGTTTTTCTAATTTCCATCTCGTGGTGCTTGTATCCTAGGCTGTTAATTCATCTATATTTATAGTTTTTCAGTAAGCAATTGGCGCTCAAACAATTCACCAGTCTAGAATCACAAGGCACGTTTCACTGCGAGCCCTGAGATAAACTAATTCAAATTGAGCTAGTTGGGTCAATATATACCGACCCAAGCGGGTCCGTTTCACTGGCACCCAGCATGGATGGGCTGCCGTTTCACATCCGTTTCACTGGTGCCCATTTCTTTAACGTGGTCTCGAACATAGTTGATGGTTATTGGAGAAATACATATTAGAGGTGAAAAATTGGTCATTCTATTATTTTTATCTCATTTTTTGATGTGTTGAATGTGCACGAAGTTATTGACAATAATTTTCTGAAATATTATTCAATTTTATAAATTTCTCTGATTATGGAGCCTAATTTTTTGAAAACTAAAGAATTATCTTATGAATAAGCTATTAGGGGTCAATCTACGGATGGTGACGCTAATACCAGACGAAAGCTTTTAAGGGGTTGTTTGCATAGAGTACAACATGATGGAAGTTTAACTTCAATTAATGATGAATTCGATTTTGAAGAAAGTGTGGTGGAAATTTCAGAGTCTCTTAAAGACATCAAAGACGCAATTGATAGATATCAGGGTGAACCAGGGGATAATGCTAGGAGAATAGAAACTAGGCTAAACCACTTGTCTGCTCGCATAGACAGACTCAACCCCGAATCTTTAAATGATAAGATTCAAAAAGATAAATTAGCAGCTGATGTTCTTGCTCTAGAAGGAGACTTTGCTGTTAAACTTCGGCCTGTTGGTCAAGTTCCAGGTAGTTCTACTCCGCAAACTCCAATTAACCAAGGGATATCATCGTATCGTCCCAAGGTTCCTGTTTTCAAATGGGACTTATTTTTTGATGGGTCGGGAGATCATCAAAAAGTTTATGATTTTTTGGATAGAGTAGAAGAATTGAGGGAGGCTCGAGGATTGACAGAGGAAGACCTTTTTTCTTCAGCTGTTGATTTTTTCAAGGGTGATGCCTTGGATTGGTTTAGATCCGTGAGATCTTCTGTTTCATCTTGGATGGAATTAATTGAGGTATTAAAAGCAGAATTCTTGCCGAAATACCTTGACTTTGGAATATGGAATCAGATCAGAAACCGCAAACAACTTTCAGGACAAAAATGCAGTTTGTACATAGCTTCGGTAGAAAAATTATTCTCCAGGCTTAAAGTTTCTCCTAATGAAGAAACGAGATTAGAACAAATTATGTCTAACTTACAACCTCACATTTTGAACCAATTTACATTACGTAATTTAACATCAATAAAGGATTTAAAAGTGAATTGTAGACAAATAGAAGATTTCGAGTTTCGTTTTAAAAGTCAAGAGGTAGTACAGGAAAATGTACCTAAAATAAAGTTTAGACCTACAGTCAATGAGTTACAAACCTTTTCTCCAGTTGTTTGTTGGAATTGTCGTTCCCAAGGGCACAAGTATACTTCTTGTTCGGCCCCTAGGAAAACTTTTTGTTACGGATGTGGTGTACCTAACATAGTTAGCACATTTTGTAAAAGATGTAAGTCGAAAAACGGGGCATCGAAGCCTACAGGCCTGGCTACAGCTTCGACTTCAAAGCAAAACAGGTACTTTCACAAATCAAAACAAACGAAAGTAAGAGGAACCTTCGACAGGGTTGAATCGGAAAAGTGGTTGATTAGAATTAGAAAGAATTGTTCTCCTAAAATGGTTTCTCCAGTTTTTTTTAAATTTACCTGATGACAATAGACCTTATCTGAATATTGAAGTTTTTGAGGATTCTTTTCCTGCATTGTTGGACACAGGCTCTAACATTAATGTTATAGGTTCGAAGGGTAATTTCATTATCGAAAAATATAGATTGTCAATATATAGGGATAGCAATGTCAACGTTGTAACAACCGCTGACGGTTTACATCAACCTGTCTTGGGAATAGTTAACGTTCCTATTTCGTTTAATAATATTCAGACTTCTGTTGAATTTAACGTGATTCCTTCCATACAACAAGCAGTAATATTGGGTATAGAATTTTGCAAATATCATAATATTAAGGTCGACTTTGGTAATTCTATCTGGAACATCGAACCTACAATTAAGTCAAATAATGTTACTGCTATTCATAGCTATGATTCTTCAAATACGTTACAAAAAACAGAACTACAATCAGAAATTGAACTTTTTGAACAACTTTCCTTGACGGAAATAGGACGTACCTCTTTAATAGAACATACAATTACTGTGTCGGAAACAGAACCTTTTAGAAAAAGACAATACCCCTTTTCTCCTGCTTTACAAAACCATTTAAATTCAGAAATTGTATCCCAATGCTTTTAAAAAAGAAGGAAGATAATTCTTATAGAGCTTGTTTAGATAGTAGACACTTAAACAAGTTAACTACAAGGGATGCTCACCCTTTACCTTTAATAGACACCATTTCGAGCAAATTGCAAGGCGCTAACTATCTTACGACTTTAGATTTAAAGAAAGCTTTTTGGAACATTCCTTTGGAGGAAAATTCACATAAATACACTTCCTTCGGTATTTCAGGCAAAGGCCTTTACGAATTTTTTGTAATGCCGTTTGGTTTAACTAATGCTCCGGCAACAATGCAACGCCTAATGGATTTTTTGATTGATGAAAGTATTAGTCATTTAGTTTTCCCTTATTTAGATGATATAATCATCGCTACAAATACTTCCGGAGAACATATTCAAGTGTTACATAAAGTATATGGAAAGATCAAATTAGCTAACCTTGCAGTTAATGCTGAAAAATGTAATTTTTGCAGACCTTCTCTCAAATTTTTGGGTTTTATGTTAGATAGGGAGGGATTACGCCCTAGTGGTGAGCTTGTTGAAGCTGTTACTCTTCTTTCTTCACCAAAAACATCCACTCAAGTTCGGAGGCTGTTGGGATTAATTTCATTTTATCGAAGATTTATCAAAGATTGTTCTACTCTAACAGCTCCTATCACAGAGCTTATTAAAAGTAAGAAAAACCACCAACCGATTACTTGGACTCCTGAAGCTGAATCTTATTTTCAAGAGTTGAAGCGACGCCTAACGTCGGCTCCAGTTCTCAGAAGTCCAGATTTTTCTAAATCATTTTCTATACAAAGCGACGCTAGCGACGTCAAGTTAGATTGTGTACTTTTCCAAGAACATAATGGTTCACAACATCCAGTAGCTTATGCTGGTAGAACTTTAAGTAAACCAGAAAGAAAATATACAGTTTCCGAAAGAGAGTTATTAGCTGTTCTGTTTGCATTGTCTAAATTTCGTTGTTTTATAGAGGGTACAAGGGTTGTTTGTTACACTGATCACGCCAGTTTAGTTTGGTTACATAATTTGAAAGATCCGATTGGTCGTTTAGGTAGATGGGCTTTAAAATTGTCTCAATTTGATTTAGATATACGCCATAGGCCAGGATCACAAATGGTTGTGCCAGATTATTTGTCTAGGGACGTACCTAATATTAATGTAATCAGTGATCAAGAACTTATTCCGGACAAATGGTACAAGGATATGTTAAATAAGGTACCCATTAATCTCGATCAGTACCCTGATTTTAAAGTAGTTGGTAACGGGTTATATAAACACGTCAAACTTCCTACGTGTGTATCTTCTGATTTAACTGAATGGAAATTGGTGGTTCCAACGGCAAACAGACTTAAAATTTTTGAACAGTTTCATTGTGTTCCTACAGCCGCCCATTTTGGGATCTCGAAAACTATGTATAGGATATGTGAACAGTATTATTGGCCTCGAATGAGACAGGATGTAATTAGATATGTAAAGAATTGTAAAATTTGCGCTGCTCATAAGAGTCCCAATGTACAGAGACACGGCTTAATGGGGCAAATGAAAAATATTGACTTTCCAATGCAATTATTGAGTATAGATTATTTAGGCCCTTTACCTCGTTCTAAACGTGGTAATCAATATATTTTGGTTGCGGTAGATTGGTTCACTAAATATGTGTTTATCTATCCTTGTGCAAAAGCCACTTCGGCTTCGGCTATTAAATTTTTGGAAAATCAAGTTTTCCTTACTTTTGGGGTATGCCAGATATTATTATCAGATAATGCAAGCCAATTCACATCCAGGCAATTGTTAAAATTCCCTGCTGACTACAAAGTTAAACATTGGTTGAATGCCCGTTATCACCCACAAGTTAATAATAGCGAAAGAGTTAATAGAGTTTTAATTACCGCTATTTCTTCGTTTATACACTATAATCATAGGGATTGGGATGCAAACATTTCTCAATTAACGCAAGCGTTACGCTTAACAAAGCATGATTCTACAGGGTTCAGCCCTGCATTTTTAATGTTTGCACGTCAAATTCCTATTTCTGGCGATTTTTACGGCAAAGTTGGAGATAACGACATTCTTAATGTTTCTAACAAGATTCATAGACAATCAGATATTGAATCATTACCGAATGTCTTCAATGAGGTAGGACAAAACATTGTGACGGCATATAAGGGATACAAAAAGCATTATAATTTGAGAAAACGCCCAGTAGCTTTCAAGGTGGGTGATAAAGTTTGGAAAAGAAATTTTGTTCAGTCCAACGCAGCTAATTTCTTTTCAGCCAAACTGGCTCCTAAGTATATACCATGTGTCGTAACCAAAATAATTTCTAATCTAGTATATGAGTTACAGAATGGAGACAAGCAGAATTTGGGAAACTGGCATGTAAAGGATATAAAAGAGGACCTGTGCAATGACGATTCTGAACAGGAGGATGAGAGTTCCAGTGATGAGAAATAGGGTTCCTGGCAGGTTGCTAATTCTGCGGTGGATTTTGAGGTTCGCATTTATGACTGTCAGTTTTGGGGAGGACGCGACCCTTAATTGCCACAGTAGATGAATACTGTTAAGGAAGCTGCAAATTATTGGTGATCTGCGGGTGTTCCCTGTTGCTCCGATCTGCATCGCTCTTCCTTCTGCACGGATGACGCTAAGTATCATTGTTGTACTTTGATTGCCAGATTTCTGAATTTTGTTCTCTTTATTTTAGTATAGTCCAATTTATTTTCATTAGTTACCTTAACTTTATCGGATACATTATTTTTTATAGTTGTTATAGTGAAACCACCATTTTTAGGACTTGATCACCCTGGAATGTGGGTGGATTTGGAAGTTTGAAACTTCCACTTTACGAGTTTGTTTTCAATAATTGCATATGTTAATTTGGGATCCGCTGGTCCATGCTATGTCATGTTTGAAAATTAACTCTAGTATCTTCTTTTAGAGTCTGTTCTCTTAGTGTTTACAACACGTAAGATTGGACTAATTTAGAGTGAGTCATTGTCTGGAAAACGTATAATTTCAGAAATAAGCTCTTATGTATCCGTGAGTTATTGTCTGGAAAACGTATAATTTCAGAAATAAGCTCTTAAGTATCTATAGTTTATTTTTTAAGGTAACATGAACTTGAGAGAGTCTTTTGACTCAAAGATTGGACTTATTTAGATCAAATTCAGTATTGTTTTTGAGAATTGAAATTTTATTCTTATTCATAGAGTTGCGATATACTATTTTATTAATTCGACATTATTGGTTAATCTCTCATTACCATTTCATTTTTTTGATATACAAGTAAAATTGTATTGATTGTTAATCAATTCGGTCCGGAGTGCAGGGGACTTTAAATTGGACCTACACTTATGCTTGGGATAACTTTGTGAAAACATCTATTCACTATTGTGAACCTAGTTCACTAACATGCAGCTACTATTTTTTTCCTCTCCTTCTATCAATTATAACTATATTAACTTGTGTGCTACGTTGTTCACACGAAATTCTTCTCTCACGCCACTATGACGTTTTGCCGGTCTCTAAATACCTTAGGGATAATAGGGAAATTTTTTTTTCTCCTTTATACATTCAATTAAATAATAATTGAAAATTCCGATTATTCAGAAATCTCATAATTTAAAATAAAAATATGTAAACAAAGATATTCATTATATGATATTCTGAATCTTCTTCTCATAATAACGGAAGCCACTAAGACATGCCGGTAAACAGATAATTCTCTGTTATATCAGTATATACTATTATGTTATATTCCATGGATAAATTCTTCCTTTATGAAGAAATCTCATTTGGTTAAACTATTAACGTGATTTTCAAATTAATTTCACATTTTAGCTTGAACAAGTTATAATTTATAGTTGATAGTAGCTGCTAATATAACTAAATAGAAGATTTAGTTGTGGTAATTGAAATGATAATGCTTTTTGTATCCCAGAGGCGTGGGGAACTACAGTGAAACCGTATGTCTGCTAAAATTTCGTATAGTTACAGATAAAATTGCCAATTATGTCGAGTAACCTTATTATAGGGATTAATGTACGTAGGTACATATTCTTGTTGTTGTGTAGTATGTTATTTTTTTATATGGACATCCACAATTACCCGCTAAGGGCTAGGTTGGAAGAAATCAGGTTACATTGTGTTTTTTTTGATATTGAGAGGACGTTGTGTGAACCAGAGGGGGTGCTGGGGCGGGAGAACCATGCGACGACGCAGTCGGGTGGCATCCGGTAGTTTTGGGGAGAATGAGCCCCCTTAGAAAGGCCTTGGGAGCGGGGTTTCGTCTTGGTGGCCGAACCTTCTGAGCCGGCTATTATTATTTTTTATTTTATTCTTACTCCTACTCTTCTTTCCTTTAGGCATTCTAGACCGGGGGACCCAATCCCATTTCTTTCTCTTCTTCAATCTGAAAACTATTTCTTTTTATTGCTTGGTTGCCGATGGCTCTTAAGGGAGAGGATTCTGTAGTGGACTTAGTCCAGCTGGGGCGTTACTAGTAACTAAGGGTAAGGTTCCTACCGGGGACGTCTGGGATCCGCATGGGGTCGTTCGCTGAGCACACTTTCTGCGACTCCACAGCTATCCTGTAGTTTTATAAGTTTATGTATTCCTGTGAACTTCCAATTGAACAATTGAATGTTACATTATTATAAAATGTGTAGGACATTTTAGTTTTCATTTAAATTTTTACTTCTCCTTTTGAGTATCGTAATATTGGAACTGGTCAACCAATATTTATGTGAAGACCACAAAACTCCTTTTGAGTATCGTAATATTGGAACTGGTCAACCAATATTTATGTGAAGACCACAAACCTTTTCTAAATATCGTGATTCTGGAATTGGTCAACCAGTCTCTACGTCAAGACCGAATTTTTGGTATTCTCTTAAAATTTTTTGAAGCTTCACTTCAAAAATTTTTCTCGTGGTAGAGAGAAAATGTAACGAACGGGTTGCGTTACGTGATTATATATAGAACTCTTTAACGAACAGAGTAGAATTGTTTTCGGCGAGGAAACTTGTCATATGATATTTAAAGATATCTGCCGGTCAATAAAACATAGATCATTGATACTACCATTCCTGAAGTGAGATGTCACTATATATCGCGAAGTGAGAGGTAGTAGAACGGAAGTCGAAGAGAACTCATTGTAGTGTGTTCCTTCTGCCTGGGTAAGTCGAGATTTCGTAATTCATTGTTGTTAAATACATTTTCTCAATTTTGCTCCGGAAATATCATCACATCAGGCTATTTAATTTGATTTAGATTTGTTATTGAACTTCTGGATGTACAAAGCCTGATTGTGGTAGTATTCCGGCGGATTCTATCTCGATTTGCCTAGGGGGGCATACTCAATCATTTTGCGGAAAGCATATTTCAAAGAATATCTTTTCCATCACAGCATTGATTGTTGTAACTCTTGTAAGAGAATAATTTATCGGAACGTACGCAGGTTCTCATGATATTATTTCTGTAGTCCTTGTAAGTTTGATTCCGCATTGTCACATGCTATTTTTTTGTGTGATTCGTGAGAGTAGCCATTTTGTAATCTGATACGTAGTATTCAGAGCTGTCTTCGATTGCATCGTGCTATAAATAGTATTGGGAATTATCACAAGGTATTATTCAATTATTGCTTATTGAATTTTTAATTATCAGGACTGCTGCGTACACGTGATTTCAGAGAAGAGTAATACCTCAATTTGATGCAATTCAATTCAAGTTTCTAGATTTGTGCTAACTAGCAAATTCAACGTTTTGGTTATTTCTTTTCAATCACAATTTGATTATTTTCTTTCCATCTCATTTATTTGTATCGTTAATTCAGTCACGTATTATTATTGTTCAAATTTAAGTAATTCTTGTAATTATATAATTCTTGCAGACTCAATTATATTTTTTTGTCTAACTTTATATCTCTTCAAGATATCAATTTTGTTATAGTGTATTACATATTGGGGAAGATAACATTATCGGAGGTGGAATCATTTGGTTATTCCGGCCGACGGTGTTACTTGTCCTTTGATCTCAAGTCAGGTACTGTTCGTTCTTTGACATTACAGGGTTTGAACGTCTGAGGTTCCTCACCCCTTCACTCCAAGACGGTTTAGTGACTTTCCTGACAGGACCAGCTTCCAGTTCCTACGAGTTTCGAAGAGGGTAACATTTTCTTGTTGAGTGACCACTATTTAATTTTCTGATTTTGTTTTTCACCAAAATTGTATTTCGCTAGATTTTTTTAAGAGCCATTTGTGGTCTCTTTAATATTCAACTATTCATTCTTTCAATTAAGTAATTGAGTAATTTTTATAATTATTGACCCAAAATTCTTTATATACAAATTGATTTAATTTGGTAATTGTTACTTCAAAATTCCTTTTATTTATAAATTAATACATTATATAAACTGTAAATTTATTTTGTTAATCACCAAATTCCATCTGGAATAAATCAAATTGTTAAGTTGAACTTGTATTGTTTTTCTAATTTCCATCAACTAATAAACCATCTCGTGGTGCTTGTATTCTAGGCTGTGAATTCATTTACATTTATAGTTTTTCAGTAAGCAATTGGCGCTCAAACAATTCACCAGTCTAGAATCACAAGGCACGTTTCACTACGAGCCCTGAGATAAAATAATTCAAATTGAGCTAGTTGGTCAATATATACCGACCCAAGCGGGTCCGTTTCAGTGTAGATGAGCTACCGGCAGTTGCTGCACACTGTGATCTCCGGAAGTAGAAACTGCAGGTCAAAGTGTGTTTGTGGATCACAGTACTCAGTTGTACACTGTGATCCCCGGAAATAACGGAGTACTGTTAATTGAGATATCTATAGTTTTCGCACACTGTGATCTCCGGAAGTAAGAGTTATAGACATCCTTTGTATGAAAGAAATTGAAAGAGCTGACACTATTTTGCAATTACCGTGTAAAGGGATTCCGTGTACTTACTCAGATAAGAGCAGAATCAATTGAAGTGCATAATCATATTTTGTAATTATTTGAACCGTAAATAACTACAGATGATCTGCGGATGCGGGGGCGAGTATTGGTAGCCGGACGGAAACCGTTTGCACCCGTTTCACCTGCACTGCTTTTCACCGCTCTGATTAGTACCTAATAGAAAATACCGCACGAATTTATATTAGTTGCTTGTTTGCTTGCTTGATGGAATATCTGTAAATAACATCTAATTAGTTTGCTATAACCGCTTGCCGTAAAGATTGTAGAGGGTTTCCTTGCATCCCCTCCGAAAGATTAATTATTACATATTATGTTGTTGACTATTCATTCAGCGCTGTTCTCATTGTGTTTTTTTTTTTGATAAACTCAATAGTTGAAAAAGTTGTCTTATTGCAAGGAACTGAATGAAACCTCTGCTAACATCAACTTATACTCGTAAAAGACAGTATAACCGTTCTCGCATTTAGTTACAATTGAAGCCTGTAAATCAATGCAAATCATTTTGCCCTGTCGAATACGGCCCCTGGTTATATTTCTTCACTGACGCTATTCTGGGGCCAGGCAGTCTTTAGACAGCACTCGGACGGCTTTGTTAAGAGGGTCCTAGCAGAAGTCCTCAATGAGGAGTAAACCTTTAACAAAAATCTGGCGCTTGAAGAATAAAGATCATTCCGTAGTAAGTATTCAACGCCAAAGTGACAAAGCACGTCACAAAATGGCGCCCGCGAGCAGGGACTTTTGAAATTAGACCGAGGGGGAATTTTGATTTTTATTCCGGAAAGTGTAAAGTTGAATTATATATTGCAATCGAACCGGTTATCCGATTGAGATGAAATTTGTAAATTAATTAGACAGGAAAACGAGCTTCAAGACCCCGACGTTTTGAACACGTTTCCGAATCATCCCTAGGAGTTTGTTTTTAAATTTTGAAAATTTGAAAAAGTTTTAACGGAAACTTGTCCCTCGTGTTCACCGAGGTTGTTTGGTGAAATTTGTTTTTCGATCCGTCCCCCCGTTTCAGGGGAAATATCAAGTTTTTAACCGTGAATATGAATTAAAAATTGATTGTTCCGTGAGGTGTAGAATTGGTAACTACACCTCAATGTTTTGCCCAAATTCTGATTTTTGCCCATATTTTGCCCTTTGATTTTCCCAGTCAACCGTAACCCGGATTGGGCGAGTCATAGTTCCATTCCGAGTAAATCGACCTCAAGGAAGCCATTGATGACGTTTTTGGGCAGATTGACCACACTGTTTTTGATTTATCTCCTCAAATCGAAATTGCGTTGCCCAAATTGGGGCAAGTCGTTTCATTGGTTTTGCCCAACTGGGAATAATTCATATACTGATTCTTACAACCACACCGTAACCGTAACCAACCCCATTTGAAAAAAAAAATTAATCTTTCTTTTGTTCAAAATTTTTTCCGAAAATTAAGAATTGATTGAACGCTATGGCATTCCCGTTGCATACAGGTACTATACCTAAGGCACCCCAGCCTACCCATAGCAATAGTGAAGATCGTTTAACTCAATTTGAAGAGATGGTGCAATCATGGTCTACTGGCGAGGAAAGCCAGACCGGAGGAATAGAAACAACCGAAGATAATTCGAAAGTCGGTTGAGTTCATTTATTGAAGGAGGAGCCACTTCAAGAAATGCTCGCAAATTAAAGTATGGAAATTCGAGGATCCGTGGATGAGATACGCAGAAGATGCGTAAGAGGAATCCAAAAGGGGGTAATACACCCTCCTCAAGGAGTGCTAGAAATACTAGCTAACACCCTGGCGGGAGTAACCAAAGCAATGGCGACAGATGCTGCTTTGAACACAACACCTACTTCCAGTCCAGCAGGTGTTGCATCAAGACAACCGATACGAAGTACGCCCATTGTGCAGCCATCGTATTGGGCAACCACAGCCACGACATACACAGTGACATTTACAAGTACTGTGGTAACGACGTTACCGTCAATGCCAACTTCGAATTATCCATCCCCGCCGAATCCTATGAACTATCCACGTTATAAGATCCCGTCGTCAAATGTGATACCGCCGTGGATGCAAGCACCAACCGTTTCGCAAATACCGACAGTTCCGCAAGCCCCTAAGGTTCCGCATGTACCTATGATTCCGCAAGTACCTATCGTTCCGCAATTTTCCATGAATGACATACCGATTCCGTCTATCCAGCAAGTACCGGGATTTAATTTTCAAAATCCGAACAGTGCTCCGAGATTGTATCAATATTTATTCGGTTTTATGGAACGTCTCCGCTACGTTCCTGGAAAGACTGGATGAGATAGCCATGCAGCTGAACACACCGCAGGACGCAAAGCTGGAGTTTATAAGATGATTTTCCCGGACTGTGATGACTTTTATATAGGTAGAACTTGTCGTTATTTCCCATTAAGATACGGAGAACATTTTCGTTCGTTTAGACTCTACAAAACTGACTCAACCTTTGCTAATCATGTTTTACAAACTGGTCATAATTTCCGTAATTTAGATATCCTAAGCGTTTCACATAACCAAACCAGAGGTTTTAGATTGAATACATTAGAATCAATAGAGATTTATAAAGGTGTCAAAAATTCTAATAAAGATATTCTCAATGATCAGTTAGACCTATATCAAAGTGTTCTTTTCATGTGTCTTTCAAACCGCTCTTAAAATAATTCTCAGAATATGAAATTATAATCATACTAATTCACAAATTGTTGCTATGTTTACTATGTAATACTGTACTGTCTTTCAAACCGCTCGTTAAATGATTCTTAGAATATCAAATTATAATCTCACTCATTCACAAATTGTTGCTATGTTTACTATGGAATACTGTACTTTCCTAGGATCTACCTGTTTTTGAAATTTCCGTTGATCCCTTAATCTCAAACCTACTTTCCTCTACTCCATTTATACTTGAACTGTTTCATTGATTTCTTCATGATTTTCTAATTGTTTGATAATGGCACTTCGGTGTTGAAACTATAGTTCTTTTTTTTTTTGCGTAGAGGAGGGAAAATCTCACATAGACGCCTCGGATGCCCGTGCCCCCGGGTGTGCCGGGTTTCTACCGACTAAAACCCTCCTCCGTGAGGTTGTTCCTCCATCCCAGATGAGCCCCACATCAGTCCGGTGTATTCTATGAATTTCAGTAGCCTGATATAGGGGATACTTCTGATTTCCTCGAGTGTAGTCTTATCGTCTCCAAGGTATGTCCAACGACCTGCCGTGTATGCCATGCACTGACACAGCACATGCATAGGTGTCTCATCTTCCACGCCGCAACCCCTACAAGTGGGCTGATCTACCAGTCCCATCGTGTAGAGGTGTTTGTTGCATGGGGCGTGTCTGGTCAGGAATGCAACAAGATTCCGTATTTCGTGTCTGCTGAACGTCAGCAGATTTTTTGCTCGTTGCTGCTGGAGATCTCCCATCAGTCACTTGGAGTGCAACACACGGGGCAGTTCCCTCCAGTAGGCACGGTGCTCTATCTCGAGCCATTTTTGGATTACAGATTTCGCTGTGGCATGGGAAATGCCACAGGTTGGCTCTGGTCCAATCAGTGATTTTTCCGCCCTCGCTTTGGCGAGTGCGACGGCAGTTTCTGTCCCTTCTCGTTTGGTTTCTTCAGACTCCCAAACGTGTGTTACTCTGTTGAGGTTCATTACTAGTACGTTAGTTCTTTGACGCAATCAAGTATACATTGTGAGGTGATAGTGTATGACTCCAGTGCCTTGAGCACTGTCAGGTTGCTCACTATGATTGTGATTTGTCTATTCTCATAGGCTCTCTTCCCCATAATTTGAGCACATGTTGTAATTGCAACTATTTTTGCTTGGAATTCTGTCGCAAAAGTCCCTAGGTTCAAAGAAATTCTTCCCCCTTGGTCCGGTTTCTCGACTATTCCAGCACTCGTCCTTTTTTCCGTCTTGGTGCCCTCGGTAAGCCATATAGAATCCCCTGGTATCATATAACGACTGCCCCATCGTTCTCCCGCCCATTCACGGTTTTGATCATGAAACTATAGTTACGTTTTCCCGTTATTATTAATGAAAGTGGTATAAAAACGAAGTAGTTATTCTTTCATATAATCAAAATGATAAATCACCATAAAGTAACGGCTTCCACCATCGATTTTTTTAATCCTCCGAATGTTCCAGTGAAATGACAATTTTCATCGCAGATATAACATTTTTTTTCATTCATTATAGATACTAAATTAGCTGCACTCAAACTCATGGGTATATTAGATTTCAATTTCATTTCGATGAAATCACTAATTCCATCTAATTGCATAGTTAACCATTTAGCTGGTTCAGGGCCTCTGTGGCTGTCATATTTAGATAGAGAATCATCAAAATGGGATTTCAAATAATATCCTACACTGTATGCTTCATGTAGCTGCGTTTTGTTTGTGTATGAATCGGAATTCAATGGAGAACAGTTCTGAATTGGTAGCAAAAGTGCTTCAAAGTCGAAATAGATCACAAATGGCATGGGTATTTTATTTGCAAAATTTTTGAATTCTAAATGATCCTCCTTGGGGAATTTAATTTTGCACGTTCTTATTCCCTCGCAATCCTCGATATGAGTCTTATATTTGCTCTAATTTTTGAAACTATTTGAACAACGTTCACATAAGTACGTTTTATTCTTAGTAGTGATTTGCGCATTGATATCTCGACCTAAATTTTCAATTAATTAAGCAATAATGGAATTTAACTATTGGATCAACTTAATTTGGTGTATCTGAAGATTCTACTATCTTGAATCAACAACAAATTAAAGTGTGTTTCTACTTTGTTTTTTGTTAGATATGCAGGGAGAACCTTGAGTTTTTCCTTATAGTCATTATCATAATTTTTTTTATTACATAATTCCAAAACGAAAATCTGTATGCTTATATCATTCAGCTTCTCGAATGGAGGAATTTGTGTTATAGACAGCGGGAAAGTTAAATTTCTCAAATTTAAAACAGTACTAAAATGAGGATGTGAAGATACTCGATCTGGATGTGTGTTAGTAACAGGGTGAAGTCCAGCTGTTACTGCTCAAGCGAAACAATATTCATCATAGTTCTTAACATTAATAACAGCATGCTTGTTTACGGTTTCCCACGGGAGTTGAATATGTGAAGATCCTGAATTTATAAGTTCATGTTTAATTTGTAAATTATTAATAGTTTTGATCGATCAATTGGACTCTCTTTCTTAGAAATTTTCTAATTTATTTAAAATTTTCTCGATGATATTATCTTTAAACCAATCGAATATATTTGTTGTATTAACTATCACTCTTGATTGCGTATGGAAATATTTGAAGTTGGTTTCAATATTTTCCTCATTCACATTTCCCTTTATAAATTCACCAGGAGATGTAGAATTAACTTTTATGAAATTATTTGTATGAAAGGATTCTGGAGATTCTCGAATTGAATAGATGGAAAGAATCGTATAGGAAATTACTAGGATCTAAATGTAAAATAATCTAATTCTGCACTTAAAAGCAGACTTTCCATCTTCCCAGCTGATTCGAGCACTACGATTTTGATTTGTTACAGCAGGTTTATTTCTATATTGAAGTGAAATTTTGAAACGTTTCATATGTCCTATATTTGTTATTAGTTGATTCTTATTAGCCAAATTTAATGCATCCTAAGATAAATGTCTTGAAAGAGTGCGTATGTATTCACTACAGAAATCAATCCATTTATTCATTTCCTGGAGGGAAAAATTTGATTTTAACCAATCGCTTCGAGCCTGATCTATAATCTTCACCATATTACAACTTATTTTCGAGATAGTATCCATGATAAAACACAAAACGAAGACCCTACCTTATTCTGCTCGTTTATTATTATTTTTATGCCGGTCCAGGGCCTTCAATTGAAATTCCTCCAAATTCTATTTTGTAAGCTGCGTTCTTCTTCCCAAAATTCTCTTGTCCCCTATAGAAGAAGCCCACAGATGGTTTCGTGTTAAAGTCTTTTTAAAATGGTGTCAGGAGCTGTGTCAAGCGATGCGGTAGAAATACAGAGAATTTTTCGATCTCTACTAAAACTGATTCACCGAATCTGGTATTGTAGATTTCAGCCTTCTTGAAAATGTAAAATTTATTCGGTTCCAGCTCGCTTATCTTCTTCAGCGGTGATCTCTGGAACAGAGATGAAGCGTTTAAAGCAGATAAATCCATTCTGAAGATATCAAGCAAAACAAATAGAGGGGTGAAACAAGTGACCTAATGAAATGTCGTTGAAATGAGAATGAAAAATTACGGGATGCAGCGTATTATTATTTATTACAAAAAATGAAACACTTCCATTTCAAATTTGAAATGAGAGTTTTCTTAATGAAAATAATAAATTTCATTTTGGAATCATATTCATATGAAGTTAATTTCCATTAGATCAATTTGATAATCAAATAATAATATGAACTAACCTTTTGATTGAAAACACCACACAAAAACACGAGCTACTCGTTCAAGAATCAAATGTGTAATGATCAAATTATGTTTGAAACAATACCATTTTCATCTTCTTATCAACACTGCGCGCGATTCCTACAGTTGCCTTCGTGACCTAGATCGCGTAATCACATTCATAGGCTAATTTGCTTCACTCTTATCAATAATCAATATGAGTGCGGAATTTCTAGAGCTATTCACCAATAGTACAGACATTTTTACAGCTACTATGTATGTAAACTGATATGACAGTTCAGTAATTCATAGATGGCGTCCAGATATCTAAACATCTGTGACATCTCGTTGAAGACCCACGTGACACCTCGTTGACCACCATGACATCTCGTTGACCACCTCGTTGAAGGATCACATGATAGCCGTCATGACACCTCGTTCAAAACCACGTGTCTAGGACCTCTCTTGAAAACAACCTGTATATACAACATAACACAGTCTTCACAAACACCCTGTATATACATTAAAACAACCAAACTCGCAATCACTGATAACGCTATCTACCCGATAACACTAATTACAAACACCGGATGCCAATCGCCAGCATAGACCGGATGCGTAGATCGGATATCCTGGCGCAAAGGTAGTCCACTGTATCTACTTATATTCTTTTTGGATTTTTTGTTATTCCATATGGGGCTGTTTCAGAACAATTCTTCATGCGACCCCACAGCTATCCTGTGATCTTTTTAGTTTATGTATTCCTGTGAACTTCCAACTGGACAAGTGTGAATTGTTCATCATAACAAAATGTGTAAAACATTTTATTTCTTCTCTCGATTATCAAACATTTTTTTCCGGTGCTTTCGTGATATTGGAACTGGTCAACCAATATCTATGTCAAGACCACAAAACTCATCTGAGTATCGTGATATTGGAACTGGTCAATCAATATCTATGTCAAGACCACAGAACTCATCTGAGTATCGTGATTCTGGAATTGGTCAACCAGTCTCTGTGTCATGACCGACTTACGATTTTATCTTAAGAAAATTTTTGAAGCTTCACTTTGTAACAAAACTTAAATTTTGGAATATCATTCATTTCAGATCAGGCAGAAAATACGAATATCACACGTAAACTTTGGTTGAACAGTTTATTATTTCAACAGATATGCGTGAACTCCGACTGTGTATTCCGTGATAGTCACTTTTCAAAATCTTCGTAATTTTGGATAAGTGTAATTATTTCAATAAATGAATCGCACATAGTGCATTAATGCCTGCCTAAAGAATTTGCATTCATTCCGATTAACTTATGTTGCAAAAACGGGAATCTGGTAAATTAACGCTCCAAAGTTTGAACAACCTTATTAGTCCAGTCATTTAAGGAATTTTTATGTCCGAATTTCCGCGCGGTCTAATTTTGGTATATTCTTATGTATTTTGACACGTTGGACACGATGGTGTAGATTAAATTTGAATTAACCCTGTGCTCGAAGAACTATGGCCATTTCTTGGACCCGAAAATGGACAGTTTTGAATTTTTTGCGTTTTGGGACAAAACTATGAGTTTTATGAAAAAATGTTTCGAACAAAAGTTGTTGGAAAAACCGATACGCAACTCTTGGCTTCAGTCTCAAGTCAATTCAAGGTTGTGGGCTCGAAATAGGGCCCATTTAGTGTGTTTTTTGACACATTGAAAAATTGAGTATATGTCAAAGAGTTTTTGTTTTTTCGTATTCTGTTTCGGTAAGAAGATAGTATTTTCATTCATTCTTCTTTCATCTGATTTCTGGTATTTTGACCTATCTCATTTTTTGGAGTCACAATCGGCCATTTTGAAAAATCCTTATTTCGCGAATTTCAAACGAAATACTGATGTTATCAATCAAAACCAAAATTATTCAGAAGATTTCATCATTCTGCATATAAGATCCAAAATTCAAGCATTTTGCTCCGAAGACAAAACTTTAGCGCCATTTTGAAAATTTTGGACCAACGAAAAATCCAAAGTTTTTGAGATGAGAAATTGTTTACGAAACCCAAATTCTAGTTTCTTTCAGAGGTTTTCATAGTGAGTATTTTAAGTCTAAGCAGTTCGATTTGAGTTGAGTAGAAATGGAGCTATCCTGATAAATGTGTTTGTGCCTCTAAAGGGCCCAATTTTGGACCTATAGACAAAAGCCTTGAATCAAATTACAGAGGAATACTTCGGCTATCTGAGTTTGGAACAGCGTACAGAGATTCGTTCACAATCCCAAGTTATAACGAATTTCATCATAGAAATTTAGCGCGGAATTTCATGTAGCGGCGTTATTTTATACAATAAAGACGTTTACTTCTATCTCAATCTTTTTTCACCAGGAATTTCTGTAATTTCGCTATCAATGGGTATAAGACGTATCTATAATGTGAATCTGTACACTTCCATTTATTGCCATTTTATTTTTCCCAATAAGCAATATTATGTATGTTATTTATGATAGTTATTAGATTAAATTATATTATAATATTACATTATGTTATGAATAATGGAAAAAATATGAAACGTGGCTTATTTGTAAATAATCAGACAAATAGATAATTTTTCAATACATATGAAATGTAAAGAAATTTTGTTTAATATTGAAATTAGTTATGTAACACCCTATAAAAACATCATGCCACGGTCACATATGCACGTCCACACGTCTACATACACTCACACATTCACACAAAACGATTATAAGCATTCAGGTGCATGTTGAAATATTTATAAACTATAATTCCGCGCGCGGAATCTATTGTGCCGACCCTCGCTAATTGCCGCTACATGAAATTCCGCGCTAAATTTTTATGATGAAATTCGTTATAACTTGTGATTGTGAACGAATCTCCGTACGCTGTTACAAACTCAGATAGCCGAAGTATTTCTCTGTAATTTGATAGGTTTTTGTCTATAGGCCCAAAATTGGGCCCTTTAGAGGCCCAAACACATTTATTAGGAGTGCTCCATTTCTACTCAACTCGAATCGATCTGCTTAGACTTGAAATACTCACTATCAAACCTCTAATACAACCTAGAATTTGGGTTCCGTTCTGATCTCAAAAACTTTGGATTTTTCCTTGGTCCAAAATTTTCAAATTGGCTCTGAAGTTTTATGTTCGAAGCAAAATGCTTGAATTTTGGATATTATATGCAGAATGATGAAATCTTCCGAATAATTTTGGTTTTAGATAGATAACATTAGTATTCCGTTTGCAACTCGCGAAATACGGATTTTTCAAAATGGCCGATTGTGACTCGAAAAATGAGATAGATCAAAATACCAGAAATCAGATAAAAGAAGAATAAAAATTCTATCTCTCTACCAAAACAGAATATGAGAAAACGAAAACTCTTTGACATATACTCAGTTTTTCACTGTGCCAAAAAACACACTAAATGAGCCCTATCTTGGGCCCACGACCTCAAATTGACTTTGGACTGAAACTAGAAGTTGCGTATTAGCTTTTCCAAGAACTTTTTCCCGAAACATTTCTTCATAAAACCCATAGTTTTGTCCCAAAACGCAAAAAATTGCCATTTTTGGTCCAAAAAATGGCCATAATTTCTCGAGCACAGGGTTAATTCAAATTTGATCTACACCATCGTGTTCAGCGTGTCAAAATACAAAAGAATAGACCAAAATTAGACCGCGCGGAAATTCGGACAAAAATCGTCGATTTTCATCCTTGAATGCCTGGACTATATGTGTAAAAACTGCGTAGAACCATTTTCGATAACATTCGTCTACTGCGCCGGGAGTTATATGTCGTGGTATGATGAAAAGCTTCTTGGAAAAACTTCATTCGAATTAATACAAAATTAATAATGTGAAACTGAAACATCGAAACGGCGAATTAGAGAAATAGAATGAAGTATTATAATTAAAATACATTATGTGTTGGCATGAAAGTACATGCCAGCAATGATAAAGTGTTTCCTATTATGGAGAGTCACTTGTAGGCGATGTAACACTTCTCATCTTAAGTGGAAAAATTGGGTGCTTCTAATTTTTCAATGTCATCTCGTGTAATGGAGTCTCCACTGGAGCGGATTTCTTCGAATTTTTCTTTCATTTCGTCTCTATATTTCCAGCATGTGAATGTAATGAATAATATAAGAATAAAATAAAGTATGATTGTACAAACACTGGTGGTAGCATGGAATTGTGGAATTTCAATTTCTTTCTGGTTTTGTTTGGTATGTTCTAATTGATACACCAGTGGTTGTATTTCATCTAGATTGATGGTTTCGAGTCGAAGTGGCGGTTATGTTTGATGATCGTGATTTAATTGAAGATAAGGAATTTCGATATTAGCCAACTCTATTGCTTTCACAGTTTTTATAGTATTTTGGTATGTTTTGAAGATTCTCCCTCTTACTAGTGTTTGACAGTTTTCTGGTATTTTGATAATATAATTTCACAGGACGGTCTTCTTGTCTCTGTTGTGATTGCACAGGCTGGCAACTGTAGTTTCGTTTGGAAACACTGCTAACCATTGATTTGTTCCAATTTTGTGACGCTTGCAACGTTACTTGTATGAAGAACTCTGTAATGATTTAATAAACGATTTCTCTTCGGCTTGGAGACTAACTTCTCATATGATTTATCAGAGACATCTAACCGTTCGATAGGAAATCGATTATTGGAATAAGTATTCCTCATGGTCGTTAGCGCGAGAATCGCGAGTAGAACGGAAGTCTCAAGTAAGCATTGTCGTGCGAGTTTTACTGAGGGTAAGTTGAGATTCAATAATTCTCTGATTTCACAGAGATTTTTAATCTGCTATTGAAATATAGCTATTATCATGGACTATTTGATTTGATTTGTTTTCGTGATTAGAATTCAGGATGTACAGTCCCTGAACGTTGTTATATCTCAGTAGAAATGAGTCTCAACTAAACTCTCAGTATTCGTCACGCAATCACTTCGTTATCTAGCATAATTCTGCGATAATCTTTTGAATCATTGGGTATTCTTTTAGTAATCTTTACACGAAAATAATTTAATGAGACGTAGGCAGTCTGGTAATATAGCATTTTTATTTTCTCTTCGTGCATAACCCAACACGCACGTGTTCGTGTTGAGTGATTTGAGACTCACCATTTTGTTGACCTGGTACCTGAGTACACAGGGTTTTGTCTTATTTGACTATGAGGTGAAGTGAATATTGCTTGGGGTAACATTGAAGGAGGGAACTCAACTGCTTATTGAGATCGTAAGAAACAAAACTGTTACGCTTATTCAAGTTACAGTATAAATTACACATCTCAATTCTTTGTGCAAATCAATTCACAGTGACAAATTCCCACTTATTAATTAATGATCTTTTCAGTCACTTTCTTAATTTTTACCAATATAAATATCAATTGTAATAACTTAATTCTTTTCGGATTAATTCAGATTGATGTTTACAATAATACTCTCTTCAAGATTTTAATTTTGTTTATATAGTGTTTATACAGTTTGGGAGATAACATAATCAGTAGTGGAATCGTATGATTATTCCTATTGATTGTGTTACCCGTACTTTGAACTTAGGCCAACGTGATGTTCGTTTTTTGTAATTACAGGGTCTGAACGACTGAGGTGCCTCTCTCCTTTCTGCCCGTGACAATTTAGTGAATTTCCTGGCAGAGCCGACCTCCAGCTCCATCAAGTTTCAAGGACGGTAACATTGTTCAGTTTGAATGACCGTATTTTCATTCCACTGATTTTTGTTGTCCAACTGAATTTGTGTTGCACTAATTTTAATAGTAATCTATTTCGTAGGTTCACTTTTAAATTTTGTATTAGATAACCTTTTAAGCTATTGCACATAGATTTTATCGCGGGCTTTGAGCGCGGCGACCGAATCAAGATATTCCGTAACGAAAATTAACCTAAGACCTGAACACCTAACATGTGTCAAATTAATTAATTAATTTGAAGTTTCTAAAAGTGAGAAATGTCGCTATTTTATACGAATGAGTAGATGAACTCCGCTACCACGGGACCAGGATATCCGGTCTCCACTTCCGGTCTAGCTGTCGATGTGCATCCGGTGTGAGCTTGTCCTTATCAGTTTCGAAAGGATGCAGGTGATAAAGAACGTATGTAGGTGATAAGGTGTGTTAGATAAGGATAGTACTTATGAAAAGTATACAGTGTGTGTATAAAAAGTGTGTCACATGTACAGGGTCACGCGACTAACACGTGACAGCTGTCATGGCGGACCAAAGGTATAGGCTGCTTCGAGGAGGTGTCATCACCACGAGACAGCTGTTATGGAAGACCAAAGGTACAGACTGCTTCGTGGAGGTGTCGCCACCACGTGACAGCTGTCATGGCAGACCAAAGGTACAGGCTGCTTCGTGGAGGTGTCGCCACCACATGACAGCTGTCATAGCGGAACAAAGGTACAGGCTGCTTCGTGGAGGTGTCATCACCACGTGACAGCTGTCATAGCGGACCAAAGGTATAGGCTGCTTCGTGGAGGTGTCACCACCACGTGACAGCTGTCATGGCGGACCAAAGGCACAGGCTGCTTCGTGGGGGTGTCACCACCACGTGACAGCTGTCATGGTGGACCAAAGGTACAGACTGCTTCGTGGAGGTGTCGCCACCACGTGACAGCTGTCATGGCAGGGTGAAGGTACAGGCTGCTTCGTGGAGGTGTCGTCACCACATGACAGCTGTCTCATGGCGAGTCAAAGGTACAGACTGCTCCGTGGAGGTGTCGCCACCGCGTGACAGCTGTCATGGCGGGTCGAAGGTACAGACTGCCTCGTGAAAACGCACGAGTCGAACTGGTTGTGCCAGGCTGCTATCACAGGGCAGGCGTGTGACGTCACAGCATAAAGGTACAGACTGCTTCGTGAAGGTGTCGCCACCAGTTCGACCCATGCGACTCGTACGGTTTTGAAATCACATGATCTGTCACGCGGTGAGATATCATGACGTCTGTCACTACGACGGGGTGTCTGTCACGAGGGGTTCAACGAGGTGTCTGTCACGAGGTGTCATGGCGGCTATCACGCACCATAGAGCTGAAGGTTATAGAGCTAACCCAACTCGAAACCATAGAGCATCATGTTGTTGGAAAGAGTTGTCATGGCGGCTGTCACGTGGGTCTTCAACGAGGTGTCATGGCGTCTGTCACGAGAGGTCTTCATCAAGGTGTCATGTCGTGTCTTGTCAGGTGTGACGTGGTGGATCCATGAAGCATCTGTCACGTGAACTGTCATGGTAGATCTATGAATGTCAACCATAGCTTTATAGTATAACGAAGCTCAAAAATATTGTAGATTATCAAATAAGGAACAAGAGAAATTGTTTGCAAAGTCAGAATCAATATTTCATAATATCATTTCAAAACTAGCTAAATGAAATATTATTGAATGATTCCGAATAATCATATCATTATAAAGTACTTATGTTATTTAGCACCGAAATTATCTAGTCCATATCTCGAATAATCCAGGATAGATTCATTCAACGCTCGAATTAATCGATACGTTAGATCAATAAGTTAGATCGCGTCAAAATCCCGTACCCTCTTCTAGCATGATTCGGAAGATGCACCGAATATGTAAATTTTAGTGATGTATGTGAGTCGCGGTAGAGGGAATATCCCTCCACATAATCCCTCTCCATGATACCCGGAGGCAATAAGTTATTTAAACCAGATCGCAGCATAAGAATGATACTTCTACCTTTGACTCCGATTTCTACCTTTGACTCCGACTCCTTACTGATAATTTGTACTTCAAGAAGTACGTAACCGAGGTGCTACCGAAAGTGATTATCATTCAAGATTCAATTAAGGTGAGATTTAGAACCGCATAATACTTGTATATCACCGCTTGCTTATTTTAGCGGAAACTGTTCCCGATTCATTACTTGTGACTGTGCCGTGGCATTGTCTGTAGAAATAATCAGATAAATTGTTTAAATTATCCGGAGTAGATTTATTCTGGCTCTCTCTATACCTCGTTTACCGATAAAAACTATATTGATTGAACTGTAAGTAATTGTATGGTGTCAGAGTGTGAAAAAGATGAAACAGGATCACACCCTTCAGTTGTAAACTGTGATCTCCGGAAATAACGGAAGGGTGTAGATGAGCTACCGGCAGTTGCTGCACACTGTGATCTCCGGAAGTAGAAACTGCAGGTCAAAGTGTGTTTGTGGATCACAGTACTCAGTTGTACACTGTGATCCCCGGAAATAACGGAGTACTGTTAATTGAGATATCTATAGTTTTTGCACACTGTGATCTCCGGAAGTAAGAGTTATAGACATCCTTTGTATGAAAGAAATTTAAAGAGCTGACACTTCTTTGCAATTACCGTGTAAAGGGATTCCGTGTACTTACTCAGATTAGAGCAGAATCAATTGAAGTGCATAATTATATTTTGTAATTATTTGAGTCGTAAATAACTACAGATGATCTGCGGTTGCGGGGGCGAGTATTGGTAGCCGGACGGAAACCGTTTGCACCCGTTTCACCTGCACTGCTTTTCACCGCTTTGATTAGTACCTAATAGAAAATACCACACGAATTTATATTAGTTGCTTGTTTGCTTGCTTGATGAAATATCTGTAAATAACATCTAATTAGTTTGCTATAGCCGCTTGCCGTAAAGATTGTAGAGGGTTTCCTTGCATCCCCCCCGAAAGATTAATTATTTCATATTATGTTGTTGACTATTCATTCACCGCTATTCTCATTGTGTTTTTTTTTTGATAAACTCAATAGTTGAAAAAGTTGTCTCATTGCAAGGAACTGAATGAAACCTCTGCTAACAACAACTTATAAAAGACAGTATAACCGTTCTCGCATTTCGTTACAATTGAAGCCTGTAATTCAATGCAAATCATTTTGCCTTGTCGAATACGGCCCCTGGTTATATTTCTTCACTGACGCTATTCTGGGACAAGGCAGTCTTTAGACAGCACTGTGACGGCTTTGTTGAGAGGGTCCTAGCAGAAGTCCTCAATGAGGAGTAAACCTTCAACAAAAATCTGGCGCCCGAAAAATAAAGATCATTCCGTAGTAAGTATTCAACGCCAAAGTGACAAAGCACGTCACAAAATGGCGCCCGCGAGCAGGGACTTTTGAAATTAGACCGAGGGGGAATTTTGATTTTTATTCCGGAAAGTGTAAAGTTGAATTATATATTGCAATCGAACCGGTTATCCGATTGGGATTAAATTTGTAAATTAATTAGACAGGAAAACGAGCTTCAAGACCCCGACGTTTTGAACACGTTTCCGAATCATCCCTAGGAGTTTGTTTTTAAATTTTGAAAATTTGAAAAAGTTTCAACGGAAACTTGTCCCTCATGTTCACCGAGGTTGTTTGGTGAAATTTGTTTTTCGTCCCCCCGTTTCAGGGGAAATATCAAGTTCTTAACCGTGAATCTGAATTAAAAATTGATTGTTCCGTGAGGTGTAGAATTGTTAACTATACCTCAATGTTTTGCCCAAATTTTGGTTTTTGCCCATATTTTGCCCTTTGATTTTCCCAGTCAACCGTAACCCGGATTGGGCAAGTCATAGTTCCATTCCGAGTAAATCGACCTCAAGGAAGCCATTGATGACGTTCTTGGGCAGATTGAACCCACCGTTTTCGATCTATCTCCTCAAATCGAAATTGCGTTGCCCAAATTGGGGCAAGTCGTTTCATTGGTTTTGCCCAACTGAGAATAATTCATATACTTATTTTACAACCACACCGTAACCGTAACCAACCCCATTTGAAAAAAAAATTTAATTTTTTTTTTGTTCAAAATTTTTTCCGAAAATTAAAAATTGATTGAACGCTATGGCATTCCCGTTGCATACAGGTACTATACCTAAGGCACCCCAGCCTACCCATAGCAATAGTGAAGACCGTTTAACTCAATTTGAAGAGATGGTGCAATCATGGTCTACTGGCGAGGAAAGCCAGACCGGAGGAATAGAAACAACTGAAGATAATTCGAAAGTCGGTTGGGTTTATCTATTGAGGAAGGAGCAACTTCAAAAAATGCTCGCAAATTAAAGTATGGAAATTCGAGGATCCGTGGATGAGATACGCAGAAGATGCGTAAGAGGAATCCGAAAGGGGGTAATACGCCCTCCTCAAAGAGTGCTGGAAATACTAGCTATCACCCTGGCGGAAGTAACCAAAGCAATGGCGACAGATGCTGCTTTGAACACAACACCTACTTTTAGTCCAGCAGGTGTTACATCAAGACAACCGATACGAAGTACGCCCATTGTGCAGCCATCGTATTGGGCAACCACAGCCACGACAAACACAGTGACATTTACAAGTACTGTGGTAACGACGTCACCGTCAATGCCAACTTCGAATTATCCATCCCCGCCGAATCCTATGAACTATCCACGTTATAAGATCCCGTCGTCAAATGTGATACCGCCGTGGATGCAAGCACCAACCGTTTCTTAATACCGACAGTTTCGCAAGCCCCTAAGGTTCCGCATGTACCTATGATTCCGCAAGTACCTATCGTTCCGCAATTTTCCATGTATAACATACCGATTCCCTCTATCCAGCAAGTACCGGGATTTAATTTTCAAAATCCGAACAGTGCTCCGAGATTGTATCAATACCGAATAAAATTTGATGGAACGTCTCCGCTACGTTCCTGGAAAGACTGGATGAGATAGCCATGCAGCTGAACACACCGCAGGACGCATTGTTGCTGTCTTTAACGGAAATGTTGGAGGGAACAGCGTTATTGTGGCATCGCAATAACCGACAACGTTGGACAACATTTGCAGATTTCCAGAGGGATTTCGTAATATTTTTCATGGATGCAAATTACCACATTGATCTGGAGGTACAGATCAGCCGCAGGCATCAACGCCTGAATAGAACCGCCGCTGCATATGTTGTCGATATGCAGACGCTGTTCAGGAGACATGGAGCAATGACCGCAGAACGCGAATTGTTCTGGTTGCACCGAAACTTATTGCCGGAGGCAGTTCATCCGACAAGGGACTTTTAACGACGTGCCGTCGTTAATGTTACAGGCCAAGAAGTTTGAGAATCAGCAGGCTGAGCAGAGGCTCATGCAAAAAAGGGTATTGCCGCTGCCAGTAAGGGCACAAATGCCAAATCCGATTATGAGGAATGTGGAGTCACAGGGTAGGCCGTCTGGGTCAGGACCGAAATCGCCAGTCAAGTCCGGGATACCGAATATTTCTGAGCCGACTTGCTGGGATTGTGGCCTCCGGGGCCATTACAAGACGCAATGCCCAACCCGTCCGAAACCGACCGCCACGCAGCCTATCTCCTGTAGGAATTGCGGGGAAACAGGACACAGCAGAACCAACTGTCGGAATCCGCCTAAGTTGTTTTGTTCAAGATGTGGCCGCTCCGGAGTTATGTCAAGAGATTGCCCATGCCAAGGTCAAGGGAACGCCCGCGGAACTGCGAGGTAGCGAGGCCTAAGCAGATTCCCGTGGAGCAGGCCTCAAGGAAGGAGATGAAAACCGCTCACCTGACCACCATCGCGAACCGACCAATGAATAAGGACTCCCCGAATGAAAATGGAAAACGTAAAGTCACCGCCATGAGTCTGAAAGCACCATCCGTCGAACCGATTAATTGTCCGTTCACCGCCGTTAAAGAGACCTTAGTCAAAAGTAATACCTCTGATGCCTTGGATAAACCGAAACCACCGAATACTTTCAGAAGTTTGGATGCAGATGACTCTGCTGTTTCGGAAATTATCCCATCGGTATTCAGTCAAAATGAAGTGAACATTCTTACTGAAACTGAAGCACATGGAATAGGAAGAGAGAATATTTCTGCCTCGAGAGTAATGTCTGATAAAATTATTTTCAAAAGTACAGCCTATATGAATTTGGCTGAAAACCGTCCGTTCATAAGAGTACGTGTATTGGAAAGAGAGTTCTCGGCTCTCGTGGATACCGGAGCCACCCGTCCTTTCATTAATGACACTATCGTTAAGTTATGTCATGATTGCGATGTGTCGCTCATTCCTACCAAGGCAGTAGGTACTAGAATGGCCAATGGCAAGTTGGTGTCTAGCACTACCGCCTACCGAATCTCATTAAACTTGGGGTGTGGTGAGATTGAAGCAGAATTTGTACATCTACCGTCATTATTACCTGAGATTGTAATAGGAATGGACATTCTCAGCTCAGGATTATTTTCCCTACATTTACCGTCCGCTTGTGTATATTTCAATGATAATTTGATATCGCATGATACCAAGGAATCTCCGAATGCGGTGGAATCCAAAACAAAACCGGCCAACCGTGTGCGCTTCTGGGATGAAGTAGTCACACACCTAGCTGCATTGTCCGTTGCCAAACGAAATAAATTAGATCGATTCCTGGAAACCGAATTAGCACGTTTTGAGGTAAGGAACAACACCGCTAGTCCAACATGAAATTGAGCTGACTCAGGAAGATCCGATCAAACAGCGCTATCGTTCACAAAACCCTAAGATGCAAGCGATCATAAATGAAGAAATAGACCGAATGCTAGCCATTGAGCCGTCAAGCAGTCCGTGGAGTTCCCCCGTTGTAGTGGTTAAGAAGAAGGATGGTAAACCAAGGTTTTCATTGATTTATGGATGATTAATAAAGTTTCCGTGAAATATGCATATCCTCTTCTGTACATAAGTGCTATTCTGGATAAACTCCACCGGGCACGATACATAACGAGCATTGATTTGAAACAAGTGTATTGGCAAATACCTCTGGCACCGGAAAGTAAACCCATTACGGCATTTACCGTACCAGGCCGTGGTTTATTTCAGTTTAAAGTCATGGCATTTGGATTACATTCCGCGCCTGTCACGTTTCAGCGATTGATGGATACCATCATCGGACCGGATATGGATTCTCACGCTTTTCCATATCTAGACGATATCATCGTTTTGGGAGAGACTTTTGAGGAACACCTCACCAATTTGAGAGAGGTCTTCCGCCGTTTGAGAGGCTAACTTGAGAATCAATCCGGACAAATGTCAATTCTGCCGTACCTTCATAAAATATTTAGGTCATGTAGTCACCGCCGAGGGTATTCATACCGACCCTGAAAAGATCGGAGCTATCAAGCAGATTCCAAGCCCGTCTACAGTAAGGGCACTTCGTCGTTTCTTAGGAATAGCTTCGTGGTACCGCCGTTTTATACCGTCATTTTCTAAAATTATCTGTCCGTTAACCGCCTTATTAAGAAGCATCGACGTTGGAGTTGGGGAGACGAGCAACAAATCGCGTTCAACAAATTGAAAGATATGTTGACCAGTGCCCCCGTGTTAGCTTGTCCCGATTTCAATTGGCCATTTATTTTACAAACCGATGTTTCAGATGTGGGAATTGCTGCGGCATTGACCCAGAATATAGAGGGAGCCGACCGAATCATTGCCTACGCTAGCCGAACATTAACAGCTGCCGAAAAGAATTATTCTGTGACCGAAAAGGAAAGTTTGGCTATTGTGTGGGGCATTGATAAAACAAGACCGTACCTGAAAGGTTATCGATTTACCGTTTTGAGCGACCATCAATCACTGAAATGGCTGCATTCTTTTAAAAGTCCTAGTGGAAGATTAGCCCGATGGAGCATTTTCTTGCAACAATACGACTTTGAAGTTAAGTACCGGAAAGGCGTATTAAACCAAGTTGCCGACGCCTTGTCTCGAGATCCTTTGCCGTATGGAGACGAATCTATGAAAAATCAAGAATTGTATATGAATGATCCCGTCGAGTGTATTTGGTATAATTCAAGAAAACAGAAATAGAGAAAAATCCCGCCGCTTACCCTGATTATTGTATCCGAAACAACCGGTTATATCGCCACTTTTGGGATTCCAACGATTTGTCGGAACCGGAAATGAAAGATCCGTGGAAACTGTGTCTTCCCAAACCGCTACGTCTTGATATTCTGAAGGAAAATCATGACAATTCGACCGCAGGACACTTGGGAATTGCTGAAACAATTGCGCGAATATCCCACAAATATTATTGGCCGGGGATGTTCCGCGAAATAGCAAAATACGTACGTAAATGTACACAATGTCAGGTTTTCAAAGTGTCACGAAAAGACAAACTTCCCAGGTACCGGCCCCCCATGATATTGTTACCGGTAAGCTAGTGACCGGCTGCACACCTGCAATTGTCGTACCTCCGAAACCGAGAAGTACCCGTTGCAGAACATGCCTCCGAGGATTCTTCTAAAATAGTTTCCAATCCGAAAACCGTTAAGCACCGATCCCTTTTATATAGTTTTTTTATGTACCGGCCATTCACTGACGGAAGTGTCCGGGTGAGAAATGTTTTTTTAATGATGATCATTTATCCGTCGCCGTCGTAGGAGTATTTTTTGTTGTTGTTTCGTTCCAAGAAGTTCTTATATTTAGTTTGGGTCCTTTCATTGATGAGGTGAAGTCGTCGCATCGATGGAAATGCCAGGAAGAGGCGAATGAAGAGTTTTTTTTAGTTCTTTGAATTTATTTCCAGTTAGTTTAATAATAGATTTTAATTTTGTTAATTTTTGCGAATTCCCGGAGGGAATTGAAAATGGAAGGATTGCATCCTTTAATTCTTTATCGAACTAAGGGGGGAATTGTAACAAAGCTCAAAAATATTGTAGATTATCAAATAAGGAACAAGAGAAATTGTTCGCAAAGTCAGAATCAATATTTCATAATATCATTTCAGAACTTGCAAAATGAAATATTATTGAATGATTCCGAATAATCATATTATCATGAAGTACTTATGTTATTTAGCAACGAAATTATCTAGCTCATATTTCGAATAATCCAGGATTGATTCATTCAACGCTCGAACTAATCGATACGTTAGATTAATTCGTTAGATCGCGTCAAAATCCCGTACCCTCTTCTAGCATGATTCGAAAGATGCGCCGATTATGTAAATTTCAGTGATGTATGTGATTCGCGGTATAGGGAATATCCCTCCACATAATCCCTTTCCATGATATCCGGAGGAAATAAGGTATCTAAACCAGATCGCAGCCTGAGAATGACACTTCTACCTTCGACTTCGATTTCTACCTTTGATTCCGACTTCTAACTGGTAATTTGAACTTCAAGAAGTAAGTGACCGAGGTACTACCGAAAGTGATTATCATTCAAGATTCAATTAAGGTGAGATTTAGAACCGCATAATACCTGTATATCACCGCTTGCTTATTTTAGCGGAAACTGTTCTGGATTCATTACTTGTGATTGCGCCGTGGCATTGTCTGTAGAAATAAATTGTTCAAATTATCCGAAGTAGATTTATTCTGGCTCTATCTATACCTCGTTTACCGATAATAACTATATTGATTGAACTGTAAGTAATTGTATGGTGTCAGAGTGTGAAAAAGGTGAAACAGAATCACACCCTTCAGTTGTACACTGTGATCTCCGGAAATAACGGAAGGGTGTAGATGAGCTACCGGCAGTTGCTGCACACTGTGATCTCCGGAAGTAGGAACTGCAAGTCAAAGTGTGTTTGTGGATCACAGTACTCAGTTGAACTATGTTATCTCCGGAAATAACGGAGTACTGTTGATTGAGATATCTATAGTTTTTGCACACTGTGATCTCCGGAAGTAGGAGCTATAGACATCCTTTGTATGGAAGAAATTGAAAGAGCTTACACTACTTTGCAATTACCGTGTAGAGGGATTCCGTGTACTAACTCAGATTGGAGCAGAATCAATTGAAGTGCATAATTATATTTTGTAATTATTTGAACCATAAATAACTAAAGATGATCTGCGGATGCGGGGGTGAGTATTGATAGCCGGACGGGAATCATTTGCACTCGTTTCACCTGCACTGCTTTTTACCGCTTTGATTAGTATCTAATAAAAAATAACGCACGAATTTATATTAGTTGCTTGTTTGCTTAGTAGATGTGCTATGAGAGTTCGGGCTCAAAATCGACCTTTTTTGCATGTAAATCTTCATAAGGAAATCTAAGGTTCATTTTACTGAAAACTGACCATCCCAAGGTCATCCACAATCACGCATGCGCAGTCATATCGATGGGGTAGGTAGTCTATGGTTCTGTGAACAAGTCATCTGTCTATGGTTCTCGAAGTCTGTGAACTAGCCATCTGTGTATGGTTCTATGAACTAGCCATCTGTGTATGGTTCTATGAACTAGCCATCTGTGTAAGGTTCTACCCTAACTATGGTCAGGTCAAGTTTGTGAACTAGCCATCTGTGTATGGTTCTACCCTAACTATGGTCGAGTGAAGTCAGTGAACTACTCATCTGTGTAATCACATTCTACTGAAATGATTTTTTGTCTACACACACCGAGATTCGAACCCGGGAAATAAACTCTAAAGTTAGGCGGCTTAACCGCGGAGGATTTGAAACAATTCAATCTAGTATACAAACACTTCTACTGAAAATTAAATATTTTCTACACACAGGAATCGAACCCGAGAAATAAAATCCAAAGCCAGCTCCTTAACCGCTCAGCTATGGAGGAATTGAGAACAAGCGATTTTAATGTTGTAGATATAACCGCAGGGTATCCGGTCTGAGTGATAAGTGCGAGTATATTGCAGTCTATATGATGTAGGTTATTTGTTTTTACATGACGTCAGTCATGCAGGTATCTGAACACGCGGGGGACGAAGTGTATGTCACGAAGCCTACAGCGAGGTTTGGAATGTGAAGCTGCTTCTTCATAGCGTCAGTCCTAGGGTTTTGAAATAGTTATAATAGTGTTGTTTGTACATGTCGTCAGTCACGTGATTTTTGAAAGAGGCTGTCACGCGGGGCTTCATCGAGGTATCATGGGAGGGCTGCTGCTCCTTCATCGGAGTGGGTGTATAGATGGAATGTTATACAGTATGGAAATGATATCTTCTGCATTTCTCAAACGCGACCAGTGTGTGTAATTAGTGTTATCGGGTAGATAACGTTATCGGCTAGATAGCGTTATCAGTGATTGTGAGTCACCCGGTCAGGCATCCAGTGTGTGTAATTAGTGTTATCGGATAGATAACGTTATCAGGTAGATAGCGTGATTGCGAGTTTGGTTGTTTGTAAAGAGTGTGTTATAATGTATATACAGGTTGTTTGTAAGAGAGGTCCTAAACACGTGGTTTCGAACAAGGTGTCATGGCAGCTACCACGTGATCCTTCGGTGGTCAACGAGGTATCATGGCGGTTGTGAATCGATCATAACGTCTACGACGTGTACATCAAATGAATAAAAAAATGGTCGTGAGATGTATTCCCAGCTTGTTGAGATGCCATCAAAAGACTCAATCGTTCCACAAGTTCGTTTGGATCGTCCCAGTACACGTACTCCACTGATTCGTTGTTATATGTCAATTGCATACCGCTACCGAGAGCTTCCTCATGAATTAGAGGTCGAATTATTTTAATGTACTTGCATCTTCGAGTACCTTTCAAGTTTCCAGCACTATTTCTGTGGGGATTTGTCGAATTCAGAATCATCCTGTAATTCATCTTATCTTTCTTGGTGAAATTTCTAGGTTTGTCATAGAATTTAAGTTCACACAGACCGACGGTACTTTTGAATTTTCTTCCTTGTGTCACGATAGTATCTCTATTTTTGAAATCGATTAATTTACCTCCTAGCAACCATGACAACGAACTAGCATCGTAAACTGGGCCATAAACTTTATCGACTTTTCTACTCCCTGACCAATAATCACCGATATATTTTTGAATTAACTCTGGGTAAGATTCTAATACGTCATACTCATCATCATCGCTGTCAGACTCTTCAATAACAGTTTTCATACTTGCATCGCTTACATCCAATACCGTTTCTCTTTCATCTTCCTCCTCTTCCTCCTCCTCCTGCTCCTCTTCATCCGCATCATCCTTTTCTTGCTTAATTTAACGTTTAATCAATGGTGTATTATTGGATTTGATTATTCCCCGAAGTGGTTCCGATATGGGTTTAAATAATTTATGGATCGACTCGTCCTCTTCCGTTTTACCCAGTTTCAATGTGAGATATTTCTTGCGTATAGATCGTGCCAATTGAGCGATTCTTCGCTTACGTGCTAACCGTTCAGCGTCCATTGTGTATTTGCTATGATTTCACGTTCACACTTTAATATATACATCGAAACCTTTGCGGTATCTTCCATTGTTCAAATCGAAATCTTTAGCAATTATCAATGTTCCAAATTCCTCCATCCAACACATAGAACACATCTTTTTGAATCGATCGAAAGTAACGTCTGGGGATACGTGCTCATCAAACACATGTTTTAGATTTATTTCATCCTGTTTGAATAACACGATCAGGTTAGAATTATCGCGAATCAGTTGTTTAGGAATTTTGGAGTATGTCTGACATATATATGATGCGTCAATGTTTCTATGTCTACACATCGAATAATATTCTCGAATTTTCTGTTGTGTCTCACAGGATATGTCATCAAAAATGAAGATAGAATTTGGTTTTGCATCGTTCGGACTTATAATTTCTTCATTGTCTTCATATGGGAAATAACCAACTCCTTTTACTCGTTCCAAAATATCCTGCAACAGTATGTATTTATCTTGATATAATGACTTCGAGTATACGTAAACGTTTTCAAACTTGACACCATTTGGATTGAATAACAACGATAACATAACGTTTGTTTTTCCGCATCCGCTCGGACCACAAATTAAAGCACGAAAAGAGTTTGGTAACAGTTTACCATGTTTACCAACGCGATTAGTTCCAACTTTTAAATCTAAATTCTCGATTGGGAGTGTCTGTTCTTGTTGAACGGTCTTCATCGTGTGAAACATTTCTACTTAATGATAACGTATAAAAGGAAAAATCACCAGAGCGTATGCTCATTAACAATGTTGATTCATCAAGGTGAAGGTTTATTGAATACACTCATAAACAAGCTCCCGTTTGAATTACACATTCCTTCATATCAATTCTGTGGTCCTGGAACTAAATTGGAAGAGCGTCTTGCACGCGGTGATAAAGGTATCAATCCTCTAGATTCCGCTTGTCGCGAACACGATATAGCTCATTCACAAAACAAATCTCTGGAGGAACGTCATAAGGCCGATAAAATATTAGAGGACGCTGCTTGGAAACGAGTCAAATCAAGAGACGCTAGCGCAGGTGAAAGACTCTCTAGTTTATTGGTTACCGGTGGGATGAAGGTTAAACGAAAACTGGGTATGGGTATCAAGAAACGGAGGCGACAACGACGATGTTGTTTCCGGAAAGATATCGTTGGAAGCATCGCAAAGTCGATGGAGCCATTTCTTCATTGAGAAAGTCCGCTATGAACGCGTTGAAAGCCGCATGGATCGCGATTAAACGAGCTGGAGGTAAAAAGCGTATCAGAGTACCAAGAGTAATACCACTACCAAAATCTGGAGGATTCCTCCCACTATTACTACCCATCTTAGGAGCTCTAGGAGCCTTGGGATTGGTTGCAGGAGGTGCAAGTGCTATCGCAAATACGGTGGTTAACGCTAAAAATGCCAAAAAGAAGTTTGAAGAAGATCAACGTCACAACAAAGCTATGGAATCGCTGGGAAAAGGTTTATACTTGAAACGCAACGCTAAAGGAGGATATGGATTGTTTTTGAAGAAGCAACAAAAAAACTTCCAATAAAGCTACCCGATGATAGGCCAATGTACGACCAAGATTTGATACGTTTCGCTAGAATTCTGAAAATCGCAAATTTTCGAGGTGTCTTTATGCGATATACGCCTAGACCTAGACGTCATGAATGTATCATTCTAAATTTGGACTTGACTAAAAACAATGGAACGCATTGGGTAGCGTTTAGAAAAATCGATAACGATGTAGAATATTTTGATTCTTTTGGAAATTTGAAGCCACCAAAGGAACTCGTTCGATATTTGGGTGAGAACGTTAGGATTTTCTACAATAACGACACCTATCAGAACTATAATCAAGTGATATGTGGACAGCTGTGTTTGAAATTTCTCAGTCACACTCGATTATTCGAAGAGTAACAACCACACACCACCATGGATTTCACTTCTGCAGTAATACAATACATATGTGAAAATGAGAGTAGTAGTGGGAGTAGTTTGAGGAGAATCATCGATTTTATTCATGGAAATTTGATCGAGGCTATCAATAAACCTACTAGCGAACTTACACGTAAGAATTTAACGTTTCTACAGATGGAATACATCCTGAAACATTTGGATGTGGTGTTTCTCAATCAGAATGAGGTTCCGGAACATATGTCCGATTACCTTTACCGTCATATGCAGTGTGAGGAACATGTCGATGAAGATTGCGATGGTCCACAACCCCCACGCAAACTATGTCCTCAATGTTTATCTGAACAGATTTCTCACATCATGGAGAACGAGGAAATAACTCATCACGAGAAGCAAGTGTTGATAGAAGAAGTTTGCAAAGACGACCCATACTTTATGAGATCATACTTATTCCATCTATTAATGTTAAAATATAAATAGAGATGTTTCAATAAATTTTTATCAGCATCATGTCTCAGTTGTTCACGTTAACAAGCACCAACCATATATTCTCGTTTACACCGCAGAATTCGATTGTGCTGAGGCCAGACAAAAAAATATTATTCAGCATTGTTGGGATTCAATTCATACAATTCCATACCCAATATAGAGAACGAGAATATCTACTATTACATAGAAGGAGATAAAACAAAAGCGAAGACTAAGACTCTTGAAGCGATAACAATTCCGGCTGGAAACTATGAGATAAGCGATATCGATGAATTTATCAGGAGAAAATTGAGGGTTAAAGAAGATATATTCTCGCTGAAATCGAATAACAATACGTTAAAGTGTGAAATATTCCATAAAAATCACGATATTTCGTTTGAAAAAAACTATAGTCTTGCTAAAATATTAGGATTTTCGTGGAGGGTATTGAAGAAGGGTGTGGTGCACGTGTCTGATTTATCTGTCAACATAATAAAAGTCACCAACATGCGTTTCGAGTCGAACATCACAGTGGGAGCCTTCTATCGAAATAGACCTGCGCATACGATCTACGATTGTCCTATCACCATCGACCCTGGCTAAAGGATTGTGGAGCGTCCGAAGAATCCTCTCTATCTACCAGTATCCGATATCGGAGAGATTACCAACATAACCGTACTAGCTTTAGATCAGCATTTGAAACCAATAAACTTTCGTGGTGAAGAAAGTATTCTACATTTACATTTACAAGAAGTATAAAAAATATGGGGTTGTTTGTGGACAACAACAACAATAAAAACAGTTCCCCCACCATATCATCATCAGTCTTCAACAAAACACCTAAAGTGCGTGACCTACTCACCAGAGCCAACATCGTAATTTTGAAATCATTGGGGTTTCGTCTTAAACAAGAATGTCATTATCCAAAATGAAGTATGCACGTAACAGTAGCGATGCCAGAGATGTTCATCATACAGCGATCATGTCACCTATATTCGATATATACCAGGAACCGAAATTTGATGAATCGATTCGAAAAGCCGAGTACAGATCGATTACACCATTCGTCAAGGCGTTCAATAACAACGATATCATAGAGTTTGGAATAAATCAAGTAGACGCTTTTTTTGCTATGAAAGATACTCACATGTTATTCTCCCACAGATTCAACGCATATGTCTATAGCCAGCTGGACTTATCCGGAAGAAAGTGTTATATTGAACGCAACAAAGTCGTTCAGTTTACTCATCCCAATCAAGCATATTTTCAACATTTTCAACGATTACAACCGAATCACGTTCGGATGACAAACGATTCGATTGGTACGTGCTCGAAACGATAACGATTGCGTTATAATTGAGAACGCGGCTACCACAGTCAAATTTCTGATCGATACTATAGAATTGGAGGTGAAATATATCTATCCCAACGATCTAATCAGAGAGAAGCTATTGCGATCCATCAAGAGCGATTCTCCTGTTCTATTTGCTTTCCGGAAGTGGGAGCTACACGAGTTGCCTGCCATAACGGCCGATGCGAAGAGAGAAATATGGGCTGTGAAAAATAGCGCGTCCGTCGAAAAACCACGGTATGTTATCGTATTTTTCCAAATCGATGAACGTAACAATGTGAAAGCCAATCCTACAATATTCGATCATGTGGATATATCAAGTATCCGCTTATCGCTGAACGGAGAGTATTGGCCTAACGAACGGATGAACTTGGACTTTGCCAAGGAAGATTTCGTTCTAGCCCACCACAACTATACCGATTTCTATCCTAGCTACACGAATTCCACAACAAAACATCCCATATTGGCTTATGATAAATTCAAAAAACGCGCCCTTTACATCATCGATTGTTCTAGACAAGAGGAGGCGGTAAAATGATCAACAGTCGACATACGATTGGAGATTGAAGCGGATAAAGGATTTCCAGCCAATACCAAGGCATATTGCATCATCATTCACGATTGCTTGATGGAATACTACCCCCTCACCGAAATTGTCGAGAGTCTCAATTGAACAGTCTAAATCTAAACTTCAAGCGAATAGCATCATGAGAATCGCATTAGTTGACATTCAGGGGCTCGTCATTGACGATGCCTTCCATCCAAAAGAAATGTTTATACAAATTGGATTCAAACGTCATTATTCCTTATTCAAACCGCACACATCTTATTCATCGCTAAATGCAAAGGAGCGAAAATCCGTATGGTATTTACAAAAGTCTTATCATGGACTCGATTATGTATCTGGGAATGTGGATTATGAAGAAATGAATAATATTCTCAATTCGATTCTCCGGTGTGCAGTCGACTATATTTATGTCCGAGGACAGCAAAAAGCCGAATTTTTGAGAAGGAAGTGTATAGAATTGGATATTTACCCACACATCGTAGATGTTCATAGTTTCGATGGTACTCAATGTGAAACGGGGAAATTCGAACAAACAAACAATTTGACCTGTTTGAATCATCGTAATGACGGTGGAAAATACATGTGTGCAGTTCACCATGTGGATAAATTACAGCAGTGGTTTCTGAATGTAATACTACCTAAATAATATGTATTTTATTCTGAAATATTATTATTATCAATCTTTTGTTGGTTTTAATAAAACACCTCCTTTATATAAGAATTATTATTTATTCAAATGGAAAATAGCTTTCTTCACATTTTTAACAAACATTTTCAATAATAACACTGATAAAGAAGATAAAATAACATACAAAATTGCGAAAATTTTGGGGATTTCTCCTTCTATTGCAGATGATGTGAGTGTAGATGTCTTTTGTACGAGATGTGGTAAACATGGTGATTGTCGGATCATTTGCCATTCAGACATATACCCCTCACTTCGATCGAAGAATAAGAGCTTAAGTTTATAATGTATGGTTGTACGATTGTCTTGTGGGATGTCGAATGTGAATACCTCCAATTGGTTATCATTGATTTTTTGAAAATTCATCGGAATACATTCGGTACGGTTACACTGTCCACCACCGCTGCCGACATCCTTCAGACAAATATAGATGCGTTCAACGTGTTGGGGAACGTTCGCGTATAAAATACCATTCAGAATTGTGGTAAGAATCATAAAATTTGTTTTTAACACCCGCACTCCCATCATCCTCACTGTTTACACTTAATTTGTTCAGCAGTCTTATAACTCCAATTTTATCTGCGTAAAAATTCAAGTCTCTTCTTAGTTTATGAACTTTTTCCACGAATTCGCAAAGTCTGCGTGTGTATTCTTCAAAAGATATATGCATAATGACATATTTGTAGATTTACTAGATATCTATATTATTATTTTAAGAGCCACATAACATCTTCCTTCGTGAGGAATTCGAATAACTTCCAACTATTCGCACTAGAACACATAGGATTTACACTATTGGGGTGATGTAAACAGATGAATTCACAATTTCCTCGCTCTAATTTTGGACATTTACCTTCCAAATTCACCACTTCTACTCGATCTAACCCCAATTCTTGGAACGCCCCCCGTAGAAACTTAGCTTTTATCTTCCCACATACATAAACAGTAGCATCTGGATCGATATTTTCCTTCAAAATTTCATACAATTCATCATATTCCTGATAGCCAGAGGTCCATGGAATCCCATGATATTTTTCACAATGAAATATTTTCTCCATTTGCCTCTCGGATAGTTGATCCATCGATTTTGGTGGTTTGAATAGAAAATATTTCTCCAACCTTTTCTCACAGTCCAACAAAGAGAGTTCCTTGATTTTATATACGTTTGAAGAAATCGGGAAAATTTGAATATCAACCACTATAGACGACATTTCAAACTAGAATGATAAACTATCCAAATATCTAGTTGCACATGCGCAGATCATTAACATATTTCTTTGATGTTATCGAAATTTCGAAAGAGTACGTCGAAGCACAAAATTTGTAGTGATGGTGGACTTATTCTATAGTTGACGTCATCGACCTCCCCTCCTATCTCAGAAAAGAGTTGAAACATCTTAAAGGTGTAAGAATTTGAAGTATCTCTTCGGATACTGCGCATGCCCATTATCTCACATCGGTACGGTAGAAGTGCGATCCGATAAAAATCATCATCAATATCATGTAGCACTCTAAAACAATCAAGTATATACGATCCTGGTTTCGGAACGATACCCGAAATTTGATGCAATATGATTTTTCCCATTCTTCTAAGTTTATATTTGAACTGACCTTCTATATTCATATCGATTATCTTCCAATCTTCTGGAGGTGGATCGAAATCTCCTCCGAAATAGAAAATATCAGCATACGCCCAATCGGTCGAGGCCCCCACCAGGAAAGTTATGAATTCTCCAGCGATTATCCAATTTTTGGATGGTAATTGTAATTCTTCGAGGATTTCCATCATATTCGGCGGACATTCGCTTATTACGAATTTCTTCGCATCGTACACAGTGGTAAGCACACTATGAATAAAACTGTTGTATAATCGAGGAGATATTATCACGAACTGAGTTCGATTTAGTTGAAGCAGTCACACACACACAACAACACACTCCCTCATACTCTGCGCTATTGACTTTTTCAACCTTAAATATACAATCAAAACTAAATGGTATTCTTGCGGGTGAGAGATAAGAGGTCGATCGAACTAGTAAGTATACATGTAAAATAATAGAACATTTTCAGATAAAAATGACGTGGGTTCGGATCTCTTCCAATCTTTCTCACCAAAGAATACCATTTTTTTATTCATTTGATGTACACGTCGTAGACGTTATGATCGATTCACAACCGCCATGATACCTCGTTGACCACCGAAGGATCACGTGGTAGCTGCCATGATACCTTGTTCGAAACCACGTGTTTGGGACCTCTCTTACAAACAACCTGTATATACATTATAACACACTCTTTACAAACAACCAAACTCGCAATCACGCTATCTACCTGATAACGTTATCTATCCGATAACACTAATTACACACACTGGATGCCTGACCGGGTGACTCACAATCACTGATAACGCTATCTAGCCGATAACGTTATCTACCCGATAACACTAATTACACACACTGGTCGCTTTTGAGAAATGCAGAAGATATCATTTCCATACTGTATAACATTCCATCTATACACCCACTCCGATGAAGGAGCAGCAGCCCTCTCATGATACCTCGATGAAGCCCCGCGTGACAGCCTCTTTCAAAAATCACGTGACTGACGACATGTACAAACAACACTATTATAACTATTTCAAAACCCTAGGACTGACGCTATGAAGAAGCAGCTTCACATTCCAAACCTCGCTGTAGGCTTCGTGACATACACTTCGTCCCCCGCGTGTTCAGATACCTGCATGACTGACGTCATGTAAAAACAAATTACCTACATCATATAGACTGCAATATACTCGCACTTATCACTCAGACCGGATACCCTGCGGTTATATCTACAACATTAAAATCGCTTGTTCTCAATTCCTCCATAGCTGAGCGGTTAAGGAGCTGGCTTTGGATTTTATTTCTCGGGTTCGATTCCCGTGTGTAGAAAATATTTAATTTTCAGTAGAAGTGTTTGTATACTAGATTAAATTGTTTCAAATCCTCCGCGGTTAAGCCGCCTAACTTTAGAGTTTATTTCCCGGGTTCGAATCTCGGTGTGTGTAGACAAAAAATCATTTCAGTAGAATGTGATTACACAGATGAGTAGTTCACTGACTTCACTCGACCATAGTTAGGGTAGAACCATACACAGATGGCTAGTTCACAAACTTGACCTGACCATAGTTAGGGTAGAACCTTACACAGATGGCTAGTTCATAGAACCATACACAAATGGCTAGTTCACAGACTTCGAGAACCATAGACAGATGACTAGTTCACAGAACCATAGACTACCTACCCCATCGATATGAATGCGCATGCGTGATTGTGGATGACCTTGGGATGGTCAGTTTTCGGTAAAATGAACCTTAGTTTTCCTTATGGAGATTTACATGCAAAAAAGGTCGATTTTGAGCCCGAACTCTCATAGCACATCTACTTTGCTTGCTTGATGAAATTTCTGTAAATAACATCTGATTAGTTTGATATAACCGCTTGCCGTTAAAAATTGTACATAGTTTCCTTGCATTCCCTCCGAAAGATTAATCATTACATATTATGTTGTTGACTATTTATTCACCGCTGTTATCATTGTGTTTCTTTTTAAATAAACTCAATAGTTGAAAAAGTTGTCTCATTGCAAGGAACTGGATGGAACCTCTGCTAATATCAACTTATAAAAGACAGTATAACCGTTCTCGCATTTAGTTACAATTAAAACCTGTAATTCAATGCAAATCGTTTCGCCTTGTCGAATACGGCCCCTGGTTATATTTCTTCACTGAAGCTATTCTGGAACAAGGCAGTCTTTAGACAGCACTGTGACGGCTTTGTTAAGAGGGCCCTAGCAGAAGTCCTCAATGGGGAGTAAACCTTCAACAAAAATCTGGCCTCCAAGAAATAAAGATCATTCCGTAGTAAGTATTCAACGCCAAAGTGACAAAGCACGTCACAATAGGTAATCAAAAGTCTTGACATGCAGATTGTTAATTTCCATATTTTTTATGAGGTAAAATCAATATGATGCATACAAATTGGGTGGGGAAGACATCTAACAGTAGCTTTATGTGTATCAAAATTCATAATGATTTTGACGAGAAAGTGGTGTTTTATTGAATTGAAAATCCGGCGATAATACTTTACGAACGATGATGACGTCACTGCTTCGAACCGATGACAGTAACTGATTCAATCCGGCGACCATAGTTTACGAACGATGATGGGGCGGATAAGTTATGAAATGTGAATACTTATAATGATTGTAATACATTCATGCAAATGTTTTATCGCGTGATTCAACACGTGCTTCAACATTCAGACACGTGTTCAGACACGTGCTTCAATATTCAGACACGTGCTTCAACATTCAGACACGTGTTCAGACATGTGCTTCAATATTCAGACACGTGCTCCAATATTCAGACATGTGCTTCAACATTCAGACAAGTGTTCAGAGACGTGCTTCGAAATTCAGACACGTGTTCAGACAAAAGCTCCAATATTCAGACACGTGTTTCAGACATGTGCTTCAACATTCAGATACGTGCTTCAATATTAAGACACGTGCTTCAATACTCAGACACGTGTTAAGCATGTGACATATTTGATACATGCTAGCAGTGAGCGAACAACTATGAACGCTGAATATTACATTACCAACACCCTGTTTGGGAAATAAAATGCCAAAAATAATAATAATATTATTTATTTGGAAAAATACATTTTGATAGTTCATCATTTAGAATTAAAATAATAACATTATGATTCATGACTTGGTTCTTCACACTAAACTTCGAACTGATCCTGTAATCGGAGAATACTTCATTATTGGTCGTTATTGATGATGCAATAAGCCCGGGTGTTTTTAGGGAAATTCAGGATACTTTCCATCTCTAGTTTGACGTCAACTGTTGATGACTTTATTGCATCGTTCTGTTTTGAACAATCAATCACAAAAATTGCTTTATTCTTGAATGCTACATAAACTAACATGGGCTCGCTTATTATTTTATTTGAAAATGATCTCTGGGAATCATAGTACTCTGGTATGCTTCCACGTACTGCTGGTCGGTGGAATTCAATTTCATTGCTTCATATGGAAAACACTCTGAATTCAGGTATAATTTTACATTTAGCAAGTTTATATTATCGAAATATGTACTGTGCTTAACAGGATCATTTTTTCGATCAGTTTGGAAAGCTAGAATCACATATCTGACGCGTCCCAAGTTCATTGATGTTTTAACAGCCCAAATGTCACGAGTGCTCTCCTTCATCAACGGATTTTCATGCAGATCCCAACTGCGGAAGGGAATCAAAATAGGCTTCTCAGCACTCAAATTCTCCAACATTTGAAATTTAACTTGATCATTTGGAAACACATGTAGCACTTATAATGCTATCGTCTTCACATTTATTTTAACCGTTTTCGTGCCTGTGCTTTCAGTATAGCAATCGTTATCGGTTCGATACCTTATCAAGCGCAGCTTATGTTTCCCACTTTGTATAGTCAATGAATAGGCCTAGTAGAAAATTCAACGGTATCCATGAATTGATTTTATTATTGTAGACTGAACTCATTGCATCTTTATATGACCATCCAGAAATAGCTAGAGGTATATATTTATGTTCGGCATTATGTGAGATGAGCCCTGAGGGTACTGACAATACCAGGATCACGTACTTTGTCCATCCCTTTTACATTCAATTTATATATGATATATTCGAAGAGAAACGCTCCAAAATTATTGGTTAGGGTACATTCACCATCACCACTTGCTTCTGGCTGGAATTCTGCCTCGATGGATAAAGCAGACGAGGCCAAATCTAGCAATACATCTTGTTGATTGAATAATATCTGAATTTCATCGCTGTTGCCAAAAGATGTTGTGTATGGATAGTAGGTATGAGTTTCTTCTCGGACGAGGTCTTCATTGAAGTTTGGCTCGTTAAATATTTGAAGTTTTGCTGACATTGTATCCAAGGAACTTCAAAAAATTTATATTTTCCAATGATAGTGATGCAGAAGCAACCTTCAACCTCGAACACGTTGAAGATAATGACTGATGGTCAATATGAGGATGTCTTTATTGCTGAAATCCAAACCCATGTTCTCAAGTTACGTCGACTGCAACCACCTTCTCAGGTTAATTCTTTCCATATATTGAATGCTGGTGAGTATTGGATTATCATTTATTGTTGTGAGCCATAATCTCTTGTGGTCTTTTTCAACTCCAACCGTATAATAATTTCTTCCCCACGAAAATTTACCCGTTTCCAATTCTGATCTGAAATATTCAGTGTGATGTTTTCAAAGGACGTCTTGTTGATGACCGGTAGATAAATAAGATTCTTCGGCTCTATATCAATGGAAAAACCAGGTGGTAGAAGAGGTGGAAACTCATATATCGTATGAGCTAACTCGTTGTCATAATATGCTCCTGTGGTTGAGTTACACTCCACTCTAATAGTTTGAACTTTGATTATGTTTATAGGTCGATCAGATTTATGTAGTTCACAAGACGTCAATTTCTTTTTGCTGAATTCCAACAGTTCGCTCATACTATCTTTAGGAATAAAATTCACTTCAAATTCACTTATCAGCTCTGTGTGTAGAGTGTTGTTGTCAGATTTCATTGATAAATTCCGGTCACGTTCTTCTTGCTTCACTCCTATCTCACAAACTGCACTTTCTATGAAATCCTCGATGTCTGTCAACTCGTAGGACCCCGTAGGTATAGTTACTACTTCTTCCTCATCCTTCACATTTTTCTAATAAAATTTATTAAAACTCTCTTCAACGTTCGGGATGCTATTGTACGTATGCAAACCAACAAGTGCAATAGAATAATATGAATGACGATCCAGTTCTATGGGTGCGTGAAAATCTACAGGCAAGTGGGAGCTCTTACCCGTGATAGTGAACGTCTGACACATGATTGATGAAAAGTTTATCAACAATCTATTTATATACTAATAAATGCAGGGTTAGTTGACCACAACTGAAGAGTTAGAGAGGAATTCCAAACATAACTGGCCACAATTATAAGTGTTATATTGCTGAAAATTGTCGTGTTTGAATAATTTCTTACGCTTTTTGAAATAATCCACTGGTTCGTGAGGGGGGCGTAGATTGCCAAGATTATCATAATATAAAACTGTATCACCGTCTTCATTAAACCCAACCCAGTGAGTGCATTCATTGTCCGAGCTATCTAAATCAACTATTCCACGCTCATTTTTCTATAGTCCGTTGGATGGCAGTTCATCACGCATAAACACTCCTCTAGAATGGTGAACTTTCAGAGCTTCCGCTAGTTTTCGTAGATCGAAATCAGTTAGAGGTTTACTGACAGTTTTTTGGATGTTTATTCAAAAATAGACCAAGACCTTTGCGATACTTTTCCAAATATAGACCAGATCGTTGTTTCCTCGAAGCTATAGCTTTCATTGTTTTATTATGTCTTTCCGCTTCCTCCAAGGTTTTCCGAGCTGCTTTTCTGTTGTTGACGGCTTCAGCGATGCCTGCATCATCTCCTGCCAATGCTCCAGCAGCTGATAAGCCGGCAAACAGAGGTATTAAAAATGATAGAAATCCTCCAGTCTTCGGAATAGGAATTACTCTTGGTATTCGAACATTTTTCCGACCACCTGTTCTTTTGAATTGTTTTCGTGCAACTCTCAACGCTATTCGAGATGTTCATTTCAGATTGGCTGAGTCAAACCTATTCTTCATAACTTTTCTCACTCCATCGACAATTGCACTTCCGAACCCAAACTTCTTCCTCATACCCATCCCCAATCTCCTCTTTGCCTCCACAATTTTATTCACACCGAAAGCGGCAATCCTCTCTCCAAATTTTGTGTCTCTAGATTTGACACGTTGCCAAGCAGCGTTCTCTAACATTATAACGTGCCCTTGCGGCTTTTCGGTAAATTGCTCACTGCGGTAAGCTTCGAATCCTCGGGCGCCAGATGTTTCCCAAAGGTTTACTCCTTTTTGAGGACTTCTGCTAGGGTCCTCTCCACAAGGCTCGTCACTATGCTATCTAAAGATAGCCTTGTCCATAGGGTAGCTACAGTGAAGTATAACCAGAGTCCAATGGGCAGAAAACAGTATCGAAATTGTAGGCTTTAATAACAATTGATACCTGGTTATAACTTAGCTCGTTAAGAATGGAGCAGAAATAATTTAATAAAACAGGGAATTCCAAATATTAAAATATATAATGATTTTAACAAGTACACTTTCAGAATAATCAATTTAAATGCAATTGAACGGTATTATTTCACAAAATTACACCCAGACGGAAAATGTAATGAAGCTCAAACGTTAAATGAAAACTCTTTCAAGATATCAACGCTACAATAAGTCCGGTCACTGAATTTAATTCAGCGGTACGGGATCGTTTGATGAATGATTCAGAATGATCAATTTCCGGAAAAGTACGAATCAAACAGGTCCTATCGTAATAGCTGTATTCGGTAAATATTCAGATAGCCATATTACTTGAAATGTTGTTAAAACGCACCACGATATATCAAACGGTTTAAATACGGTCGGTTCGGATTCGGAAGATATATCGTAATGCCAGGATATAAAATATTAAGCCATTTATACAAAATTTCACTTAAACGGAACACTATTGTTAATTCACATTTTCAAATCTGACTTGAACTCGGATAATAATTTACTTCGATTATAATCACACTTCAGAGGTACTAATTTATACTTGAAATTTGAAAATCAAAAACAAAAGACAGAGATCTTTTGGCTGTCACGGCTTTTATATGTTTTCCGAGGTTATGGACAGGTCTGCTCCACCAAATCCTTATTTTTGTGCCAATAGTTTTTACTTATGCCCCGAACAATGGTTAAAAGTGACGCTACTTTTAAGATCTAAAATTCGCGCTCATGATATCACACCAGTTCTTCCCTGCGGAGTAAACAAGTGTTATCGGAGTTTTTAGGTTGTTCGCCCTTCTTATACATAAGGCTGCACAAAGTTTGGTGTCTTAACTGGCCAGACCCCTGTTTTTGCAACATATTTTATCGGAATGAAATGCAATTTTGAACGGGCATGAATTAGATTCATCTATTTGAATAATTATACTTATTTGAAATTACGGAGATTTAAAAAAGTGGCAATCACGGAATACACATTCGGAATTCATTCATATCTATTGAAATAATGAACTGTTCAAACTGAAATTACATGTAACATCCGTATTTATTGCTTGATCTAAATTAAATAATCTTTCGAAATTTAAGCTTCGTTACAACATCTTATCCGCCTCGTGACGTCCTTCCAAACTAGCGTTTCGCAGATATGAAATATCGTGTTGACGGCAAGCTTTATCGAGTGGATTGATACCTGGATCTCCTCTTCTCAACCGTTCTTCTAATTTTGTACCGGGACCACAGAATTGATAACCAGGAATTTGAAGTTTGAACGGGAGCTTGTTCATAAGCGTATCGAAAATACCTTCCCCTACGAACGCTTCCATACAGACTGATGAGAATTCAAGATTGCACCGTTATTTAACAAGGGGAGGGAGAAAGACCAAAGGTTTCGGAATAATATTTCTTATTAATTTCAGAATCTTCTCAATACATAAGACTTAATTATAATCTTAACAATATATATTTCGAATATCATAATCTGCACTCTTGATTCACCCTCATAGTCACGGAACTTCGTTCTATTATAATATCCATACCCTCGAGTCAATAATATTCCAGCTTTTTGTTTGTTTCTAATAATTCCCAAATGGTCTATGATGGGTTCATTGAACGAGTTCCGAATTATCGATCCAACTGTTGTGATTATTATCTAGACCCAACCATTTCACATACTGTTGGCCCCTCCTCTTTCGTAATATTTTTCCGACTAAATACACATCTGGTTGTTTTGTTTTCTGTAATTCCTCCTCGTAGAATCCTCCACCTATCGTTTTCCCCAACATATCTTGCAAAATATATGTAACAGGGGCTGTTATGTGAACTCTTATAATTTTAAACAATACCGTCGACCAATTGGGCGTATATCCTCCTTCAAATATATGTTTAGCCTTACTTATTCGCACCACATATCCAACGTTGTATTTGTGAGGCAGAACTAACTTGATGTGGGAGTAGGATCGCTTCAATATCTCCTTCTCTATCTGTTTCGTCACTTTTATTGGAGCCATGTTTATAGTACTATGTTTACGTTTATTATATTTTTCTGTGATTTCTTCAAGTATATTTGTATTTCCCGCTGAGATTGAATTGTTTGTAGAGCGTTTCCTCTAACGCTCGAATGACACGTTCAGCAATGGCTGCTTTTTCCACACTATACGTATTATAATGATTGATATTATGTTTCTTCAATAGATCGTTAAAGTGTTTATTGAAGAATTCTTTTCCCTGATCGCTTTGCAGATTCCTAGGTTTACGCTGTCCTTCTAACAATATAGAACTGACAGCTTTCCGAACCTCTTCGGCAGATTTCGTTTTCAGCGGACGAATCCATATAAATTCCGAGAAGCAATCGATCAAAACCAAAATGTAATTGAATCTCCTATTTTCACGAGCGTAATTACCCATTTCAGCCAGATCCATTTGCCACAAATCATCCAAACCTTTCACGATTGTTCTGCGTCGTTTGAAATCCTTCCCAATCGGCTCATGAAGCTCATGCACAACTTGTTCTCTGCTCATCTTATCAATCTGGAAATCTAGTGTAGAATTAATTTTTTGGGTATATTCACAGGATTTGAAGTTATACGTTCCACAGAGCCCTGCTTTGTAGTTGTGGATGATCAGGGTCTCATCTTAGAAGGGTCCACAGATGTCATCTGTCGTTCTAACGCCTCCACTTTACTAGTAATGTCAGTTAGACGCATGTTCACACTGTTAAATGTGTCATTGATCTCTTTCAATTCATTTCTGTTTTCCCTCACACTATCACTGATTTTTTTATACTCTGATTTTATATGGGCCTCCATTCCATTATATTTATTCTGAATGTCCGTCAGATGATCATCAATGTTGAGAATAACCTTCGCATTCGTTAATTCATGTTCATCCAGATCCTTTGATATCTTCTATCATATTATCAACCCTAACATTGAAGGTATCTTTAAGACTGGTTTCCGTTTTCAGATTCAGTTTGTGTGTTAATTTAGCAACATATGCTTTATTTGCAACATCTCCATCATCATTCGGTGATTTTACGTTGCACAATCTACGATTTTCCATATCATAACTTCCATCGCTGGTTAGGAAAAATCCTTGTCCGTGAACTTGTTTGAAATTATTATTAAATGTATTTGTATCATATATCCACATGGAAGGGGAGGCTCTGCCAAACATATCCATTGAAACCGTATTTATAACTGTGATGAATTTGTCTTACACCCGGTTTTTGTTCAATTACACCAGCCTCTATCAATCATTCTATTATAGAGACTATCTATCTCGTTGTGATGGTTATTGTTACCAGCGTGCGAGGATGCAACAAGAAGTCATCGTCTATCCACAATTTTGTTAACGTCATCCCAATAAACATATTCAATAGGTTTCTTGTTATATTCAAGCATATCATTCTTGATATATGCATTTCCAGTGTTTGTTCTGGACCTTGGTCTTTTCATGGAATTAATCAAAGGTTTCAGTACATTTCTGTATTTTACAATGTTTCTTATTCGATCAGCTGGATCGTTATTGAGTCTATGAGCACTAGTCATTTCCATGATTCGACTGTAAACTTTCCAATCTTCCCATATTGTGTATGTCCGATCACGCGATTGAGTAATTCTACGCTTCTGTCAAAAGCAAGTATCAAATACATGTTAAATGAGTATGAATGTTGAAGCACGTGCTTAACACGTGTCTGCTTATTGAAGCACGTGTCTGAGCACATGACTGAACACGTGTCTGAATGTTGGAGTACGTGTCTGAATATTGAAGCACGTATCTGAATGTTGAAGCACGTGTCTGAATTTCGAAGCACGTGTCTGAGCACGTGTCTGAATGTTGAAGCACGTGTTGAGTCACGCGATAAAACATTCGCATGAATGTATTACAATTATTATAAGTATTCACATTCCATAACTTATCCGCTCCATCATCGTTCGTAAACTATGGTCGCCGGATTGAATCAGTTACTGTCATCAGTTTGAAGCAGTGACGTCGTCATCGTTCGTAAACTATGATCGCCGGATCTTCAATTCTATAAAACACCACTTTCTCGTCAAAATCATTACGTATTTTGATACTCATAAAGCTATGGTAAGATGTTCTCCTCACCCAATTTGCATGCATCATATTGATTTCACCTCATCAGAAATATGGAAATCAACATTCTGCATGTCAAGACTTCTCATTCGATACCTTTAAAGCTATGGTTGACATTCATAGATCCACCATGACAGTTCACGTGACAGATGCTTCATGGATCCACCACGTCACACCCGCCAAGACACGACATGACACCTCGATGAAGACCTCACGTGACAGACGCCATGACATCTCTTTGAAGACTCTCATGATAGCCGCCATGACAACTCTTTCCGACATCATGATGCTCAATGGTTTTGAATTTGGTTAGCTCTATAACCTTCAGCTCTATGGTGCGTGATAGCCGCCATGACACCTCGTGACAGACACCTCGTCGAATCCCCTCGTGACAAACACCCCGTCGAAGTGACAGGTGTCATAATATCTCACCGCGTGACAGAACATGTGATTTCAAAACCGTACGAGTCGCACGGGTCGGACAAGTGGAACTGGTGGCGATACCCCCACGGAGCAGTCTGTACCTTTATGCTATGACGTCACACGCACGCCCTGTGATAACAGCCTGGCACCACCAGTTCGGCTCGTGTGACTTCACGAGGCAGTCTGTACCTTCGACCCGCCATGACAGTTGTCACACGGTGGCGACACCTCCATGGAGCAGTCTGTACCTTTGACCCGCCATGAGACAGCTTTCATGTGATGACGACACCTCCACGAAGCGGTCTGTACTTTCACCCCGCCATGACAGCTGTCACGTGGTGACGACACCTCCACGAAGCAGTCTGTACCTTTGGTCCACTATGACAGTTGTCACATGGTGATAACACCTCCACGAAGCAGTCTGTACCTTTGGTCCCTCATGACAGCTTTCACGTGGTGACTACACCTCCACGGAGCAGTCTGTACCTTTGGTCCATCATGACAGCTGTCACGTGGTGGTGACACCTCCACGAAGCAGCCTGTATCTTTGGTCCGCCATGACAGCGGTCACGTGGTGATGACACCTCCACGAAGCATCCTGTACCTTTGGTCCGTCATGACAGCTGTCACGTGGTGGTGACACCTCCACGAAGCAGCCTGTACCTTTGGTCCGCCATGACAGCTGTCACGTCGTGGCGACACCTCCACGAAGCAGTCTGTACCTCTGGTCTGCCATGACAGCTGTCACGTGGTGGTGACACCTCCACGAAGCAGCCTATACCTTTGGTCCGCCATGACAGCTGTCACGTGATCCTGTACATGTGACACACTTTTTATACACACCCTTATACTCTTTACAAGTACTATCCTTATCTCACACACCTTATCACCTACATCCTTTCCTTATCACCTGCTTCCTTTCGAAACTGATGAGGACATGCTCACACCGGATGCACATCGAGAGCTAGACCGGAAGTGGAGACCGGATATCCTGGTCCCGTGGTAGCGGAGTTCATCTCCTCGAATGTTATAACACTCTAGCACTTTAGACTCCGGGATTTTCACGTGTCCTATCGAAATTAGAAGGTTCGAATTATCTAAAAATATAATTGCATGAACTCCAGACGTCCTATGTGAATAGCTACGAACGAAATCATTTTGACATATGCCTCGACGAGCTTGGTACACGTCAGAGTTAATACGTTAGACGCGCGTAGCAGAGACCTGAGAGTACCTGTTTCTATTAAACTATTGCATAAATTGCATATAGCTTTTATCGCGGGCTTTGAACGCGGCGACCGAATCAAGAAATTCCGTAACGGAAAATAACAGGAACTTGCTTATGTTGCGCTCTCTCGGATGAGTAATATTGAAAAATTGTATATCCCGACAAAAGACGATAATTTCACATTCAAGTTTTATAATAATCGAAGGCGAGCTGCATCGGCTGCATCTTTGTTGCAAGAATTCAAAAGACTGCCTTTAAATAGTGTTCAGACGACAGCTCAAAGTGTCTTAGATTTCATTAGTAACAGGAATGGCATTTAGTAGGTGAACTCCGCAAGTTCGGGACCAGGATATCAGGTTTCCACTTCCGGTCTAGCTGTCGATGTGCTTCCGGTGTAAGCTTGTCCTTATCAGTTTTGGAAGGATGCATGTGATAAGGTGTGAGATAAGGATATTACTTGTAAAGAGTATACAGGCTGTGTATAAAAAGTGTGTCACATGAAAGAGTATACAGGGTGTGTATAAAAAGTATGTCACATGTACAGGATCATGCGACTATCACGTGACAGCTGTCACGGCAGACCAAAGGTACAGACTGCTTCGTGAAGATGTCGCCACCACGTGATAGCTGTCATGGTGGGCTAAAGCTACATGCTGCTTCGTGTAGGTGTCACCACCACGTGACAGCTGTCGTGGTGAGCTAGAAGTACAGGCTGCTTTGTGTAAGTATCACCACCACGTGACAGCTGTCATGGCAGGCTGAAGGTACAGGCTGCTTCGTGTAGGCGTCACCACTACGTGATAGCTGTCATAGGACTGGTTGTTTGTAAAGAGTATACAGGGTGCTTATAAAAAGTGTGTCAGGGTCACGTGACCATCACGGGACAGCTGTCATGGCGAATCAAAGGTAAAGGCTGCTTCGAGGAGGTGTCGCCACTACGTGACAGCTGTCATGGCGGGCCAAAGGTACAGACTGCTTCGAAGAGGTGTCGCCACCACGTGACAGCAGTCATAGTATTGGTCGTTGAAGGTACAGACTGCTTCGTGTAGGTGGCGCCACCAGTTCGGCTCGTCCGACACGTGCGAATCCAAGATGACAGGCTGCTTACACAGGGCAGACGTCTGACTTCACAGCATAAAGGTACAGACTGCTTCGTGGAGGTGTCGCCATCAGTTCGACTCGTCCGACTCGTGCGACTCGTATGGTTTTGAAATCACATGTTCTGTCACGCGGTGAGATATTATGACACCTGTCACTTCGACGGGGTGTTTGTCACGAGGGGATTCGACGAGGTGTCTGTCACGAGGTGTCATGGCGGCTATCACGCACCATAGAGCTGAAGGTTATAGAGCTAACCAAATTCAAAACCATTGAGCATGATGATGTCGGAAAGAGTTGTCATGGCGGCTATCATGAGAGTCTTCAAAGAGATGTCATGGCGTCTGTCACGTGAGGTCTTCATCGAGGTGTCATGTCGTGTCTTGGCGGAAGTGACGTGGTGGATCAATGAAGCATCTGTCACGTGAACTGTCATGACGGATCTATGAATGTCAACCATAGCTTTATAGGTATCAAATGAAAAGTCGTGACATGCAGAATGTTAATTTCCATATTTTTAATGAGGAAAATCAATATGATGCATGCGAATTGGGTGGGGAGAACATCTAACGATGGCTTCATGTGTATCAAAATACATAATGATTTTGACGAGAAAGTGGTGTTTCATTGAATTGAAGATCCGGCGATCATAGTTTACTAACGATGATGAAGTCACTGCTTCGAACCGATGACAGTAACCGTATACAAATTCCTCGTTGGCTGCTGTGAAACAACCAATGTTAGATTACGAAAGTTTCAAAAAAAACGCGCACACACCTTCCTAGTGGTGAATCAACGATTGTATACATTCTACGGAAGATGGGTTTGGGTAATAGATTTAGAAACTAGAATCATGGAGCAGCCAATGTTAATTACGGACTGGTTATCATTTTTACCACGCAATTCCAAGAAAATATCGGCAATTTATCAACGACCCTCAGGAGAGATTGTATTCTTCATAGATAGAATGGTGAATATGATGGAATTTCCAAGTTCACAGCTGATTAACAGTTGGCCAAAGTCCAAAGTTCCGTTCAAAATACCCAATGTTCATATACAAAATTTTCGGTATACAATGCCCAAATGTGAGCTTATTCGCCCTGTTGAAAGGAATATTGGAAGAGATTCTATCACGACAAACTAACCCAATAGAAGCCCTGACAGCTGAAGATGATGATGATGAATATGTCGAAGAAGAAAAGATCGTTCCAAACGACTAAGAGGGATCGACCGATTTTAGGACAAAACGAATTGATGACAAATCTTTGGATTCTCCCTTCTCCTCAAGGTGACGATCATAGCACTGAGGGTGGAACTAATAACTGGTAAACTAGAGAGGCACAACCAACAGCACAGAACGAAAATGGAATTTATGAAATGCAGTGTTTCAATCTTGGCATCTTATCAGTTTTACTACTCAAAATCTTTTTGAAAATGTAAAAGAAACCTATCAATAGATAATGATTTTGACGAGTGAGTGGTGTTTTATTGAATTGAAGATCTGATTGTTTACCTGCAAGGTCAATAATTTCAGTGTCGAGACTTGAAACAGATAAGATAATTATACGTTACAAAGCGCGCTGGAGATGATCTGATTGGTTACACACAAGGACAATAATTTTCATGTCGAGACATGAAATAGATAAGAACGTTACAAGGCGCGTGGAGATTATCTGGTTGGTTAACTTTTTTAGTGCGCTTTATCTGAATTAGATAAAAGTAATTTTCATTCCGAAACATAAGAGAACTCGTAATTTCATTATATGTATTAGGGAATCGACCTCCTCACTCCGCGACATGTTCAGGTAGATACTGTTTATCAAATTTTTTTCAAACTTCCAATTAATAAAACACACCTTTGTTAAACGTAGTTCAGAATAAATTGTAAAACACCATATCATTAATAAATTTCGGAACCTAAATGCCTTACGAGGCGATTCAATCTAGAATTACAAAGCGATACGCTGAAAAGGAACTTCACAGTTCGGTTTTCGGCATTTGAGATATACAGGTCTCGATATAGATTACTGAACATTTTCTGAAATGATTCTCTCTTACATACGTGAGAACGTGAACGTGAATAGTAAGGTAGTAACTCTTCGTTTCGATCTCATAGCAAACGTTGATAACTGACTGATAACGTCCCTAGTTGTTTCAATTTGTTTCATTTCCAGCTACCGGCTCACATTGTTTACAAACTATGATCGTCGGATGTTTACATCACCACCTACCGTTTTGAGGAATAAAAATATCAAATATAATATAAATTACATTTATTTGGAAAAATACATTTTTATAGTACATCATTCAGAACTAAAATAATAACATTATGATTCATCACCCGGTTCTTCACACCAAATTCCGAACTGATTCTGTAATCGGAGAATACTCCATTATACGGTCGTTAATGATGATGCAATAAGCCTGGGTGTTTTTGAGGAAATTCAGGAAACTTCCCATCTCTAGTTTGACGTCAACTGTTGATGACTTCATAGCATCGTTTTGTTTTGAACAATCAATCACAACAATTGCTTCATTCTTGAATGCTATATAATCTAATATCGGCTCGCTCATTATTCTATTCGAAAATGATTTCTGGAAATCATAGTACATCTGGTATGCTTCCACGTATTGCTGGTCGGTGGAATTCAATTTCATTGCTTCATATGGATAACACTGTGAATTCAAGTATAATTTTACATTAAGCAAGTTTACATTACCGAAATATGTATTGGCTTAACAGGATTATTTTTTCAATCAGTTTGGGAAGCTGGAGTCACATATCTGGGGCGTTCCAAATTCATTGATGTTTTAACAGCCCAAATGTCGCGAGTGCTCTCCCCCATCAACGGATTTTCATGCAGATCCCAACTACGGAAGGGAATCAAAATAGGCTTCTCAGCACTCAAATTCTCCAACATTTGAAATTTAACTTGATCATTTGGAAACACATGTCGCACTTTTGATGTTATCGTCTTCACATTCATTTTAGCCGTTTTCGTGCCTGTGCTATTAGTATAGCAATCGTTATCGGTTCGAGACCTTATGTTTTCCACTCAAAACTTCGGTATAGTCAATGAATAGGCCTAGTAGAAAATTTAACGGTATCCATAAATTGATTTTATTATTGTGAACTGAACCCATTGCATCCTTATATGACCATCCAGAAATAGATAGAGGTATAGATTCATGTTCGGCATATGTTAGATAAGCTCTGATGGTGCTGACAATACCAAGATCAAGTACTTTGTCTATCTCTTTTCCATTCAATTCATAACAGAAACGCTCCAAAAGTATTGGTTAGGGCACATTCAGCATCGCCACCTGCTTCTGGCTGGAATTCTGCCTTTCGAGAATCGTTTTGTTTTGAACAATCAATCACAAAAATTGTTTCATTCTTGAATGCTATATAATCTAACATCAACTTGCTTATTATTCCGTTTGAAAATGATTTCTGGGAATCATAGTACATCTGGTATGCTCCCATGTATTGCTGGTCGGTGAAATTCAATTTCATTGCTTCATATGGATAACACTCTGAATTCAAGTATCATTTTACATTTAGCAAGCTTATATTATCGAAATATGTACTGTGCTTAACAGGATTATTTTTTCGATCAGTTCGGAAAGCTAGAATCACATATCTGGGACGTTCCAAATTCATTGATGTTTTAACAGCCCGAATGTCGCGAGTGCTCTCCTTCATCAACGGATTTTCATGCAGATCCGAAGTACGGAATGGAATCAGAATAGGCTTCTCAGCACTCAAATTCCCCAACATTTGAAATTCAACTTGATCATTTGGAAACACATGTCGCACTTTTATTGCTATCACCTTCACATTTATTTTAGCCGTTTTCGTGCCTGTGCTATTAGTATAGCAATCGTTATCGGGAATTCATCAAGCGCAGCTTATGTTACCCACTCAAAACTTTGTTAAAGTCAATGAATAGGCCTAGTAGAAAATTCAACGGTATCCATGAACTGATTTCATTATTGTAGACTAAACTCATTGCATCCTTATATGACCATCCAGAAATAGCTAGAGGTATAGATTCATGTTCGGCATATGTTAGATAAGCTCTGACGGTGCTGACAATACCAGGATCACGTACTTTGTCTATCTCTTTTCCATTCAATTCATAACAGAAACGCGCCAAAAGTATTGGTTAGGGCACATTCACCATCGCCACCTGCTTCTGGCTGGAATTTTGCCTCGATGGATAAAGCAGATGAGGCCAAATCCACCAATACATCTTGTTGATTGATCAATCATTCAATTTCATCGCTGTTGCCAAGAGATGTTGTGTGTGGATAGTAGGTATGAGTTTCTTCTCGGATGATGTCTCCAATGAAGTTTGGCTCGTTGAATATTTGAAGTTCTTCCGACATTGTAACCAAGGAGCTTCAAAAAATTTATATTCTCCAATGATAATGCTGCAGCAGCAACCCTCTCCTTCGAGCTCGTTGTAGATTATGACTGACGACCTCTATGAGGATGTCTTTTATTGATGAAATCCAAACCCATGTTCTCAAGTGACGTCGACTGCAACAACCTCCTCAGATGAATTCTTTTCATATAATGAATGCTGGTGAGTATTGGATTGATATTTATTGTTGTGAGCCATAATCTCTTGTGGTCTTTACCAACTCCAACCGTATTATAATTTCTTCACCACGAAAACTTACCCGTTTCCAGTTCTGATCTGAAATATTCAGCGTGATGTTATCAAAGGACGTCTTGTTGATGACCGGTAGATAAATAAGATTCTTCGGCTCTATATCAATGGAAAACCCAGGTGGTACAAGAGGTGAAAACTCATATATCGTATGAGCTAACTTATTGTTATAATATGCTCCTGCGGTCAAGTTACACTCCACTCTAATAGTTTGAACTTTGATTATGTTTATAGGTCGATCAGATACATGTAGTCCACGAGATGTCAATTTCTTTCTGCTGAATCTCAACAGTTCGCTTATACTATCTATAGGAAATAAAATTCACTTCAAAATCACTATTCATCTCTGTCTGTAGAGTGTTGTTGTTAGATTTCATTGATAATTCCTGGTCACGTTCTTTTTGCTTCACTCCAATCCCACAAACTGCACTTTGTATGAAATCCTCGCTGTCTGTCAACTCGTAGGACCCCGTAGGTATAGTTTCTACTTCTTCCTCACCTTTCACATTTTCATAATAAAATTTATCAAAACCTTCTCCAATATTCGGGATGCTATTGTACGTATGCAAACCAACAAGTGCAATAGAATAATATTAATGAGGATCTGGTTCTATAGGTGGGTGAAGCAAGCAAAAGCTCTTACCTGTGATAGTGAACGTCTGAGACATGATTGATGAAAACTTCATCAACAATCTATTGATATACTAATGAATGCAATGTAAGTCGATCACAACTGAAGAGAGAGGAATTCCAAACATAACTGGCAACAATTATAAGTGTTATATTGCTGAAAATTGTCGTGATTGAATAATATCTTACACTTTTTGGAATAATCCACTAGTTCGTGAGGGGGGCGTAAATTGCCAGAACTATCATAATATAAAACTGTATCACCCACTTCATTGAACCCAACCCAGTGAGTGCCTTCATGGTCCGAGCTATCTAAATTGACTATTCCACGCTCGTTTCTTCATGGTCCGTTGGATGGCAGTTCATCACGCATGAATACTCCTCTAAAATGGGTAATTTTCAGAGCTTTCGCTAGTTTTCGTAGATCGAGATCGGTTAGAGGTCTTCTGGGTAGGTTTTCTGACAGTTTTTTAGATGTTTATTCAAATATAGACCGAGACCTCTGCGATACTTTCTCAAATATAGACCAGATCCTTGTTTCCCCGAAGCTATAGCTTCCATTGTTTCATTATGTCTTTCCGTTTCCTCCAAGGTTTTCCGAGCTGCTTTGCTGTCGTTGACGGCCTTAGCGATGCCTGCACCACCTCCTGCCAATGCTTCAGCAGCTGATGAACCGGCAAACAGAGGTATTAAAAACGGTAGAAATCCTCCAGTCTTTGGAATAGGAATTACTCTCGGTAATCGAACATTTTACCGACCACCTGCTTTTTTGAATTGTTTCCGTGCAACTTTCGACGCTGTTTGAGATGTTCTCTTCAGATTGGCTGGGTCAAACTCATTCTTCATAACTTTTCTCATCTCATCGACAATTGCACTTCCAAACCGAACCTTCTTTCTCATACCCATCTCCAATTTCCTCTTTGCCTTCATAATTTTATTCACACCGAAAGCGGCAATCCTCTCTCCAAATTTCGTGTCTTTAGATTTGACACGTTGCCAAGCAGCGTTCTCTAATATTTTATCCGCCTCGTGACGTCCTTCCAAACTAGCGTTTCGCAGATATGAAATATCGTGTTGGCGGCAAGCTTCATCGAGAGGATTGATACCTGGATCTCCTCTTCTCAACCGTTCTTCTCATTTTATACCGGGACCACAGAATTGATAGTAGGTATCGGGATAGTAGGTATACAGGCAGATTCCGTTCATTAAAACAATGGTTTTCATTCAAAACCGTGTGAATGGTTTTTACACAGCCTGATATAAACATATTTGTGTAGGCTGACAGACTCTGTCAAGCAAATAGTTAAGAGGTTTGTGAATATTTATGGAGGAATAAACTCAATAAGATTAATGTACCTTATCGTTCTATAGCATGCGATTGCAATAGATGTTGTACAGAGCCTGTATGGAAAACCAACAACGGCCAATATGCCTGTTTCCTCAAAATACACTACAACCCAACCTGCTACTCCTACAAATATATGTGATATAAAGACACCTTCCTGGTGGTAGACGAAGTGCGACGTTTCAGCCTGAATGTTTGTGAACATTATGAAAATATATATAGGTATTACGCTGCAAGGATTGTTATCGAAAACGGTGGTACGAAACAAATAAATCATTTTACCTTATCTCATGGGAGCTTGCGATAATTGTGTTTGGTTGACAAATTGCGGCTGCGATGGAATCGCTGTCTGATATACGAGCAGATTCCGTTCAACATAAATTAACAAAACAATGGTTTTTACACACCCGTGTGGGGGAACTAAAAACTGAAGACTTCATCTCTCAGGATCCAGCCAACCATAAGCGTGTGTGTCTGTGTGCGTGTGTGTGTTCGAACGTAAGCATTGTTTTGATATTCTCAGCTTATTAATATAATAAATGTTTCTAAAAGAGTCTGGTTGGTAATTAACTATGGAGATAGAAATATTTTTGGATTCTCAGAACAGTAAAATATGAAAATTATTCAATATCAAGACTTGATCCAATCTTTTTGACATTCTGAAATATGTACAAATAGGCTCTTTCACATTTACTATAGAGCTGAAATGAATTGTGAACCGAAAAACAGAACATTTACCACATGAAAATATAACATGACTACAGTTTAATAATTTTTCAAAAAAGGGACCGGATATTATTCTGAATTTTTTATTTGAACATGTTTAAAAGATGATGAACATCGATACATAATTATCTATTCACATGTAAAATTATTCTGAGAAAACTTCATCAGCATATGTATCTTCTATAAGTCATTCGTTGAACGTATATTTGCTGAGATCAGTAGTGTGTGTTCTGATTTAAAATATAATTTTAAATATCATTCAATTTATACTATCTGGAATAAATTGCTGATGATAGAAATATTTAGACCAAAAATACAGCAAGCTTCACTATATGTTTTTGGGTTTTAGTGAACGAATTTCCAACGAGTTACAGTTATTCAATTCGCAATTTCCTATTTGAACACAATGTCTTATAAATATTTTCTTCTATTCGTTAAACGTATATTTGCTGAGATCAGTAGTGTGTGTTCTGTTTTAAAATATAATTTTAGAAATTATTTAATTTATACTATATGGAATAAATTGCTGATGATAGAAATATTTAGACCAAAAAATGCAGAAAGCTTCACTATATGTTTTTGGTTTTAAGTGAACGAATTTCTAACGAGTTACAGTTATTCAGTTCGCAATTCCCTATTTGAACACAATTTCTTATATATATTTTCTTCTATTCGTTGAACGTATATTTTCTGAGATCAGTGTGTGTTCTGTTTTAAAATATAATTTTGGATATTGTTTAATTTATACTATCTGGAATAAATTGCTGATGATATAAATATTAAGACCAAAAAATACAGAAAGCTTCACTATATGTTTTTGGTTTTGAATGAACTAATTTCCAACGAGTTACAGTTATTCAATTCGAAATTTCCTATTTGAACACACTTTCTTATATATATTTCCTTCTATTCGTTGAACGTATATTGGCTGAGATCAGTAGTGTGTGTTCTGTTTTGAAATATAATTTTAGAAATTATTTTATTTATACTATCTGGAATAAATTGCTGATGATAGAAATATTTAGACCAAAAAATACAGAAAGCTTCACTATATGTTTTTGGTTTTGAATGAACGAATTTCCAATGAGTTACAGTTATTCAATTCGCAATTTCCTATTTGAATACAATTTCTTATATATATTTTCTTCTATTTGTTGAACGTATATTTGCTGAGATCAATAGTGTGTGTCCTGTTTTAAAATATAATTTTAGAGATTATTCAAGTTATATCATCTGGAATAAATTACAAACGATAGAAATATTCAGGTCAAAAATAGAGAAAGCACTACTACATGTTTTTGGTTTAGTGAACGAATTTCCAGCGAATTACAGCATTTATGCCTTGATTATCTATTCATTAGTAATATACCCATACCTATAATATTAATAGGTAAATTATTCGAAATTTCCTTCTTGAACACAATTTCTTATATTTTTTCTCACTATATAGGTATAAATTAAAAATATAATTTTAGAAATTATTCACAACTTGGACTATTCTTTTAGTGAACATTGTTTCATATATTTTCCTCCAAAATGTAAGAGGGTTACAGTTTAAAAAAAAAGGGTAGATTGCTTTGAAGGTTAACCAGAACAATTCTCAGTCAGTTCTATTGAAATATATAAGAACCGGGATGCTGTCATTTGAATAAGAACTGTCAAGTAACTGCCAACCATAGCAGTACTAACCTACAATCCTTACTTCGAAAAAACGACTGAACTTCAGATGAATGTGCGTGAATAGTTGATCTATGGTAGGGCATCGAATCGCATTGTGTTCATCAATGATCTACTATCCTTTCAGAGGTTTATATTTACAAAAATATGAAAATCGAACAGGACCGAAGTGGTGTAATTGGTAAACACCCTGGACTAGAAATCCAGAAATGTGGGTTCGAATCCCGCCTATGGTTCAATCTTTTACGTTTATTCATCTTTACAATCCTATGTTAAATTATCTAAGTTATCTTCATAATTCAGAAAATTTAATTCTATATCTCTTAAGTTACATACACGATAGTGGCCAATTAGGCAAAGAAACTTTAAACTTGTTTATAATTAACCAGAACAATTCTCAGTCAGTTCTATTGAAATATATAAGAACCGGGATGCTGTCATTTGAATAAGAACTGTCAAGTAACTGCCAACCATAGCAGTACTAACCTACAATCCTTACTTCAAAAAAACGACTGAACTTCAGATGAATGTGCGTGAATAGTTGATCTATGGTAGGGCATCGAATCGCATTGTGTTCATCAATGATCTACTATCCTTTCAGATGTTTATATTTACAAAAATATGAAAATCTAACAGGACCGAAGTGGTGTAATTGGTAAACACCCTGGACTAGAAATCCAGAAATGTGGGTTCGAATCCCGCCTATGGTTCAATCTTTTACGTTTATTCATCTTTATAATCCTATGTTAAATTATCTAAGTTATCTTCATAATTCAGAAAATTTAATTCTATATCTCTTAAGTTACATACACGATAGTGGCCAATTAGGCAAAGAAACTTTAAACTTGTTTATAATTAACCAGAACAATTCTCAGTCAATTCTATTGAAATATATAAGAACCGGGATGCTGTCATTTGAATAAGAACTGTCAAGTAACTGCCAACCATAGCAGTACTAACCCACAATCCTTACTTCAAAAAAACGACTGAACTTCAGATGAATGTGCGTGAATAGTTGATCTATGGTAGGTCATCGAATCGCATTGTGTTCATCAATGATCTACTATCCTTTCAGAGGTTTATATTTACAAAAATATGAAAATCTAACAGGACCGAAGTGGTGTAATTGGTAAACACCCTGGACTAGAAATCCAGAAATGTGGGTTCGAATCCCGCCTATGGTTCAATCTTTTAAGTTTATTCATCTTTATAATCCTATGTTAAATTATCTAAGTTATCTTCATAATTCAGAAAATTTAATTCTATATCTCTTAAGTTACATACACGATAGTGGCCAATTAGGCAAAGAAACTTTAAACTTGTTATATATATATATATATATATATATATATATATATATATATATATATATGACACGGCTAATGTGTATAATCTGTCTATTCTATAGAATAGACGGTGCGAAACTCGCCAGTCGCGGCTAGGGTATGTAGCTGGCTGAAGAATATAATCTTATGTTATTTGCATGTTGTAACTCGGGTATTCGTAGAAATCACACTATAATCCCTGAATGTGTTACAACATTTACGACAACGAAAAAAAAAACAAATCAGCTATAAATCACATATATTGTCGAAAAAATCTACAGTAAGGATAATAAGATTATATAAAGCAATTTTTTCGAAACCAAGTCGTTCGCTCAAACTACGTCGACGCACATATTCGCGATGGACCAAATTTTCGACAGCTCTAACGTAGCACTGAACGATGTCGACGAGATCGGAAAATTTTACATGTTGATCGAAATAATATTGAATATTTTCATAATCGCGATGAACAAGAATATCTTCATTGAGACTATCCACAAACTTACACATTCTTCTATAATATTCAATTTCGATTTTTTCGTTAGACATATCGCGGTCATCGAATTCAGATAATACATATCGTTCAAGACATTCGGACGAGACGTAATTGTAATAATCCATATTGGTCATTACCGTGTAATAGAATAAAAATAGCGTTTCGTTCAATCTTATGCGGCCATCGTGTAAGACTTCCACATAGCCGCCAATTTTTTCAGTCAAATTGACTACAAATGCCGACGACACGAGCAATGTGATATAGGACCACTCATAATCGTGCGAGCGAGATAGATTTTTGCACGACTCCGAAGAATCCGAAGACTTCAATATGAAATATATGGAAACCCACGAACACAGTGCCGAAATTAGTCCGATTATTACGATCATCAGTAATATACTGGACCGACCACGACACGATAACGATCTGTTAACCACTACAGGTTTTCCAACTACGAAAGGACCCCTTTCGTATCTCGGTACTGCCGTATTGGGAATATTTTTCGTTAGTTCGAAATTATCGGACGGTGATGATTGCTTCGATCCCCACAACGAAGAAAAAGAAAACGACGACGACGACGGGAGGTCATTATCTCGATTACAACGACACTGTACCTGCGACGATTTGACGAAATTATCGTCATTTTCAATAGTTACCGAACGATGTTCCGAATCACTGCTAATACTGGACAATAGATGTTTTCTTTCTTGCGATGATGTATTTGAACATACTCCCGTTCGCGGTATATTATCCATACATTCGTATATATGATCTTTTTCGTCCTTACCAGGGATCTCTCCTAATGCCGACCTGCTATTCATGAGTATATAACTAGTGACAGTAACGACATCGCCTGCTGACTTTGTATCGATTCGATTTGTTTTCGGTGTAGAGTTTAAACGAGCAGCAAGCGACACTGGTAGCACTCCGACATTCTGATATGGACCAACCTCGGCAATCGTTCGATTCCCCGTCGTTAGTGTGCCATCGAAATTGGCATATTCGGACGGCATCGATGGCACTCCGAAATTCTGATAACGATTAGCTTCGGCCATCTTCGCTCCTACATTTTGGTAACAACCATCTCCGGCCATTGCTGGGGATAATATATTCGATATAACAACAACGTTGAAAATATTTTCTCAATAACTTTGAACAACTTCTTATGGCGCGAACAGAACCAATTGTTATTATTATTATTATTATAACTATTGAAATCTAGCGATGTGAAACACGTGAAAGTTGCGACGATACTGTTTCTTCCGTTGACATCGCAAGGCTTATATAACATGGTTCACAAATTATGAAATGCAAGAACGAAGTCAATCATTATTGCTCAATGTACGACTACATCGATAACGCGATATGCGACGGAACCAAATAACAAACCGATATAGTGTTGTATTCACATTTTAATAAAATATTCGTTTGAAAATATAATGCGCATTAGCAAATCGAAAGGTATAAAATAACGCGTTCCGTGCGAACATTCAGTCAGTCCAACATCATGAAACGTGCAAACAAGTTCATCCTATGGATATTGGGAAAATTGAATCAATTTTCAAACAATATCAACCGATTTCCAAAATTAATAAACGACAACGAATATTCATCGATGGAGGAAGATTTCCCAGGTCCACAACAAGATGTTAATATCAAATCTGATACAAGTAGCGTTAACGACGACAACGATTACGAAGACGACGAATGGTTCGAAGCAGCATCATCGGAAAATGGAGCAGAACCAAGTGATGAATCCCACGACAGCGAACGCAACATCGACGATAAAGGACAATTATCGACCGACTCTGAATCCCCGATCGTGAATGAGATAACAGTAAATACCATCGGAAATGAAATAACAACCCTAAACAGTTTGTTAGGAATATACGTGCAAAACAAGGAGGATCGTTTGACGGAAGAAGTAGAAGAACCGGCAACCGCCATTGAGGAATACTACAACGATCCGGAAGAAAAATTATACATCGAAGCGATGAGGCCATGCAACACATTGATTGACAGAATTTTTTTCATCGATTGCGAATATTATAAATATTGTTCGGGAAAAATATATTTCGAATTTGCTGGCACACGCGGAGACCAAACTACTCATTTGAATGGCGCACCGTATAATTCAACAACTGGGAGAATTATTACAAAATTCGGAGAGCTGGGAGAACTGTGGGCCATGACAAACGATCAATTTACTGGTATGATCAAAAATTTACGTTGTGGCACCTGGGAAATAGAAGAGAAGACTGTTTCACCGAATCTGATTGTCCAAAATATTCTCACCGAACCCGAGCCATCACCGATCATCGTGAATTGGTACGAGAATGCCTGCAAGGATTTCTTCGACGGATATTTACATAAAACGTGGGATAACGATAGGGCGACGATAGTTCTCACGTTGGATAACCAGCAATGTTCAAAAAAAGTCGAGTGGTATACACTGAAGGGTACGAAGTTCAAATATATCGTTCAATATCAATTATTCCACCATCCATCCGATGCTCTGATATTGACTTATAATCATAATACCACCGATTATCATTTCGCACAGAAGTATGCATTCTCGTTTGACGATTTTCACGATGTGTTAGGATGTGGAAGTGCCACCGGCCACGGACATCAGGACCAGCATCAGTCCTGCGAGACTAGGAGCAAAAAATTACGATGTATGATTACAAATGTACTGAGTTATTTTATTTTTGAAAAATATATAATGTAACATTTGTTGTGAATTCTGTCAGCCGATAAATTTTGGTCGTTAGTGGATATGTTCGATTCCATTTCATGCATGCAAAATACGCTCGGAACGAGGAACGACCGAAATGTTAACGCCCACCACTCGCAGCGTATAAATACGGCTACGACACACACATGTTAATTCAGTTTCAGTCGACATGCCATGTAAAACATGTGGTGGATTAGACCACATTCGCGTTTCTTCGGCCAAGTGTGCAAATCGAATATTGAAGCAAAAACATAGATTCAGCACAGTAAATACTTGTACCGAGACGTTTACGATAAAACGCGGTTTTCGTAAGTTTTGCCGAAATCCAGAGTTACGACAACGAATCGAAAATGACGTTCTGGAAATTTCTCAACTGGCCATCGAAACATCGCTTTATGTCAGTTTTCATTATACTAAATTGTTACATCGAAACGAATTTCCGATCGGACAGTTTTCCATCAGTCACCTACAAGATTTCTATTACCATCTCCAGGGCAAACGACAGAGGAAAGAACGCGTTGCGTTGGACGAAGAATATTTTGCTATGCGACCAGACAAAACATTATTATACAACGGCCGATTACGAACATACCTGATTAAGTCGTGTGTCAAGCAACACGAAACTAACATGAAAAATTGCATCACGGTCCATTTTTACGATCGAGTCGTCCGATATTTCTATGAAAAATATAAGGAAAAGTGTGATCGAAAACGCTACGAATGGAAGATGATAGTTTACGACGAATTGTTCGCCTTCATACCACGTCACGTTGCCCACAGTCGAGAAGTTGCAGAATTTCTGGAAGATTTTCGATTCGACTATCACAAGAAATTCATTAATATCGAAAATGACTGGTGGAGTTTGGTACCTATCACTTTCGAGTTGGGACAATGGTTTGAAGAGAGAAAGTTGAAATCCTTTTCAGCGTTTCCTATATTTTCGTCTGGCCGAAAACATTTGCTTTACAACGCTATGGCGTTGAAAGAATTATTGAGTAGTACAAAATTGCTACCAAACAAAACTAACGCTTCCAAGTTCACGAATGAAACTACAAAATATTGGTGGCAATATTTCGATCTATCTCACTCAGTTTACGGCAAATTCGACGATACAACTATGCAGATCGAGCCCCACAAGCAGCGGACTTCATTTGCCATGAGTTTTTCCACCAACGGAATCGATTGCTCCATCATGATGAATCGATATGAGCGATCCACAATTCAACAACCGCAGAAGAAGGAGCGAAAGAAGACCAACGTGAAATCGGAGACTACAGTGGCTAGTTCAAGTTTCACCAAGTATTTAGGAATCGATCCGGGGGTTGTTAATTATATCGGCGCGTGCTATATCGATAAGGAAACTCGAACAGAAACCAATTTCGTGTTAAAATCGGCCAAGTTCAAGGAACATTTCTGCAAAAAACGTGCTCGACGACGTAAACGGAAAAAAATTTCCGGAATCTTTGAAAAACGCCTGCTTGAATATCGCGAAAGTATAAACAGAAAAAAAGGATTGACTGTTTCACCGAAATGTGGTGCTACTTTCAACTCTCATAAAGAATACATTTTGTACAGACTGCATTTCTTATCGTCCAGTCGCGAAATTTACGCTACGCGGAAATATACGCGCTTGGACTGGGACTCGTACATTCCACGTCGTGAAGCAGAGGATAAGATGGTAAATCAGTTATTACCCGCCAAAGATGATGATGATTCCGTGTTGGTTTGTTTTGGAGATGGAACACTGGCAAAAAATTTCAGTTATGGCAGAAATAAAAAACCCGCTGTCGAAATGCTCAAACGAGCATTTCATCGTCGACGCGATAAATGTCGCGTTATATACGTGGATGAATATCTGACTACACAGTCTTGCTCGAAATGTTTCAATAGAATGCCTTTGCCTCCCAAAAACACTATCATAAATAGAGACGATACGAAGCGACGACGATGTCACGATCATAGATTTCAAATTTGCCGAAAATGTAAAATCGTTTGGAATCGTGACGTCAATGCTGCGCGTAACATAATTTTGGTTGGTCTGGAGTTAATCGATTATCGTTGTAAAACGTCAGATGAATTTGTTCGTTTGACGGAATTTCAAAATTATGTCTTACATAATGGTGAAATTCGTATCTCATGACGGTCACGTTGGCCGTAAATGGGTTATGAATTCTCGTTTGACGATTTTCACGATGTGTTAGGATGTGGAAGTGCCACCTGCCACGGACATCAGGACCAGCAACAGTCTTGCGAGACTGAAAGTAAAAAATTACGATGTATGGTTAAAAATGTACTGAGTTATTTTATTTTTGAAAAATATATAATGTGATATTTATTGTAAATTTTTCGTCTTTCGTTCAAAACGTAAGTCGTGCTCGGAAAATGAAATTCATTCTATTGTAGAGAAATTTTATCGACTAAGATGAACAAACTTTGTCAACTCGGAATCTCTCGTCGAACGAATATCCAAACCGGCATAATTCTCGTTACGAAATTCCAACGGCGGATTTCTTCGGACTGTGGAGAAACTTTCTCTCACATGCGTCATACGCACTAGCTCCATCGAGAAACAGTTTTGTCTAGAATGAAATTTGTTGAAACGAAATCTCACCGGTGAATTTCTTCGAGCTGTAAAAACTTTGAACATGAATCTCGTTCGAAAAATGAAATCGTAAAATATTTTCTGATGAATAAACTTTGACCGTCTAGAATCTCTCGTCGAACGATTGGTTGTTGAAACGAAATTTCACCGGTGAATTTCTGCGAGCTACAAAAAGTTTGAACGCAACTTTCGTTCGAGGAATGAAACAGTTTTGTCGTGAGTGAAATTTGTTGAAACGAAATCTCACCGGTGGATTTCTTCGAGCTACAAAATCTTTGAACGTACATCTCGTTCGAAAAATGAAATCGTAAAATATTTTCTGATGAATAAACTTTGTCCGCGTAGAATTTCTCGTCGAACGAATTTCCAAACTCATAAGTTTCTCGTCGTGCGCACTAGCTCCATCGAAAAACAGTTTTGTCTCGAATGAAATTTGTTGAAACGAAATCTAACCGGTGGATTTCTTCTAGCTGCAAAATCTTTGAACGTGAATCTCGTTCGAGAAATGAAATCGTAAAATATTTTCTGATGAACAAATTTTGTCCGCCTAGAATCTCTCGATCGAGGAATGAAACAGTTTTGTCTCGAATGAAATTTGTTGAAACGAAATCTCATCGGTAGATTTCTTCGAGCTGCAGAATCTTTGAACGTGAATCACGTTTAAAAAATGAAATCGTAAAATATTTTCTGATGAACAAACTTTGTCCGCCTAGAATCTCTCGTCGAACGATTGGTTGTTGAAACGAAATTCCACCGGTGCATTTCTTCGAGCTACAAAAAGTTTGAACGCAACTTTCGTTCGAGGAATGAAACAGTTTTGTCTCGAACGAAATTTGTTGAAACGAAATCTCACCGGTGGATTTCTTCGAGCTGCAAAATCTTTGAACGTGAACCTCGTTCGAAAAATGAGATCGTAAAATATTTTCTGATGAACGAACTTTGTCCGCCTAGAATCTCTCGTCGAACGAATCTCCAAACTTATAAGTTCCTCGTCGTGCGTACTAGCGTCACCGAGAAACAGTTTTGTCTCGAATAAAATTTGTTGAAACGAAATCTCACCGGTGGATTTCTTCGAGTTACAAAATCTTTGAACGTGAATCTCGTTCGAGAAATGAAATCGTAAAATATTTTCTGATGAACAAACTTCGTCCGCCTAGAATCTCTCGTCGAACGAATTTCCAAACTTATAAGTTCCTCGTCATGCATACTAGCGTCATCGAGAAACAGTTTTGTCTCGAATGAAATTTGTTGAAACGAAATCTCACCGATGGATTTCTTCGAGCTACAAAATCTTTGAACGTGAATCTCGTTCGAGAAATGAAATCGTAAAATATTTTTTGATGAACAAACTTTGTCCGCCTAGAATCTCTCGTCGAACGAATCTCCAAACTTATAAGTTCCTCGTCATGCGTACTAGCGTCATCGAGAAACAGTTTTGTCTCGAATGAAATTTGTTGAAACGAAATCTCACCGGTGGATTTCTCCGAGCTGTAAAAACTTTTGCAGCAGTGACGACTCATAGTCACGTGACGTATGCGTGACTTATCACGGGGGCAACGAAAATTGTGGAACGCAAAATCCAGCTCTCGCTAGAAGCTAGCGCCAAGTCAGGACAGTCAAGGGGGCTCCACGTACCCCCTTAGCACCCCCTGCACCCCTGTATATATATATATATATATATATATATATATATATATATATATATATATATATATATATATATATATATATATATATATATATTCATAACCTCCGCGACGGCCTGCTCCTTCTTACTACTACGTTGTTCTTACTCTGGTCAAGGAGGTTCAGGATCGCAGCCGAGAAGCTTGCTGATTATATAGTTAATTTGGGGTCAGCTGAGTGAATACTCGATTCTTATTGGACTAGAGCCGTTTGACGTCACGAAAATCCTAGAATCTACTGATTCCTGACGAAAATCACGGTAGAAGGGGTAAAATTTTGATCAGATTCAATTCAGAGTTCTGAAAGCGAAGTCGATTGAGGTTAGATTGTACAATATTAAACCCACCCCATCTACAGATTTAGTAATTTCTTGAGAATACATAGTATATCTATGGTACGTTTCACACTGTACGTGTTGGATGGAAGTTTGAGAAAACTCCGCCAGATGGCGTTCATCTGCTTATTGTAACAAATTGATATAACGTTTCGATAGGTGGCGCTCACCAAGTTATCACATCGGAATTGCATTATATTTCGAAATATGGCGCTTTTACGTTACTCTGTCGAAATTTCGATAGATGTCTCTGAATTTTTTTGTCGAATCATCGAAAAATACTGTGAGGCTTACACGCGCGTTTTCTTGTATCGTTAGATGTATTTTTACAATTCCAAGTAGTCACACGGGAGATGTATTGAAAAGAGGTGTAATAACGCGTATTTAAGTAGAACAGTTGTCAATTAAATTCATTCGACAAGTTCTAACACAGCGACTATTTCGAAATATGGAACGTACCGGTGTGATTCAATTGTTAGAAACGTTCGTGTGTTTGATTAACGTGGGATGGCATTTGTCGATGACGAATCGCGAGGCGGTATGGGACCTGCTAAAATCCATACGAAAAATGGTGATATACCCCGCATTCAGTTCCGCAGAATTGGCAGAAATGGAACAGATGTTCGAAGAATTTGAAAGATTAATATCGTCGTCGTCGTCGTCTTTGTCATCGCCAGTTCAATCGAGTCTCGATTCGAAACCCGGCCATAATAATTCGCAAAAGTTGAACGTTTTCATCAATTTAAAATTTTTACATGTTTTTGAGGAAGCGAAGTTTATCATATCGTCCGGGATGTGTACGACGGACAAGGATTTCGAATCGAGCGGAAATCCATACGACGTGAAAAACAAAACTTCGCTCGGCGATACGTCGCACTTGATGGACCTGATCGTTAAATTACCCGACGCCGTTAGAGCCGTGGCGAGATTAGCGTTGGAAAAATCGATACGGGCGAGTGCCGTTCAATCGAATTCGCCGCAGGATATGTTGCAGACGCTATACCGTTGGCATGCTAGACCGAGGAAAATCGAGTTTATATCCTACAACGACGATACGCACATGTGTTATCTGCATCTCGTGTCTACGTCGGACGAGCCGACTACTTGTTGCGAATCGTGCAATAGACCGTTCGATTTGAAGGTTGAGGATGCCTTTCGTACCGAGAAATACCGATGGGTGTGTGGCGACACAGATAGACATTTATCGAATACAGATCGCGTCGTACAAATTTATCGTCCCACGTGGTCCGCATTGAAAGTTTTCAAATTAGGAAGTAAAATACGGGCTACTCTTGTGCGTTCCAATACGGAGGTGGTGCGAAATGTCGATTAAGACGCGAAGGGAGCCTTTGCTAATATGGTGGACAACGAAATGATCTCGTTGAAACGTATTCACGATTTCTTTGGTTGTTCGTTCGCGGGATGTGAATCGCGATGGACGACGGTAACGGCTCTGAGTAGTTCGCACAACACGATGTGCGTGTTTCGTTCCATCGCGAAAATCGTCAACGCCCGTTCTACAATTTCCACATGTTAGTGATCGATTCGACGGTCTGTGTGCACTAGCGAGGGCGAGAAGGACCTAAGTGAACACGAAGCTGCGTATAAATACGACTGCGGTACTGATATATATTCAGTGTCACTTTCAGTCTACATGCCGTGTGCAAAGTGTGGCGGTTTGGATCACGTACGTGCTAATTCGAAAAAATGTGCACATCGAATATTCAGAAAAAAAAAAGTCAAAAATAGTAAACGAGTTTTGACGGTACCTGACGACAATTTCGAGGTGATCTCATCGGAATATATTATCGAAGAACGAATTGAGGACGATTCGTCCGTTATTCCGGTAGCTATCACAGAAAGGAGAAAAGTCGAAAATAGTGAACGAGTGTTGACGGTACCTATCATATATGACGACGACGGTGTCGAGGTGATCTCATCGGAATATACTATCGAAGAACGAATTGAGGATGATTCGTCCGTTATTCCGGTAGCTATTACTGAAAACGACGAGGAATGTGCCGAGGTGTTTTCATCGGGTAGTTCGTCCGTTATTGACATTTTGGGTGTTTCGGAAGTGAAAGATTGGTCGAGTACATATTCTGAAGAATTGAACACGAATCCTGATGAACGAGTGGATTCACGAGATGCGTCGATGACTGTTCGATATGGTGATTTCTACATCGTACACACCCGCGATAAGGTCATCGAGGATAGCTGTTGGGCTCTGACCGAGAAAAGTTGCAAGTCTCTGATCGCAAACGCTGTCTTTGTTGGTATGGAATGTTTGAAGCACGATTCGAATGTTGTATATATCGCCGCAGCTATTCGGCGAGGAAATCTGTCTACAGTTTTGCACGGCGTTCCACACAATTGGAACACCGAAAGAAAATTTCAAATTACAAACGACTTTGTATTTTTGCGAGAAATGTCGGATGATCAAGTGGATCGTATTCGAAAGCATGTTTTGGCCGAGGTATGGGAAGATACCAGCAAGAATGTTTCTCCGATCACGGTGATTGATACTATTTGTCGTCACTGTCCGGAGCCACCGGCGATTATCGTGAGCTGGACCGACGATAAAAATGAAGACTTTTTCCGATGGATATTTTCGATTCGTATATGACAATACGTTTTGCTGATTACTAATGATCGAGTAACGACGACGGTTGGATGGTATTCATTGAAAGGGACAACGTTGAAGAATTTGGTCCGATACGAGTTATACAAGTTCCCGGTTCGTACAATGATTTGGAGTCGTACCGTTGTTACGACTTCACGTGTGTGTGACTTCACGTTCGATTATTTCCATGACGTACTGGGTTGTATGGATAGACACGAACGAGACGAACCGTGTGACAGTAAAAGCGTGAAATTACAATGTATGATTAACATTTTAATGAGTTTGTAGATTTTCTGAAAAATATATTAGTATGTCACGTAATCGTTGTTCTGTCTTATTTCCATAAAAAAGCATGGTAGGTTTGAGACTGTACACGTTGGATGACAGTTCAAAAAAACTTCAACAGATGGCGCTCGTCCGCTCATTGTTACAAATTGATACAATATACCAACCGACGGCGCTCGGCTGGTTACGACGAATTTGTACTGCATTCAAATAGATGGCGCTCCGTAGGGTAACACTACCATAAATAGAAATGATACGAAGCGATGGCGACGTCACGATCGTCGATTTTAACCCATATATTCCCAACGTGACTGTCATGAGATACAAATTTCACCCTTATGCGACTAACAGTTTCATTTCTCGAATCGTTCGATGAGGATCTCGAACGACAAAGTTTGTTCCCCATAAAATATTTCACAATTTGATTTCCCGGACGAGAACTATGTGCTGAAATAGAAACGATATCGTTTTTTGTCTTATTCCCATAACAGAGCAATTGTTACCAATCTGACTATATTGAAACAACAAGTTGTTTGTCACTCATCTTATTGATACAATGAAATTGAAATAAAACAAACATCAGACAGTACAAATTTCACGATAAAATTCTAAAGTAATTATTATAACGTTGTAAAACGCAATTTTTTCGAAATCCGATCTTTCTTGAGAGTAGCGACGACGATTCTCCTTTCGATGTATCAAATTTTCCAAGGCTCTAACGTAACACTGAATTATATCGACAAGTTCGGAAAATTCGACATTCTGATCTAAAAAATAATACAGCGTTCGGTTATCGTGATGTATCGCTGACATTTCACCCAAAACATCAACAAATCGACACAGTCTCGTGAAACGTCCTGAATTATCGTGCGATGTTATTCTAACGTATCGTTCGTCGAATCCAGATACGATGTATCGCTCGAGACACACGGAGGGGACCCGATTATAAAAATTCGCATTTGTCATTATGGTATAGTAGAACAGAAATTGCGTTTCGTTCAACGTTATGCGATTGTCCGATAGAATCTTCATATGATCAATTCTTTCTGTTAGATCTACCAAAAATTCCGACGATACAAGCAATTTTATGTACGACCATCTGTAGTCGAGCGGATACGAAAAATTCACGCTCAATTCAGAAGACGGGGACGAGGGATTCATCATAAAATATACCGAAGTCCACGAACAAAACAGCGAAGCTATTTCAATCGTCATCGTGATCCATAATAAAATTTTATAATAATTGTTGGATCGATACGAAGAAGATGCTGCTACTGCTGCTGCTACTGCTGATGCTGCTGTTGTTACTGTTGTTGCTGCTGCTGCTGCTGTCGCTGTAGGTCCATCGATGATAAACGCATCTGTTTCGGATGTCAAATCGATCGCGTCGGGCGAATATTCCGTTCTTAGGTAATAATTTTGCGGCGACGTAGACGAAGACGCACCATCATCGCTCTGATGACGATAATACTGGGATCGTGTCGGTTTTGTAATATTCTCACGGTTTCGATTATTGTCGAACATTGTCCGGCATCGCAAGCCGTATAGGACGACGACGACGAAGACTGTACAGCACCCTGTGATGTTCCTTCCGACGTTGACAGTACATTGTCCATAGGTTCGTATATGTGATCAACGTCGACGGAAAATTTCTTCAAACGCGTTATGCTCGTCATAGGAATATAACCGGCAAGAGTGACATCGCTGTTTGCAGAACACCGAATGTCATCTCGATTCGACGTATCGATTTCTATCGAGCAAGCTGGACTCGCACATTCGACCGGCACCGCTGGCACTTTCGGGGTCGCGTAATGACCGTCGGATTTGGCCATCGCTCTACAGTTTTCGCACACCGCTCGTCGATTTTTTTTCGCACTCCCGTTCCTCGTCTAATTATACACTGCTATCTGTATTGCTATACCATGCGTACAGAATCGAAACGTTATCGACGAACGACGGTATGTTGTAAAAAAAGAAGAATAGCGAAATGAAAATATGTATTATAGCTCCCGTGTACGTGGTAGTCATCGTCGTTATGGGACGGCGGTTCCTCGCTCGTGTCTTTTTATCGTGGTGCAAATATCGCATCTTTCATTATCGCGCACATTTTTCCGGCGTCAGTTCGAAATCCCACCAACGAACAAGCGAATTCCACGAACGTATCGGTCTTTACTCCGATATCGTTTAGATGTTCATTTTTCATTTCGTACCCTCCGATTCGACTTGGATGATCGTCACTTTCATAAAACGTCCGTAAATATTCGTCTTCGTTCATTTCGACGAACGGTATCGAACGATGTTGCGATACGATCGGTAAAGTTAACAGGTCGGTATGATACAAATGGTTGGTTAGGAACGCGTCGTTACTTACGTTTATCGTGGTCGTCGTAGGAGAAACGACGTTTTCTAGAAAGTCATCGTACGCCTCGTCGAATACGGAAATTTTATCCTTGCTTTTCCACGAGCAAGCTTGGATATTCGTCAGACCGAATACTTTCGATCTGTCGAATCGGAAATAATCCGCTTCCGTCGAAGATAAAACGCGCGGTGGTACCGTTCCGCGCGACTCCAATATCAGATCGTCGGTGAGGGACGTTGCGATGTTCTCTTCGATATTCAGGTACAGGGAGAAACGAAGGAACGCGTACATGGATTTGTCTGCGGTGAAAGACGATATTACACGTATTTTACCCGTTTTGAATAATTCAGGCGCGTCACGAAACGTATGCAACGTTTTCTTCGATACCTTCCCACCGTCGTCTCGTGCGAAAATAAAAGAAGGTAATTCGTACTCGGCGATCAGTTCGTAGCGTTTGAGCCGTACAATGTCCATGTTCGTGCTAGCGGAAGCGTAGATTTTGGCCATGTGCGATTTATTCACGACCTCTCGTCTCGTCACAAGCGTGAGTCGTTGATCTACCAGACCTTGTCGGTCGAACGGAGTTCTCAAACCTCCGTTGCAAACGATCACATCGCCCGAGTATTCTACTAGATTTATGCGATCTCGTACGTTTTGGACGGTGATCACGACGACCGTGTCTCCCTCGCCGAAGGCTTTGCCGTTACACTCGGGGTCGCAACATCCGTCTCAGAGTTCTGTCAATTTAGCGTTCACGTATTTAACGGCGCAATCTCTCACGTAACTCCGACCGCCGATACATTCGACGTACGTTTCGCCCGAATAGATCGTTCGCAACGACCGAGGCATGGCGAGTTTACCGTTGGACCTGTCGCGACATACGTTTTTCGATTCGCATTTCAAGCTTTCGACCGAAAATGTTTCGTCGAATCCGCAAGATTTCTCCTCGTAAAATGGAAACTCGTTCGTACACTGAAAATATTTCGCTCGATCGATCGGATGTTCGATCGTGAACGCGGGATGACGCAAGCACGTTTGAGTGGTCTCGTCGACCGATAAGCATCTACCCGCACCTCGGTATATCGTGCGCTCCGGGCAGTCGTGTGAAGTGAACACGGCGTCGTCGTCGCAACGCCCGTATTGATTCGATCTATATTTCCACCCGATCAGACCGAACCCCGCCAAAGAACGAGACTCGGATAACGCCCTGTCGTCCGAGAATACTTGCAATATCGTGTTGTCGGAAAACGAACCGGTGATAGGAATCGGAAACGCGGGCGTGCGGCGAATATCATTACCCGCTTCGCATATATTCACGGGGAATAATTGTTCGTTGTCTGTGGGGTCGAATCGGTGCGGCAATTTTATCGTTATCGATTTATCTAGCCATTCTACGTGGATATTTTCGAGCGTGGCCGATACTTTGAAATTTTCCTCCTGTCCGATCGATCTAACGACGTCGAACGTACCTCGATCGAATCGAAACATATATTTTACGTTGAATTTTTTCCGTAGCGACCTAGACAACGACGAACGCGATCGCGTCAAAGGTAAGTCAACGTATTTGTACGGTCTGATTTGAACGGTACTATCGTTATCGAGAAAACTCAATTCATATACAGGTATTCTCAATGGTGGTGGTGGTGGTGATGGTGGTGGTGGTGGTGGTGGTGGTGAAGACGAAGGAGAAGAACGAGAAACAGGGTCTGAGTGATCGGGAAGAACGACTGGAATGTACGGGAAATAAAGTTTTGACGAGCCTTTTAAAGACGGTCGTCGTCGCAGATAGTGACAATAATTGATGATCGATAATTTCGTTTGCCGGTCTGCGACGATCACGTCAAAATCTGGAGGCCGCTCGTCTAACGTAGATTTATTTGTAACGATCGACAAGATTAAAAACAGCAAAGAACATAGTATCACGATTAATACGAGCATCTTACAGTAAGATGGAATCCACGTAGGAAAAAAACGTTACGCTGTATACGGAAAAATCGAACGTGGTGATCAAGGCTCGAATATTCCACGATACGTTCGAAAATATCGATTGGACGACGATACTTATCGTTACCGATCAGATAATTTTTTTAATAGATCCACAGTGGTACGCGTACGAAACGTGGTATAACGATAATACCGTTTCTTCTTCTTCTTCTTCTTCCTCTTCTGCTGCTCCTTCTGATCATCCTTCGACGGACGATGTCGATATGAACGGAGCGAATTATACGTCGATACGATTGAACAGAATCGAACTGGACGGTGTCGATCAACAACAACAACAACGTAACATTGCCGATGACCATACCCGTCACCTACCACATTCCACGCTGGTCGTTTTGGGGTCGAGAAATGAACGTCGTCGCTGTTCATCGACACCACCGCCTAACATCGTCCTGACTAACGAACAGTTATTCTACGATACGACGAGTAATTTCCATAATAACGTCAGACCCGTACACTATATCGATGTCGTCGTCGAAGGTTTTCCGGAACCTTCGTACGTCAACAGCGAGCGAAGTATTCGATTGTTATCGTACGGCTTATTGCGTTGTTTCAACCTCGAAAACGTCGTCGTCGTCGATAATAGCCATCCGTACAAATTCGGTACCAGATTGTTGATAAATTTTCACCAGTTGGAAGTTATTTTTGCGTTATTCGAAAATTCGATTGCTAATATATTGACGGCCAACGTTAGATGTCACGCCGATTATCGTCGTCATCATCTTCCCGGCTGTACGGTTATATTCGTAGAAAAAAAACGACCTATATCATTTTATCAATTTATTTGTGTCGATAGAATAACGAACGATACACAAATACCTATGGACGAAGAAACTTCACGTTCTAAACGACGAAGAAGCGGTTCGGATAAGCGGAACGAAAACGACGATAATAACGATATCAAACGTAGAAGGCGCAGAGAACCGTCTTATCCGTTTTCCGTATAGTCCCCCTCTAACCTACGTTCATACAACACCATCACCGCCAACGGGACAACAACCACCACCACCACCATACCGTTATCACGGTAGTTCCGTTAGCGATTATTTCGACGTGGACCGGAGAGGGAAGAAAATGTCTACATGCAGCAACTCGAAGAAGAGAAAGAACTTACGGTCACGTTACTGATGGACGTTAAAAGTTTCTACGATACCGGTCAATTCGTACTGGATAAATACGGCGACGACAAAATGTGGTGTTATGAAACCAACATCAGATATAGCGGAAAGGCGACGACGCGATTGGACGAGATCAAAAGATATGTCGAAGAAAGCGATTATGGCATTCGTACGGATCGCGACGACGATTACGATCGATTTCAAGGAATCTATCGTGTCATCGTTGAAGATGTTCAACCTATACCCTACGCAGATATAGAGAAATTAATCGATCCGTTACACGACGATATGCTCAACGATGCGAACATCAAACGGTTAGTATCGTCGTCGTCGTCGTCCGCAACATTTAACGATAAATTCTCGTTCCAAAGGAAACGAACGTTGTCCAGATCGTCGACGATAGTGCCGTTCACGTTAGACGAACGAACGGAGATATTGGTGGAATGTACGTGGAAACGTAGCTCACTTACGAAGAGTTCAAACGGACCGTGCTGGATAATTCGAACGATACCGACGGTTCGTTCATACCGATTTTCAGTCAGTCACGAATATGTCTGAGAAATTTCCCCGATAAAAGGGTACGTTCTTCGATCGGTAAAGGTTACAGTTTCGGTGGAACGCAACAAGGACGAAGACCCATGGACGAGTTTTACTATTTGGAATTCGAGAAAGAATTCGACAGTAAGCTATACCACGATAAGTCGATGTCGTCCGCAACGATAAGAGCGTTCGTCGACGACGTACTCGCTCTGATACCCGTACCGTTGCTACGTGAAATCGTGGTGAGTGCCAAGCGTATTTGTATCGGCGAGGAAAAGCGTATCGGTGAACTGATGCAAGATTACGCGCGAAATTTCACACACGAATACGGCAAGTTCATGTCGAAAGTACGAATCGACACACGCTCGAACATGACCAACGTTTTCGTAGCTCCCAAATGGAACGATATACGTGGCACCGGCGTATGGGAAAATGACAAAATCGTCGTGCGTACCGTGAAGGCGTTGCGAGAATTCGATTTGCCGTCGTACTGCTTACAACGATTGATAGTGCAAGTGGAGATGTTTTCGAACGACGACGACGACGACGACGACGATGCCACGACGAGCGGTATGAACGACATCAGCCAAGATCACATCGAAGTGACGGAAATATACGGCGTATCTTTATACGGTAAAAATCAATTACACGGATTCGCGTTCGATTCGAGCGATCCCAACACGAAGAGTCAGCCGTACGCCGAAACGGACACCACCACGAGAATTGCACGAACTTTTCACGAAATCGATACGATATATTCGCTAGAATTGATCTCGAAATTTCACAAGCACGACGATAAGCATTTCACCTATTATCCTTACGATTATCCGCTAAACTTGTTCGACGATTATTTTTTCTATTCGAAACGGAACGCAACGCGACAAGACGAACAAATTGCTCGTTCGTCGGAACGGACGGACGGTAAATTGGCGATAGTTATATTCGGCGACGGAACGAAAAGTTTATACGTAAAATTGAAATTGTATCAAACGATCGAATTGATTTACGACTTGTGCAAATCGACGTTAACCAGCTACGAAAAGAACTTTGATTTCCTCGCCCGCGATCTAACGATACGCGATTTCGATGCTAATAAACTGCGATGGTATTCGACCGGCCTGGACTCCAACATCGTCCTGATCGAATTCGTCATACGAAAAAAACAGCACGTATCCGACAACCCGAAGTACACTACCACTACCACCAATCGTACCGCTATCGATAGTACCACCACGATTGCTCCCGTCGTCGTTTCGAATAACGTAAAAGGAGAAGGAGAAGAAGAAGAAGAAGATATCGAAGAATTATTGTTTTTATTGCGACACGTAGAACTAGTACAATATAAAATTAGATATGACAAATTCGAGGCAGATAATAATGGTAAAATCAAAGCTATATCACGTAATCACATATTGTGAATTAATTTCATTGAATAAACGATGTAAAGGTGTATTTTTGTTTTTTCTCATAAAATTCCAACCATCGTTCCCATCACCGATGCTCCCGCGGTCGTAGAAGGCAGATCGTTTCGATAGAATTTCCAATATTAACATCCCTCTGATCGTACTGCTTTCGGTCGAGTCGATATCGTACAATGCGAAATGTCCAATTTTCACGGATAAGTCGACTTCGTCGTCGGCGTGAAAGTCGTCGACTATATCTCCGTTCGATGACACAGCCGTCACATTATCGAACGTGTCCATCGGAATAACGGAACGTATCGTCAGATTTTTCGCATCGACGTTGTATACGAACGCTTGGAACGTCATACTACGGTCTTATTTTCACGTTCGTTCAATATTAACGAGGGAAATCGTATCTTTTGTATTTCGCGAAAACGCTTGGGCGAGTAAATGACGAATCCGGATAGGGAACAAGCTACGGAGAAGCACATGGCCAGCGATATAGTATCGCTCAACGTGATGTTGTCGAAAACACCGACCCATCCAGAAGTGCTGTCGGCGGCACCAGCAATACCGTTCATAATATCGGTGATATTTCTCGTACCAGTGTTCATGTTTTATCTCATAGGGCCATACCGTTCATTTCAGCGTTGTAATCGGTCACGTTCATCCGTTCTAGCTCTTCTATGTGTTCGTTTATATCGTAACGCGGTGTCGCGTCGGTATACGTTTTTTCGACGTGTAACGATGGCTCGTTATGCCGTACGTCGCCGTTTTCGTCGTTATTCTTTTGGTCGAAAAAGTCGGATATCGATTTTGTAACGTTTGTATTATCGTCGCGGTCGTCGTCGTCGTTGTCGCTATAATCTTCGGTACAACTATCGTCGACGTCCGACTGCATCGTCGATACGCTGGACGTTTCTTCAAAGATAGCGTTGAAATTCTCCAATTCTGCGTAGATAGGTTAGTCGTCGTTGTTGTTGTCGTCGACCGGTTCGGTAGAAGTGGATCGCTTCACGCGCTTATGTACGATAGTGTTGTTGGGAAGGATACTAAACTTTATCGTATTCAACCAGTCACAGTTGTCTCCGCGATAAGAAGTTAAATTATCTGTTCGATAACTTTCGATCGAATAGCCATACTTTGTGACACTGTTCACGTCCGCCATGTAAACGTCGATTAGCGCAAATTTCTTTCGCTGAGAATGCCGATTGGTACTCAAAGCGACGGATGCAGGAAATTCATCCAGATAATCGGTCCGGAAAGTTCCTTTCGAGTTGCCCCAATACAACAATGTCAAATATTGTGATAATTCGGAACGACTGAAGTTCTGTTCGAACGTTTTCATGTTATAATCGACATCGTCGGAATCGTTCAGTTGAATCGCGTAGGTGGCGTGCGAAAGGATCAATACGTCGGTCTTTAACGTTGGCGAGCTCGATCTTTGAACGACACCGTATTTATTCTTCACTATACGAACCATCGCGTTCTGTCTGCCCGTCAAGAATTCGAAGTTGTCGATGTTCTTACCGAAAAGTGACTTTTTCGTTTCGGCCCAAAGATCGGACAGCACATTTCGATTCTTCACGACGGCCGCCGATACTCCTACCGACATATTCTTTTTTCCCGTCACGTTACACTTGAGATTATTATACATAATCAGAGTTTGAAGCTGGCCAGATTTCTTGTGTAACCCACCGAACCCATTAATCGCGTTACCATCGTTAATCGTACTGTATATTACGTTGTCGTTGTAGCCGGCGGTCTCGGTAATTAGGATGCCACACGTCAACAGATCCCTGACCGACCATAATTCGTAGTCGTGAATTTCTAGAGTGGACGCCACGTAGGAATATTTGTTGGTACCAATTTGCGTTTTCAATTTTATACCCTTTGTCGATTCATCTGGGACGAGTTCGGTCCACGATTTGGTATTGAACGATTCGTGATTATACGGATAGTGATACCGTTCGATAGCGATATTCTGATCGGTATTCTGGTGGGAGTGTGCTACATAATAATCGATGAGATGCTCTGCGTTTTTGCCGATCGATATAATCGGTACCATATTTAATAGAACGTTCAAGTCCAATATACTACTCGTTCCGTCGTGCCATATTATGCTACCCATCGGAGTATTTTTCGATTTTTTACTAGAATGCACGTCGTCTGATTTATCGGCGGCGTTCGATATCGGAAACGATGGCAACGACGATGTTGACGTCGACGAACGTAATCCGTTACGTGATTCTTGACGTCGTCGCAAATCATAACGGTCGGATATATTTTGTGGATTATCTATCGATGACGGTCTGTTGTTCGATACGGGAACCGGAACCGAATTATATCGATGTGATGGATTGATTCGTCGCCGTTGCTCTTGTTCTCGTCGCTGTTGTTGTTCTTGTTGTTGTTGTCGCTGTTGCTGCTCTTGTTGTTGCTGTTGCTCTCGTTCTCGTTGCTGCTGTTGTATCAGTCGAGCGTGTTCGTCCGTCCAATATTCCCGATCGGAATCGTGGGCCGTTTTATCTCTCGCAAATATAACGTAATACGTTAGAAAAGTTAAAATAAAACATGCCACCACGATCGAAACGTACTTGAGAATTTGTAGCACGTTTGGTCCAAGACCATCGACTTTGTTGTCGATATCGAACACGGAAGACTTGTTATTCGTTTCGTTAGACGGAATGCTCGTTTCAACATCTTACTATTATTATTACTCGCGATTATTTTGATATAGCGTAGTCGACAACGAACACCACCAATAAACGAACATCACGAACACGTTGAATACGGAACACCGTCCGTGATCGTACGTACATAACGATTTCCTCACGTCGTACATCGAGCGATCGTTATAATAGACCGATAGCGGATAAATCGTTTCGATCCTGTCGTCCGTATCGATATCCATGATTTTGATCGATTTAATAGTGCCATAGTTGATCGACAACGACGACGATGACGATTGCGACGATGCTATCCTGTCCAACAGACGCAACAGATTATATCGTTTAATCCAACCTTCCACGAAGATCACGTCGAATTGGCTCAGAATATCGTATACTATATCGTCGGCATACGGAACGTGTCCGACCGATCCGTCGATCATTATGTAATTCGCCGTCAAATAACGATTCGTTTTACGTATATTACTACGCCTGTAAGGAGATCTGTTGTCGCCGTACAGCCTAAATTCAGGAATGGAAAACATAATGCTGCGAATGTCGTACGAACAACTAGTGCGGGTCGCTGCGTAATTGTAACCCTCGATGTCGAACGGATAGTTTACTTGTTTCCAGGCGATTTCTTTTACGATAAAGTCGCCCGTCGAATAGTCTTGAAGCATTTGAACATCTACAAGACCTATTCGTGGAGAATAACGCACGAATGCCATCGTTCTATTCGTCTGTAATTTTCGTGAATATACGGTACGTTTTAGCGGTGCAAGCGATCCGTACCTATCTTATATCTTGTTTCTTTTTCGTGATAACGAGAGATTCTTATGCGACGGCGTTCGTGTTATTCGCGATGGACGGTATGTAATTTACGATCGCTCCCGACGAAAGCAATTGATTTATAACATCTACGACAGTCACGATTTTCCGATTGTCGTACCGTTCGTGTGGTCTTATTTTCATTCTAGTGCGCACCTTACGTTTGAAATGAATCAACAGATCAGAAACGCTAACGGGCAAGCTAACTGTATGTAAATTTTGAAGCGAGTGACCGCTCGACGGATGTTTCAATTTAACAAATGTATTATTGTATCCTTCCGAACACTTGTTCGTATCGTTGGCTGACGTAGAATATACGTATATATTCGAATTCATATTCAATATGTACCAATTGAACGGGTGCACTATAACCAAGCGAGCATCTCTACCGGTACTGATATCGTTCGTATTGGTGAATACGTCGGCGAACACGCCGTTTTCCAATTTCGTGGAAGAAACGAAACATATCGAACATGGGTATATCGGTCGAATCGGTAAGCAATATCGTATGAAAAACCCACAAAATGTGGACCGATATGAGAAATACTAATATGGAATTCGCATCGACGATCATCTATCGATTATGCGATTATTTAAGGTATGTTGGATATCGATATCTTACAAAATACGTATAGGAAAAAGAAATAAACGACATACGTGCACATACACGCACACACTTTATTTCGGAAAAAATAGTAAATTATTTACATGATACAATATTGTACAATCTAAAGGTTCAACCGCAAACGTCTTGGCCCTCTTCGTCTTCATCGATGGAGGAAACGACGTTATACACTCTGAAAGGTTGTCGTAGTTCGGCTTCTTCTCGGTCCATCTTCCACAACACCCGTCTCATTCTTCGTGTCGATACATACGTTCCAAGTATACACGCTAGCGTCGAACCGATGATCATAAAAGCACCTACAGACCATATTATATATAGATGTAATGTTCGTATGCCGACTTAATGCGGATTGCTCCCGTCGACGTCACAATGTCCAGTCAACGTGATCAAATCGGACTCGTTACTCGTACAATATTTATCGACAAACGACGACGAAGATGGGAGTGCTGTCGACGAGGGCAATGACGATGACGGACAAGTCGAATTCATGGAAAAATATCGACACGTGTATTTGGCGCACGTCGAACTAGTATTATCACGTCGCAAATATACGTTCTGCATGACGGAAACGTTGAACAACGACAACGAACGATTTTTATTTTTATACCACTTGTACGAATCGAAAACGTGCGGTATCTGTTTCGCCGTTATACTATCGTTGCACAAGATGCTATCGTGTTGGTAGCAAGTAGACCACGTATAACATTTTTGGCTGGATACGTTCCGACAAGAATCGTGGCTTCGTTGTATTCTGATCGTATCTGGTATATTTGCAACTGCGGCGGTGGTAGCGGTGGTGGCAGCGGTGACGACGACGACGAGAGCGGTAGTATTATTAGTACCGGGAGTAATCGAGACCGAAGCAGTACCGTTGTCGATCGAACGAATCGCAGCCCTTTCTTCGTTGTTCATAAAATCTCGATTCGTGTCGTTACGATTATTCGATTGTTCGACGACGATATTCGAACGATTTTGAGGTTGATTCGATGTTATCGATACGTTCACATCCGACAAATTTCCCATCATTGTCGGCATCGATTTCGTCTCCGCTATCACGTCACTCGTCACATTTTCCTCCTCGATACTTGTCACCGAGATCTTCTTCTTCTTGGGTATTATCCCGACCGACAACGATTTGTTCATGTCCAATTCTACGAATGTCGTATGTTCATCGTCATCGTAGATTTCGGTTGTCGTTTCGTCAGATGTAGAGTTTCGTACAGGAAGGGACGGTTTCGCTAACGATGACTGTGACGATATCATGGTAGCTGTCAAGTGTTGCATCGAGATACATGTTACACTCAGAACAACGAGATATCTATATGGTAATATCGACGACTTAGAACAACGTGTCATGATCTAAACCGAATATATACTTATAATAATCGTTTATGGTTTTGAGACCGCATTTATACGTGTCCGATTGTTGATGATCCATCGTGTTTCCGATCGATAACCGAGATACCAACATATACGTCAGCGTGTTCACCTCCCATACGCGACATCCGGCTACGACCGATCTCATGTACGTCGGTGGCAACGAATTAACGACTTGAAACTTGAACGCCATTCCCAACTGATCGCTAACGTCACACTTGAAGAACCAATCGTTAACGTAGGAATCGAACAGAATCGGACACCACGATCGAAACTGCGGCCACAACGAGGACACCGCTTCGTTATTGGCCCACCATCTAGTCATTATGGCAACTTCGTCTTTGGAGAACTGTCTCAAGAAATACAATACTTCGGTGTGTTTATTGTTCGGCGATATAGACCATTTGACACCTTTCGCGACGAACGTAAAATAGAAAACTTTAAATGCTCGATAAGTTTCGTATTGTGCAACTCTGAAATATGCCAGAGTTTGTGCGGAATCGACGGAGAAAACGTACGTGGCGTCGTCGGGCTTTATTTTTTGCAAAAGTGTGTCGGTCGCGTTCGTGATATCCGCGATGGAAATGTTTATAGTCTCACCTACGTGCCGATCGACATCGTCGTTACGCGTTTTTTTGACGACAGTTGCCATTTCACATTTGACGTCGTCGTCGTCGTTGCCGTTTATCGGTACGTACGAACAGCTACGATTATTCTGACGTGAACGACGACGGCGGCGTCGATGCGTGGCGGTGATAGTGAGATCGTTCGGATCTGCGCCCGGTATTTTCGTTTTCAAAAATACGGAAAAGTCTTTTTCGAGCATATTGATGAAACTGAACTCTATTAAAGTCGTTAATATTACATGAACGACGTCCAGCTGTTCGTTGTCCGATTTCAATTTGTGTATCACGTTGAAATTGTACACGTTGATAATTAATAAGCGCAATTTTTTGCTGTCGTTATCGGGAAACCTGTGAATAGACGACAATTTGAACGGGGGCGTTTGCAGTAGGGAAACGTTCGATTTGACGTTCCGTTTTGTTGTACGCGATTTAGAAGTAGTTTTTCCCGGTCGTTCGTCGCCGCCGTTCATCTGTCGTTCGATGGTCGACATCGGAACGACTCGAACGCAATCATAATACCCCATCAGCGTATTTAACACGTTGAAAAACATATCGTCACAAACGACGAAATAATTGTCGTCGTCCAACGTCATCGGATCGACTTCGCTCAGTTTTTCCAATAACAAACCGAAATCTTCTTTCACGCTATGAAAATCTAATAGTAAATCGGTATAGAGTACGTTGAGGATGCGACCGTTGGTCGTTTTAGGAACCGCACACGACAACAATCCATTTAACGGCCTACTGCATCGCCTCATCTTTATTATTACGTACGTTGGTGACGAGTGCCGTGGAAAATCGAACGAAACACGGGTAATGGAAATTTTCGTTATTCATCGTCGTCGAACTCTTATTTGCCACGTAACGCTCCACCGATAAGGCGATTCTACACAAATCGGTCAAAGATCTAGATATCAAAGCGTTCCGTATGACGGGATATTTTTGTACCGTTTTAATGTCGTTCGAAATTTGCCGTCTTTGTTCGTTTATCTTGATTCGTGACGACGACGATGACGATGATGACAACAGTCGCGCATCTAATTTGCCGATCGCGTTTAGAAATTCGTAATATTTTCGGACGAACGGGTCGTCAGATTCACGACCTCGAATCGACGTAGCGGAAACTTTCAAAGCGTCAACGAAATAAGGCGAAACGTATTTTTCGAATATGAACCGTTTACTGGCAAACTGATACGACGGACTCCGAATACGTTTCAATAGTTGTTCGGGAGCACATCCTTTCTGAAACAAATCGCTAACCGTCACAGAAATCTTATATCGAATTCGCGACGGAAATTTATACGGAGTCGAATCGAGCTTACTTATCAGTACGGGAACGTCGGCAGCGACGTTATCGTCGTCGCGTCGTATCACGCTCTTCGAATTGTGCATTAAATTATACAATGGAATCAATTCGGGAGCACCGTCCATCAAGCGACATTCGTTGACGATCAATATGACGAATTGTACGAGCTTTTGGAGAAATTGCGATTCCTCGTCGGCGGCAGCAGCAGCAGCAGAGACCTGTCGCGGTTCGCAGTCTGGCAATAGAGCGGATATGATAAGCTTCAGCGAAGGATCGCGATATTTGTCGATCGTCAGCAAAGCCAATATACGATTAATATAATAACCAAAATGGAAAGAATCCGGTCTATTTTTGAATAAATTACACATATCCATAGTTTTCAATTGTTCGATGAACGATTCGAATTCACCATAAGTTGTTTCGTGACTGGTCGTTTCAACTTCACTCGGTGGCGTTTGTTGCTGCTGCTGCTGCTGTTGTTTTTCTCGCCGTCGTTGTGTTTCCGTCGGAATATTATCGAATTCGTCATCGTATATCAAACCATCGGTATCGTTGTTATCGTCGTTTCTCAGCCAATCTCTACCGAAATATCGATCCATCGCCGTAATAATTTCTCCACTATCTCTCTTTCTTCTGTTGTAATCTTACTTGTGAACGGACGACACGATCGTGGTATGGACATATATATTTACAGACACGCTGACGATCGATCGTTCATCGTGAAAGGAAATCGTAGAAATTACGATATCGAAAGTTTATGACAGAATGATTGCGTGTGTGTGCGTGTGAGAGCGTATCATATATGCATTTTCTGTGTCTATCTATTTATTCGTATGTTCTAACTTTGGAATCCACGAAGCGAAGAAATTGCCTAATTTGTTATTCAACAGGGTCGTATATCGTCTCAATACTATAATAACTACGTAGGAAATCAATAATACGACGACGATACCCAGTACGACATTCCAAGGTTTGTGTGACATAATCGTCCAGAAAGAGTGCTTGTCTCCGTTGTTGAACGATGTCGATTGAAAATCTGGCAATGAAGACATGTTGGCAGAAATATATCGTGAATTACCACTTCTCATCATATATATATATATATATTATGTCTCGTTCTTATTATTGTTGTGATAATAGTCCATCGTGCGATACACGTGGTATGTCGTCGTCGTCGTCGTCATCGTCGTCAGTTTCTCGTCGACCCACCATACAATCACGTATCATGTCTCGACACAGATAATTCTGTATGGTGTGTAACCAGTTTTTATTGGTGAACGCGTCGTTATCCATCTTTGCCAACATTACCGCTTCTTTCGTCGTCCATCGATCTCCACCGACCAATATCGCAGCGGCTATTATCAAATCGCTCGTTATAAATATGAATCGTTTGTCGTTTGTCTCGGGACACGTAATCAATTTACGATTATCGCCCAACGTGAATATCGATTCCAACGTTTTCCTGTCTGTTATGGCTTTTATTCGATCGTCCGTCGTTTCTTTGTTACCGGCAACGTGAACGCGTTGATTATCTTCGTAGTCGTAGAATATCATCGAAAATCTAATATCAGCGTGAACGTTACGTCTGGCCGTTTGTTAGTACTCACGTCCACCATATTTATTTTATCGTCGTAGGTTTTTTCGATACGAAAAATTATATCGACGGAAGTTATATAGCGATTCAATAAATTTAAATCGTTTTGAATATGTTGAACGTTCGAATTCGATCCCAAATCGTTCTCTTTCATCATTCGATGATCCGTATTCGACCACGTTTTTATATAGTATCTTCCGTTTATCTTGTACGCCGACGTCCAGACGTTACACAGGGGAGCGTAATTGCGCAGTAGCGGGGCCATCATTTGACGGTTCTTACGTGGTTCGATGGTTTTCGTCAATAACCCGTCCTAAGTTCGATAACCTACGGCCATAGGGCCTTCCATGATGGTCTTTGCGAACGTTTTGTAACCGTCCGGAAATATGTAAAATTGTAGTATATCTTCCGGCGACCAGTAATCCGTGAATACGGCTCGCTCCCTGCCGTCACCGTTCAACGTACAATACGCTATAGGTCTGTATAGTATCAACATGGTCGTAACGTTCAATTTATTCCGCATCGTCGCCATGTCCCATACGCCCCCCGCAGTTTTGGTCCACTCTACGTCGGCGATTATGTCGGGATCGAACAGCATTTCGTGAAAAGTGTACTTGTTTCCGGTGATCATCTCGTTCACACCGTACGGTATCAACGGCAGATCGGTGAAATGCGAGATATGAACGAAATTATCGTTCCTATCCAACGCGTGTAACATATCATCGATCAGCGCATTTTTCACACCGATCTCTTCCGGTATATACATCGACAGGGCTAGTCTGAAGTATTTGAGGAAAGCGGTGAACAAGTACTGTTCGCGTTGGACGTTAACGAATCTGCTAGTCAAATCTGTGTCGAACACACAAGATGCGGGAATCAACGTCAACGTTAGATATACCAAAAATTTTCCGACTCGAAATCTAAATCGAACATCTTGAATATTTCCACTGTCCGGTATTATATGGTTACCTACGAGATTGAGGAATTCCGGAGTCATCAACGACCGTAACGTTCGCTCGGGGAACATCTAAATTATACCGTTCGTACCGAACAAGATTAGCGTACCCACACGAACGGGCAACGTAGAACACCATTTCGCCATCCGTAACGTCGGCGATTCTATCAACGTATCGTCTCGAGATCGTGCCGCGAGGGTCATAATTTCGATCGTTTTCATGTCGATCGTACGTTCGAAAATAACGCTCAGACTCCTGTCGTCTTTCACACCGATAACGACGAGAGCACTCCTATATATTTCGAGGAGTCTTCTATCTTCGTTCTCTAACACTTGTGTCTGTAGATGCGCTTCTATCGCATCGACCGCATCGCCGTAAGTAGTTTCGGCACACATCACGTCAATGAATGTAATATCGGTCGAAATGAAAATGGGAAACACGGAGTCGTAGTAGAAGGTACACGACGTAGGCGATCTACCGAACGCTAAACGACCCAATTTGATCAGAGTGGTAATTTTGGAAATGGACGATGACTTTGCATCGGAATCGATTACAGCACGCTCACCACCACCACCACCACGTATCGTGCCGTGCATCCGTCGTACGAACGCAGGCGACGGTTGTGACGACGACGACGATGAAGAAACTCCATTTTCATCTGCCATTCTATTTCTTATAACTCGCTTTCCCATATATTGTCGTTTACGTCGCCATCCTCGCAATTATCGTCGTCGCTATCGTCTACGTCTATATTATCGTCGTCGTCGTCGTCGTCGTCGTTCGTATCGTCGTTATTAACGTCGGCAGCCGTCCCGGGAACGTCACCGTTAGCCAAGGTGTTTGCCAGAATTTTCGATTTGTCCATGCAAAGAACCGATTCGATATTATCGACAAATAAATTTATCAGTTGCAACGTGTACCGTTTGTAGTTCGTGTGATCTACCATTTCACCGAACATGTCTTCGCTGCGATGATGAATGAAACTTTTCACGTTCCTCGCGTGATCCAATACGTCGACCAAATTCAATAGAGCACCGACATATCGACAAATCATATAATATACGTAAATGTCCATCAATGCCACGTCGTCATACGGCTTCAGTTTATATGCGATAAGGCGATCGTGCAACATGATCGGAGTACGCTGCTGCTGCTGCTGCTGTCGCCGATTGCGAGGCAATTCACAGTCCGCACGCCGCATATTCAATTTCCATATTCTATTTTGGTCGTCGGTCAGCGTCTGCTCCTTCTGAGAGGCGATATAAAAAATGAAATCTGTCGTCACGTCCAAACCCGACGGAGATATTTTCGAATCGCATAAACCGCTCAATCTCAAATATGGGAAAATATGTTCCATTTCTTATTTTTCGACAAAGAAATATATAGACACAGAGAGAGAGAGAGAGAGAGAGATCAACATTTAATTTGATATGTTTTCACGCCATACGAGTGGTTGTATTTGTCCGCGGTCTCGGCTTCTCGATTATTGGAAGTCGATGATTGTCCGTTTCCAGATTCACTATTATTTCCGTTGTTTCCAGTGTCGAGTAGCTGACTAAATTTAAGCTTATCCGCTTTTATAACTTCTACGTTCAATTCCGATCGTGATTTTTTGACGATGCGAGGTTTATACAGATCTAATTTGTCAAAACTGTATATAATGGGTATCGTATCGTAGAATATAACGGAATCGCTGAATAAATCGCCACACAGTCCCATCAAAGGATGTCTACCTTTGATCAATCGGATTTCTTTCGTCTTGCAGTTAAAATCGACAATCTGGTCAAAGTTTTCGATAGTATCGATGGCCTGATTTTCGTTATAGATCAAATTTGTCGTGTTTGACATGCAATGTAGAAAAGCTTCTGCTGACATAACGATATCTTATATAATCGATAGGGGGTAGGAGAAAAAGAAAACGAATTATCGTATTACGATTCATCTATTGTACGATATCGAACGAACACTGATCGACTGTTTCGTCACGATGGTTTGCCATCTGGGAAAGAAAATTCGTTACTGAAACTGAAATCGAATTTATAGTTAACGACATACCGCAACGATCAACCCTCGCCCATCTTCAAAAGTTCCATAACACATCGGTGGACACCGGATATGGTCACGACTAAGGATTGAACACTTCAGTTCGGAAAATTCGTCCTTCAAATTTTCGTTCGAGCATCGATTCCGTATAGGTGTCAATTTAGACGTTTCGTCGCACCTGAAACATATTAGTATTCTACGATTCGAAAAAAATATATATTTACAAAATACCGTGGGTCGTTTGTAACGAATTGTACGTTCTCGGGAGAAGTCGATTCGTGGCATACATTCGTTGAATCGCTAAGTGGAACCGTACGATTTTCATTCACCACATCGATATTCGAATAGTCTGAAAGTAGTGACATTTTCGCAGTATACAGTATGCAGTATGAATGTAACACCCCGAACAATCCGGAACTACTATCGATCGTTGTCGGATACGACCGGTGTATATATATATGTGCTCGATGAGGTGGGGAGGGGAGTGCGTATCAGCCTATCGTAACAGACGTAGTACGAACCGTTGACTCAATACGGCCATAAACCCCGTGACGATACCCGCAACGATCGCGATCGATTTGTTGTTACTTCCTTTTGGATTACTTCCCCCGTCTACGATTACGAGATTTTTTTTATTTCCGATAAACGCGTACAGTTCCTTGAGATTGGAAGATATCTCATCACTAGTTGCGTTTATATCGTCCGGTGTCATCATCGTCATATATTCTGGTTCACGTGCTCTTATTACTGGGAGGTGACGTGAAAATCTATCATTTGTCGCGTTACGATAGGTAATACGATATTGTTCGAAATATCCGAATCGAGCGATACCGTCGTAACTCGATCATCATCATCGTCGTTGTCGTTGACAATAACATATTTCGGAGAATCTGCACTTATGATCGTACCGATTATAGAAAATACTGGATAATTCATATCGGTGACGGAAACGACGCGAACGGTATCGGTCAACGGAAAAGTAAGATTGGAAAATATTTTCTCCACCAAATCGCCAATTTTTGATTGCGAAGCGTTCGTTCGATGCATATCTGACGCTATATGTCGCATAACATCCTCGTTAACGTTCAATTTGGCCGAGTGAAACGAACGATGCACCAATTCGAGGTATTCTTGTGGAGTTTCCGGCTTGGACACGAGAATATTCGCAACCGAACGCCGGGTGATGGCTTCGTCTATATCTTGAAAAATATATATATATATATCATCAGTACGTTCGATTCGGCATCGGAGCTGCTGAACTTGTTCATTTCCATCATAAAAATTAATTTTAGCTTTTTATCGATGGGCTCTTCGCCGGCCGAACCTCTCCTACTGAATATCGAATCGATTTCGTCGATAAAAATGATTTTCGGAGCCACGGATCGGATGGCCCATTCGAAGATCGCCGTCAACAGTTTTTCACTGTCGCCCACGTATTTACTGAATAGTTGCGACAATTTCATCTCGTATATGGGTACGCGACAAAACGTGGCCAACGCTCTGGCCAACGAGGTTTTTCCCGTGCCCGGGGGGCCGTACAGAATGATCATACTATTACCGGTTATATCTCTGTTGCGTAGAATTTCTTTCGTTCGGCTGTTGCTATTCAACGAGAACATATGCGCTAGTTCTTTCAATTTCTGCTTCGTATCCGAATGGCCGATTATATGATCGAAGTCGTCGGTACGGGTTAGCGTTAGTTCGGGAATCACATGTTTGACGCTATCGTAATCGTTGTATTGCGACCCGCCGTCGCCGTTGTCATCACAGATATAGTTTCTACGTTGCCAGACGAAATCGCACCGTCCAATCTCTAAATGCGGTCATAAATTTGTACGATTTTATTGAGAATCAATTCGATAATATACGAACGATCGAAAGCTATGAAACTTCTATTTCTTTCGTGCTCGGTCGATTCTGAAGGATTCGGTCGCCGCCGCCGTTGTTTCACCCGATTCAGTGGTAACGTTACACCGGATAGCAGACAGCACGCGTTATATAACACCGTCTGAGCCGAGGCATATTGAATTATCGCTTTTTCGTATTTACTCTCGCGTTCGTAATCTATGGCGTCGTTCGTTATACGTGCGACTTTCGACATTTCTTCGAACAGCGTCATCATGATCTTATGCTTCCGTTCGGCATTTCTGTTGTTGTTGTTGTTGTTGTTGCCGCCGCCGTCACCGAAACTTTCGTGGTTTTTCGTGTTCGACATTGCCGTTATCGTATGTCGTGTCGATGATTTTTTCGCTTGCGCTCTATCGCATCTTATAAACGCTCACGACGGGACGACTGGAAAGGAAAGTCAATTCGAACAAATACACACATACAAATAGTATCGAAAGATATTTATTTTCGAAATACATTCGAGAAATATCGCGGGTGCGTGTGTCGTGACGCGACAGATGCAACATTTTGTCATGTGAACGTACTCTCAACGACTCCCAATATTTACATTATTTACGAAACAAACAGTACGTATATCGAACGTTGCTCTTCGAAGAATGAAGGTCCCCGTACGGTTCTAGGCACTGTATCATCGAGTGTGCTTCCGACAAATTCAATGGATGTCCACCTCGCCAACTATTAGATTGGACGTGATGATCGCTTCTACCCAACACAACGGTCATCAGAATTATTTCATTTTGGAACATAAAATCCAACACGTATCGTCCGTCTCGCAATTGTCGACTGGACAAGTTGATCCAAAACGGTTTTACTATACCCGATACGGCCACGTCTTGATGATGGCCGCACATCAAAATCGGCCTGTCCTTCGAGAGCGAATAGTGAGCTTGAGTCGATGCCTGAACGGGAGTATAATTGTTGCATACGTTGTCACAATGTTCACATTTGAATTTTCGATTGTCGTCGATCGTATGTTTTTGCAGGAACATAATATCGAACGGACTTTGCCACGTAACGAACAACGGAACGTTACGTTCACGAAGACATACTTCGTGTATCAACTGAATCATCATTAGAGGGTCCACGTTATTGGTCGACTCGTAACATCGATTAACTTCTAGAGTTTTCAATATATTTCTTTTGATGGTCGCAGGTATAGAAATGTTCGGATACATCTCCGTTGACACGAAATCGCTCGGTACAAATACATCGTTCTGAACGAATTTCAGTTCGTCTAATACGTAGGATTTATTCGACTGTAATAATATCGTCACATATCGATGCACCAATGTACGCTATTCTATCGATGTTGTTCACGAATTCTGTATCCAAAGCAAACGGCTTCACGAATTCCGATAGCAAACGTTCTGCCATAAACCATAACATATTCTTCCGGTTCTTCAATTCACCGCCGCCGACAACACCACCTGACCGGTTTCTATCAACGTCGTCGTCGTCGTCGTCATATCTACTGGTACGTTGTATCGAGTGTATACTTTTATGCGTTTGTTGACGACGTTGACTTTGGCGTGTGTATCGTTGCGATTGTTGTCGTATTCGCATTCGTCGACTTTCCCGTCGTTGTCGTGGTTCTCTTTCGTAGGATCTCGTCGGGTACGTATCACTTCGAACAACCTCATCGCGACATCCTCCTCGTCGTTGTTGTTGTTGTTGTCGTCGTCGTGGTTCTTTTTCGTACGATCTCGTCGGGTACGTATCACTTCGAACAACCTCATCGCGACATCCTCCTCGTCGTTGTTGTTGTTGTTGTCGTCGTCGTGGTTCTTTTTCGTACGATCTCGTCGGGTGCGTTTCACTTCGAACAACTTTATCACAATCAGAATTGTCGCCAAACAGATACTCTTCTTCGTCGTCGTCCGATGACAAGTCACGTGACACCTTCGATATAACAGCACCGTTCACGTCGTTATCGTTATTACTCTTGCAATTATTCTTATCGTGATAATCTCGTGACCACTTCGTACCATCATCATCGTTTGCAGCGTCAGCATTGGTAACTTTATATTTCATGTACATCTCATCATCGTCGCTATCGTACAATGAAATACCGTCCATATTATCGAAGAGATTGCTCCAGTCTGGCTCCGCCATGATTTCTCATTATTGGTATCACTATCACGAAACTCGAGCAGGACGGATCGAATGAAAAGTTATACAAATCGTTGTCGAACACGACCGGTGTATATATATGTGCTCGTTGAGGGGGGGGTGTATCAACATATCGTAACATATTTCCCGACTCCACTCGTGTGACAACCCAAGTTGGTGTTATATTATCGATGCGATAAATGTCACGTTATGTTGCTCGAAATGTTCATAAGGGTGAAATTCGTATCTCATGACGGTCACGTAGACTGTAAATGGGTTAAAACAAATACGTACAAATAGTGTCGAAAGGTATTTATTTTCAAAATACATTCAAGAAATATCGTAGGCACGTGTATCGTGACGCGAAAGATGCAGCATTTCGTCGTGTAAGCGTACTCTCAACGACTCCCAATATCTTCGGAACAAACAGTACGTATATCGAACGTCGCCTGTCGAAGAATGAGAATCCCCGTGCGGTTCTAAGCACTGTGTCATCGAGTGTGCTTCTGAAAGATTCAATTGGGGTCCACCTCGCCGACTGTCAGATTTAACGTGATCGCTTCTACCCAACACAACGGTCATCAGGATTATTTCATTTTGGAACATAAAATCCAGCACGTATCGTTCGTCTTGCAGTTGTCGACTGGACAAGTTGATCCATAACGGTTTTACCATACCCGATACGGCTACGTCGTGATGATGGCCGCACGTCAAAATCGGTCTGTCCCTCGAGAGCGAATAGTAAGCTTGAGTCGATGCCTGAACGGGAGTATAATTGTTGCATACGTTGACACAATGTGCACATCTGAACTCTCGATTGTCGTCGATCGTGTGTTTTTGTAGGAACATCATATCGAATCGACTTTGCCACGTAACGAATAACGGAACGTTATGTTCACGGAGACATGCTTCGTGTACCATCTGAATCATCATTGAAGGATCCACATTATGAGTTGACTCGTAACATCGATTAACTTCCAAAGTTTTCAATATATTTCTTTTGACGATCGCCGGTATAGAAGCGTCCGGATACATCGTCGTTAACACGAAATCGCTCGGTACAAATATGTCGTTTTGGACGAATTCTAATTTGTCTAATACGTAGGATTTTCCTCGATATTCGACTGCGATATTATCGTCACATATCGATGCACTAATGTACGCTATTCTATCGATTTTGTTCACGAATTCCGTATCTAAAGCAAACGACTTCACGAATTCCGATAGCAAACGTTCTGCCATAAACCACAACATATTCTTTCGGTTATTCATTTCACCGCCGACGACACCACCTGACCGGTTTCTATCGTCGTAATCGCTATATCTACTGGTACGTTGTATCGAGTGTCTGCTTATATGCGTTCGTCGATGACGACGATTACGGCGCGAGTATCGTTGCGATTGTCGTCGTATTCGCCTTCGTCCACATCCCCGTTGTTGTTGTTGTTGTTGTTGTTGTCGTGGTTCTCTTTCGTAGGATCTCGTCGGGTACGTATCGCTTCGAACAACTTTATCGCGATATTCCCGTCGTCGCCGTCGTAGTTCTCTTCCGTATGATCTCGTCGGGTGCGTATCGTTTCGAACAACTTTATCGCAATCTGAATCGTCAGAGAACAGATACTCTTCTTCGTCGTCGTCGTCCGATGAGAAGTCACGCGACACCTTCGATGTAGCAGCACCGTTCACGTCGTCGTTATCGTCATTACTCTTACAATTATTCTTACCGTGATAATCTCGTGACGACTTCGTATCATCATCAGCATCATCATCATCATCGTTTGCAGCGTCAACATTGGTAACTTTACATTTTATGTCGACTTCGCTGAGCGACATCTCACCATCGTCGCTATCATTCAATAAGATACCGTTCATATCATCGATGAGATCGTTCCAGTCTGGCTCCGTCGTCATGGTCTCTTATTATTATTATTATCATCATCATCACGAAACTCGATGAGATCGGATCGAATGGAAAGTCATACAAAATAAACGCTAACAAAACTTTAATATAAATGTATTTATTCGTTCAGTAATCGCAATATATCAGTCAACTTATGAGAATGTACATTCACAGGAAATGATTTAAACGGTACGTCGTTAAATCTCTGCTGCTCGGACGAGGACGACGACGACGACGACGATTTGCTTCTCAGACACCTGTAAATCGTGGGCACTTTATTTTCACACAAATTGACGAAACAAATATACGTGAGGATTATTTCGTTTACAAAAAATTTATAAATACTATTCGAACTGGGTATATTTATGAATAAAATGTTCCTTTCGAATAACGTTCGCCTAACGTCCGTCAAATACAGACTGGTCTCCGCGTGGAACGCATCTTTGTTATTCTCGTATACAACGATCAACTTGTTCAAAAAAGTTTTTTTTGTGATAGAAAACAAATCGGTGACTATATCGAAACTCGGCAAGGTAGTTTCGAATTGTTCGAAATAGCACAGGTTTAATATTAACCAGCTCGCGTTAATTAATACATCGTGACGCCCGACGAATTCGGCAGATTGAAAGTTTTCGGTTTTGATACGAGAGATTTTTTTTTGAAAATTGCGAATGACTTCTTCGTTCGTACTTGAGATGGATTCCTTATCGTGGGAACGATTAGTTATTTTCTTACTACTTTGATCGTGGCTACTAGTTTCTCCGTTCGATTTAATTTTATTCCGAGATGTAGGTTGCTTGCGAACCTTTTTCGCTTAAGCTGCGGGTTCGACGACGGATGACGCCTGTATCTTGCCTTCGCCTGCTGTTTCTGCTTCTAGTCTATTCACGTGTACATCTTTTTCGTGGTAACGGTGACCGTCCGCGCTTCAATCGATCGCTCTAATTCGGACCCTTCCGTATCGTTCCCACTATCATCGTCATCTTCCATGCTCGTATGTGTGTCTCTTTTCCGTTTTTGACATCGCTTCTGATCAGATTTACCATTTTGTTTCTTTTTCTCGCGAGCTATCGGGAGTTTGACCAGAAGTTGCGGTTTTATCGTTGCAGTTTCCACGGTCGATTTCGTTTTCGATCTTTTCGACGTCGATTTTTTCACCGGTGTCGTACCGGTCGGCTTAGTAGCAGTAGTAGTAGTAGTAGCAGTAGTGGTATCGTTATACGAATCGGTATATTCACTCGTTCCCCTGTTCGTGATGGCGGTTACAGCTTCGATAGACTTACTTGTTGGACGATATGTCGGATTCAAATTTTTTTTCACCGGGTTTAGCGGCTTGACGAAGATGGCATCGTCGGGATTGTACTCGGCAACGGAAACGGCGTTGGCGGTGGCGGTGGACGCAACATCGAAACTGTCAACGTGCTGCTGCTGCTGCTGTTGTTGTTGTTGTTGTTGTTGTTTACCCAGCACTCGTTTAGTTATATTCCGAAGTTGATTCAACGTATCGTTGGTAATGGTCAAATCAGAAATGATCGGACCCATTTCCATGTGTTTTTTTAGCTTGGCCAAACTTGCCGAAGACATCGTCGATGTTTCGCTGGTGAAATATTCACGTCGACTGACTGCCTCCCACCGTGACGCATCCGTTTATATAGCACCACGTGCGATCGTTTATTGGTCAATTATGTTTCATAACTCGACCTGGTAACCGTTCCAAGTATACATCTATATGACGATGTCGTCGTTCGTTGTTATCGTAATCGGCGATGTTATTGCCTAACCAAATCGGTTCTACTACACCGTCGAGACGAAATTTCAAACACCCCGTTTTCGATATCGAATCGTATCCTCGAAGCACGTCCATATTTGGAATTATCGGCATTCGTTCGGAATTCGTGGAACACGCCACGAATGCCGTCCCCAACATCTTATGGATGCGTGGAGCAGATGTGAGCGTTGCGAACGCTCCCAAATACACACGTGGCCATTCGTGAAAACTGAAATATCCTATTTGATCGCAATGGCGTATCGGTACTTTATCATTGAAAATACGACAAGGTATAACTGGGAACGGCGTGAGGGCGTTACATAATCCGGGTAAACCTTCCGCTCTACTAGATCCGTCAAATTCGTATTCGGAACGTAGAGTATCTAAAGGGAACGGTGGTGTAGCATAATCTTCCGGATACGGAGCGTTATACACATAAGCGTATAGCCACTGGTCGTCGTCGTCCTTGCCGTTGGATGTCATGATCGCGCCGCGGTCTTACAAGTTGCAGCGCATCGGTCGACTCCCGACTGACTCGTCACGTTCCGTAAGCGCACACGAACGTGTCGCTGCACCCTCGAAAGCCGTCCGATGTCGACGAGATAAGAAGCACACCGGTGTCATAATTTCGAGGGTGCCACATGGGGTACAGCGTATCACGTGTGGCACCCGCGAAACCGGTACATATCCTCGGAATTCGTGGATTTCGAGGGTGCATCATGGGTACGCGGTGAATAGCGATGCGCCCGCGACGATCGTTCCGAGTAGACGCAGGTGTCGACGCTGGCGTAGGCACCGGTGTCGACGCTGGCGTGGACACCGGTGTTCACACCAGCGCCTCAAAATCTCTAGCGATGTGTGCAATCGCTGTTACGTTTGACGGTATCGCGCGCACAGTTTGTGTCACGTCGCACAACAACGCGTGTTGTTGGTCAGTGCGACGACGTTATCGGCTCCCGGTGTTCCGTCGTCGAGTTCCATTAGTAACATATAGAAATGAGCGGCGTACCGATATGTTTCCGATTGAAACCTTTTTATTGTCACATGGACAACGGACAAATTTATAATATAGGTAACACCACCGTGAAAATAACAATGACGCGGAAGGAATTGTTGGATATTATCGACATTTCTGTCGGTGTCGTCAAATTATATAAACCACATAGATATAAAGCGTCGTCGTCGTCGTCGTCATCATCGACTACATCGAAAAATTGTAATGGTGTACCACGAGATGATTTCACGTTGAGTACGATGAAGCAGCACGTCCGGCCTAAAATACACAATATATGGAATAAAATAACCACCATAGTTGAATCGAACGAATCTTTACGAAAAGTGACGAACGCCATTTTGATAGATAACGTGGACAGTATCGAAAACACGTTAAATTACATATACTCGTGTGTGATTTTGCAAAAAATATGCGCTGGTGAAGCGAACGACGAGAACGATGCCAATAAAATCAACACGATAGCGCCGTCGTCTCCCAATACGCTGAAATGTGACGAATTCTACGATTTGATATCGCACGAAAGTTATAATAACGATAACGTGTTGGCGACGACCATGGAACACCTGTGGACCCTTTTAGACGATATTCTCTTCTTCAAACCGATATATTCCATTCTACAAAATTTATTAGTATTTTACATACAAATTCACATCTTGAGTAACAACTCTATATCGTTCGAAGAAGGAACACCATCGGTCACGAAGGATATTACCACCGCGGATGCGTTGGACAATCGAATGGGTTGTTTCATAAAACAATGGCTGTTACAGGGTAAAGACGCGAGCGTTCGCAATATTTATACGAGCGTTTTGAACGACGACATATTCCACGACTTGGCGAAGCAACTACGAAAATACATATTGCACAACCGCGATCGATATAACGTGCTCATCGGCCGAGACAATTTCGTAAGCGAAGAGGTGTTCACCAATACCTTGCTGAACGACAAAAAGGGCCTGTATCGGAATATGGACGATCTGTCGATTTTCGTGAAAAATCACTTGAATTCCGTTATCGGTAGAAAAATTAACGACGACGACGACAACGGTTGCGATAGCAGCAGCGGCGGCGGCAGCAACAGCAACACCATCACCACCACCAGACTCGTAGAAGACATTCAGACGGACGTCCTTATACCGTGGCTATTATTCGAGGGTTTTTGCGGAGCACCGTCGTCTTCGTTGTCGTTTTACGATAGACACCTGAGCGTATTGAAATCGCATTCGTTACTTCATCTCAAGAACATTTCGGACAAAGATAAAGGCAATTTGGTGAACAAATGCGTCGAAATTATAATGGCCGATTCGTTGGTCGTTAATGATACGATCAAAAGTTGGATCGAAAATAAGTATATACTGGCGTTACAAGACGTATACGAAATGAAGAAAAATATCACCAAAGTATTGGAAACTGACAAAACGTGTACGATGAAAAATAAAAAATTCTCTAAATAAATTCTACATATTTTTATTTGTATATTACAAAAACACAAACATCTCGCAGTTTTTGTGCTGGTTCGTCTCACTTGTCGGATCTTGGGACGGCAAATTTTCTGGCAGATCAATTCAGCGATTTCATCGTTCGTGCGAACTACGAACGGTTTATTGGAAAGATTCATTAACAACACGGACACTTGTCCGCGATAATATTCATCTATTACTTCAGCCCCCACTGTGATACGACGATTTACGGAAAGATCAGAACGGGGAACTAACCGGCCACAGTAACCGCGCGGTAACTCAATACGAATGCCCACATCGACGAGTCGCTGACTTTTCGCCGGAATAATGCAGTCCTCGACACTGCGCAAACACACTCCGGACGATCGATTTCACATTCGATCAGGTAGACGAGCCATGTCGGAACACAACTGAACACGTAACGTCTGACCCATTTTTCGCTATCCAAAAAGAACGTCAGCTAGTCGTGCGAAAAAAAATACGGCTTCGTCGATATAATATTGGAGGACGTGACGATAAAACATCCAATTGGTGGTGGTATTCATTGTCGACACATGATAAAGTACACGATATTGCATTCGTTTCCGCAAGATATAGTCTGACGCCCCCCCCCCCCCACTATATTCCTTGTCAATATAAAAATTACAACGACCTGTTTCTTCCGCTATCGCGATCACTAACGGAGAACGTCGAAGGTGCAATAATAACTCACGCTCGAATTTGCAATGAGCGACTGTAATAATTCGAGAAGCATGGAAACAGTGCGCGTACTACGACGAGCCATATTAACGAAATATTCAGCACCAAACGGCGAACATGTGGCCATTTTCGTATTATCTCGTTTCGATAACCTTTCCCACGTGTATAATACGATATCGCTGAAGGTGGACGCAGCTGTAGAAAAATTCACGCTTTATCACCTGCTGGACCTATTCGCCCGGCTAACAAACCAATTTTATCATAATTTTGATTTGTTATCGAATTATTTCCCCTACACCGTGAAGAATATCAACGATTTTCTATGGGGCGATCCGATATTTATTGTTGCGTCGCTGTCGACTACGCCCTACAAAATGTGTCGCTGGGTAGATGAAAGAATTCTGCTTGGTCCCCTATTACGCACCATAAGAAAACCAATCGGATACGTGCAATTGTTCACATCCAGCAACACCAGATACTTTACGTTTGGAATCAAACCCAATAATAATTCATCATCGCAACCGGAGGAAGAAGGTCAATATAGACTGTTGTTGATCACGCCATATCGAATAGTTTCGAATACCCTGTACTGTCACGTACAATGTGTAATATTCGTTTGATGAAATAACTAAATACCAAAGTGACATAGTCTTTTTTTTGGGGTGGTGGTAAAGAAACAACAGAAAAATAAAAATTATAAAATCAATTTATTCATATCGACCGAAACGTTATATGTATCGTCGATGGCACTGTAATATCGAGTGAATTCCTCGTGAAATGCATCGGTCAATTGTTTAGCTGCACCGAAAGGTTGTCAGTACCTATTTAAGGAATCTATTATCAAATCGGCCGGTACTCGAGCGTAACATCCATCTTGCTCTTCGATCTGAACGGTATCTTTCCATTTGTAATAGGGATTCGTTTGGATTAGCCATTGCTTCCGCCATGCAGCCGGTGAACTATGTAATTTTTTTACGTCAATATTCACTGGTTTGTTGATGTCCTCCACGTATCGAAACCAAGAATAGAACATACTGATACTTAGCAAACCTTGTTTTATGGCGTCGTCATGTAAGCCTGATGACACGTAAATTTTCGTTTCTCGATTGAAGAACACGAACGGTAAGGATCCTTCGTTGTTGACAACGCTATTGGTCACAAGTTTGGATTTGTTGTGGAAACAATATTTATAGATGGCTTCTCGTTCTTTACTGTTGAAATATCGGAACTGGGCAACTTCGGGTTCGGTGATGTTGTCGTGCCAAAAATCGACTTTGATGTGAAGAATACGCTCGACCACGGCCGAATCGTACGGACACGATGGTGGATCGTTACACGTGTACCACAACTTCGATAGGGCGTAGATGGCCGCGAACACGTTGCCCACGTTATTTCTATACTCGATTTTACTTTCCGATATGACTTTCTTGAAGCCGCTCGTGAACGTCGCAATCTCGTCCTGAACCAACATCATGTTCGTCACGTACATCAGCATTGCCGGTTGGTTCTCCTTGTTCGTGTCCGTAGGTTCTTTTGCCGAAGCCGAAGTACGGCCGTACTCTCGCAATATGTCGAGCAATTTAGTTTTACCTCCGCGCCTATGACCGCAAACTATGGTACACAACTTGGACCATTGTCCGGGAAATTCGATGCTTAGAATCAACTTTAGCATTAAATCTAACGTACCGAAATCGAACGAACATAAATAGAATAGGTACGTTAACGTGAGTAATACATAATCGTATTTCACTTCTTCGGAATTTTGTTGTAAATAGTAATTGGCTCGTTTGTATCGATTCGGATGAGATAGGACGTAGCGTTTCAATATGTCGTCACGGCGTTCGTTTCGTGATCCGACGTAAAAAGCGTACGGTAAAAGAATTTTCGCTTGCTCGTACAACCACCGTATCACGTCGTATCGCCCGTTTTCTATCCAACTCATTATACTGGCCGGTAGGACGGATCGACGGTCCGAGCGACGCCGACGGCGACCTAATCCCCAGATAAACGACGACGACTCTTCCTCTCCGGTGTTTCCACTTTTATCGTTATCGCGTTCGTCCTCGTTATCGTCGTCGTCGTCGTCACTATTCACAGCCTGTATCAAATCGGCGAACGATGGAATATCGAACACCGTCCATTTCGGTAAACGTTTATACATGTGAACCGTTACTATGGAACATATCAACTTTAATCGGAACGGTAACGAATTTTTGGTTCGTACCGCGCATTCGGCGATATTAGTCATCGTACGCGAATCGAATTCTTTCATGATCTTGGCGAAAGTCGTACGTAAACTTGACAATATCGCTAAAGATTTCACTTTGGATTGCATCATATGTTTATTGGACGAGAGTTTCTTCTGATTGGTATTATTATTATTATTATTATCGTCGTCGGTATATTGCGGGTGGAGAGTAGTCGACGATCCTTTTCGTACGGCATAATCACGATATAAATAGTCTTCTTTGCTATCTACGTTATCATTATCGTTTTCTTCGTTGTCGCGTAACGCTGAAGACATACGCCGGCAAAAGTCCGAGCCGAGCGTATCTATTCCGGTAGCCGTCGTATGTTTCGACCGAAACGAATCGTGACCACCGGTAGTGCTAGCAGCAGCAGCAGCAGCAGCAGCAGTAGCAGCAGTAGTAGACGCGGAAAATTGTCTTTTCTTCGTAAGCCATTTTAATCGGCTACGAACGTCTACGATTCCCCGGATGGCTGCGATGTCACGACACAAGTCACCGTTGGTATATATCTGATTGGAGTAATAACGTTCGACGTTATTGAGCAGAGGTAAAATCGTAGTGGATGTGGTTTGACGAGAAAGAAGATATTCGTTTCTTCGTATCGGTGGAACGTAAGTGGGATGACTCGATCGTTTCTCGAAAGTCGTCCATCTCAATTGTATCGATGATCGCCTATCGAAAATCGCGTGCACCACTTGACTAACGTCCAGTTCTTCGCTAGTCACTATTTTAGCGTTGATCGCTTTGACGACGATACTTTGTACGATGCAATTGATTCTAGCGAAATTTCTTATATGTTCGTTCTGTCTGGAGTTCGACGATGACGACGACGATGACAATGATGATGATGATTCGGTGAAGATCCCGTCTAGGAATACTTCGATATCTTTGTGCGGTTTCTTACCGAGCAGATCTACACACATCCTGTAATCTTTTATATTCAACGAAATATGACCGGCTGTTTTCGAATCGAAAAAATCTCGTACGTCGTTGTTCTCTTCGATAACCAACGGTACTACCGGCTGCGTCATGACGAATCGCAAAGACGACCGATCGATGTCCGCTTCCATGTCTATCAGAGCACGCATTCCGTCCACCACGGTATCGCAGATCGACACGTCCGCCCGTCCCACTTCTTTTATCGGATATTCTCACATCAACAACGATTGCGAACCGCCACAAGTGATCTCTCTGAGTTTCAGCACCACGTTAAAGTAAGCCGGAGTTTTTATTTCGTCGTATACGTGATTGGTCCTATACAAGTAATTTCTACCGTGTTTCTGGTCGAACGGTTTGGCATTGAAGATATCTTGCAAAGCGGATTGACTACAACCGATTTTGTCGGTAATAGTTTTGTATGCCGTGTGCACGTTAACGAATTCTGTGCCGTAATACATGTACGGTATGCCGTTCAACGTAAACGGACGCCAATAGTATTTTTTGAACATCGTCAACAGATCTCTATTGACCGTCGTCATTTTTTTGGATTTTTTCGCGTTCTTTTTCTTATCGTTCTGTGGTGGACATTTTCGTTTTCTGCTACTGCTATCGGTCACATTCGAATTCAGTTCTTCGGTCCTGTTTCCGCAAAAACTGTTGAAATTTCCGAAGGTGTCGTTAGCATCGCCGGCCGAATTATTCGATGTCGTCGTAGCACCATCCTTGTCGACGTACAAATAACGAGGAAAATGTGTTTTGAACAATTCGGCCGGTGCCCACACCGACAACGGATCTCTTGAACTCGCCGTGAATTTGACACAGGCGAATTGGATCACGAACGATATCATAACGGTGCTGTCGCTAAATTCTGACATCAATTTGTTCATCGTATCTTCCGGTATATAATTATAGTAATATAGGTAGGCTTGCAACTGTGTCGGATGTATGGATGTTTCGTGATGATACATTAAGGACGCACAAAATGAAAACACGTTGTAATTGGTTCGTTTCAATTTCGCCAATCCGCTGTTCGTTTCATCGTAACCGATGTCAAATTGGAAAGTTGGTAGATCGTTCGCTCGATCGCGCACCCTCCATCTGTTCTGTCTTTCATCTTTTTTACGACCATACGGTTCGTCTAATTGCTCTTGTCGATTTATGTCGGTCATGATGGATACGTAAGTTCCATAAATATCGCTCAATACACCCGTAATCATGTTCCACTTGATGCACTCGTTAATGAGGATTTTCATTTTCTCCAACTTAACTTGTTCGGTGTATCGTTCGCTTTCGTCAGTTTCATCGTCGCCACCGCCACCGCCGTCGCCTTCGTCATCGTCGTCGTCATCTCTGCAACCGTCGTCCCCGTTACGACGACCGGAATACCGATGGCTGTTCGCGTTCGTTATAATATAATCGAAAAGTACCATAACGTAACGATCCGACAACGTTCTATCGAAATATTCGATCAAAACAATATTTGCCACATATCTTCGCTGATGATATCACACTCGTAGATCGTATTACGAACGTAACTCAAATCGGTGATCATGCTAAACACACGATTCGTATTTTCGTATCCCTTCTCGTCGGTATACTTGAAATGACCCTCCAATATATCGATATTACCTCGTTTTTCTACAACACGTTCGGGACCGGTGACGGTTACGGTTGGGACGGATGACGATGTAGCGACACCGGCAGCGCCAATAGTCGTTTTAACGCCCTTATTGGCATTTTTCAAGTCTGTTTTCTCGTCGAAATAAGGCAGAGCCACGTCGTGTTTACGTGACATTTCTTCTTCTTCTTCTTTTTCTACGATATCTTCATCGCACGGTGAAACGGTGGTCTGCTCAACTTGTTGTTGTCGTCGTCGTTTCCGCTGACATCTTTCCGTCGTAGTATTCTCGTCGATGGACATCTCGTTCGATATACTCGTGGAATTCGAAGCGATGAGATCGTCGTCTTCGTTATCGCTAGAGTTGGAATATTCGAGATTATGGGACGACATCGACGACATTACTTCTTCGTAATTTTCGACAAACAACCAGCGACAAAAGGTTTTCTTACGATTGATCATTTGATTCGGTGTAATAGTGTATAGAATATCGTCTCGATACGATTCTATCTCTCTGCGATTGCTGTGTATTTCCATACATTCTTTATTGAGAAAATATTTCTTTTGAAATTTGAAACGAAATTCTCCGTCGAAGCCACACCACACGATTTCTTCTTGCGATGAATTACGTTGATATTGAGAACATTTTGTCGCGTCCGTTCCGTCGTTCGTATATTTCAAACTGTGGAATGGGTATACGTATTTTGGGATCGGTGATAAAATATCCACGTCTGTTATATCGTTTTTATCTGCAGATGTGGGCGTGGACGTATCGAAGTTATACAGGAAAAACGTATCGGCGTGATTTCGACCGTACGGCAGTACAAACGAGGTACACGATTCGTTCAAAAATAAATCTAATTCCTCCGAAGAACTCATCTTGGCTCGTACTCGATTCAACGTGTGTGTTAATACGTACAGCAAATGATGGTACATACACCGATCGACGTTCACATCGTGAAATATCATATGAAAGCTGTGCGTTTTCCCAACGATTATAACGACCGTTCCCACGTATCGTATATGTAAAATTTTCTCGAACATTCTTCTCACCACCTCACATATAAATTCCACGTGTTGTTGGGATTCGCACCGATCCTCTCGAGTCTGTGATTTTTTCTTGCACTCGATACAATCGAAAACGAACACCAATCGATGAACTAGTTCGTACGATATTACGACGCTACAATTATGTGGAACATCGATCGCTCGAATCAGAGTTTAGTAATTTTCGTGGGAAATTGTAAACTTTGTCTTGGCATCGTCCGAAACTATCATATGAATCCGTGCGATTCCACGACTCGTCAGCTCCCCATCGTCCACGTCCAATTGTCGTAATACGCCGTCCAGAAGATATCGCTTATAATCGACTTTCGGAAACTTTTTCAATATACTGTTCAATTTCAACGTTCCAATCGAACAATCTACGACGATATCACTTGGAGAATTACAGATCGTTTCGTCTTGCGTGTTAGTGTTCAACATGTCGTTAGACAATATTAGCGGTAGAGGTGTCTGTAGGGATGCGACTATCACCAAATTAATTTCGACGATGACGGTTTGTCGTACGTCGGCCTATAACTTTATTTTCGTCGAACGAAAAATTAGCCAACATATGCGATATGCACAGCACAATGAATAATAAACTACTGACCATATAGAATACACAGTTATGTATATTTATAGGTGATCCTAACGACGCGAGCGACGTCGTTGTATCCGTGTCACGGTTATCGTCTTGTAATAGTGACAACATTTCAACGGGCACATCGACGATCGTTCCGTCGTCTTTGTCTACGCGAACTACTCCACGATCCGACCGTTCTGTGGTGCTCTCGAAAAATTTCATCAGACGATCGACGTCATCGGGATACATGGCACCGATATTATGTTTACATCGTAACAACCACCAAGTCCAGAACATTTTATACGCCGATTCGTAACAGATCATTTCCATCGTCGTCGTAGATATTGTCACGGTACGCGATGAGCGAAGAAACGTCGACGTTCGTCAGCGTTTGTATTCCTCTTCTTTACCAACCGAAATCTAATCGAATTCGCTTTCAAACGCTCAGACGAGATAATCGAGAATTAATTACACCAACGCGAATAACACGGACGGGATATTTCTGGCATTTCTTACTGTTACTAGCGCGTGTGATTCGCACGTAACTTTCGTTCGAAAAACTAATATGTCTCTCGTCATGCACTCTAGCGTTATCGAGAAACAGTTTTGTCTCGAATGAAATTTGTTGAAACGAAATCGCACCGATAGATTTCTTCGAGCTGTAAAAACTTTGAACGAAACTCTCGTTCGAGGAATGAAACAGTTTTTTCTCGAGTGAAATTTGTTGAAAGGAAATTCCATCGGTAGATTTCTTCGAGCTACGAAAATTTGGAACGTAATTCTCGTTCGAGAAATGAAATCGTAAAATATTTTTCGATGAACCAACGTTGTCCACCTAGAATCTCTCGTCGAACGATTAGTTGTTGAAACGAAATTCCACCGGTGGATTTCTTCGAGCTACAAAAACTTTGAACATATCTCTCGTTCGCAAAATGAAGTTGTAAAATATTTTCTGATGGACAAACTTTGTCCATCTAGAATCTCTCGTCGAACGATTGGTTGTTGAAACGAAATTCCACCGGTGAATCTCTTCGAGCTACAAAAACTTTGAACGAAACTCTCGTTCGCAAAATGAAATCGTAAAATATTTTTTGATGAACCAACGTTGTCCACCTAGAGTCTTTCGTCGAACGAATCTCCAAACTTATAAGTTCCTCGTCATGCGCACTACCTCCATCGAGAAACAGTTTTGTCTCGAATGAAATTTGTTGAAACGAAATCTCACCGGTGGATTTCTTCGAGCTACAAAAACTTCGAACGAAACTCTCGTTCGCAAAATGAAATCGTAAAATATTTTCTGATGAACGAACTTTGTCCGCCTAAAATCTCTCGTCGAACGAATCTCCAAACTTATAAGTTCCTCGTCATGCACACTAGCTCCGTCGAGAAACAGTTTTGTCTCGAATGAAATTTGTTGAAACGAAATCTCACTGGTGGATTTCTTCGAGCTGCAAAAACTTTGAACGAAACTCTCGTTTGCAGAATGAAATCGTAAAATATTTTCTGATGAACAAACTTTGTCCGCTTAGAATCTCTCGTCGAACGAATCTCCAAACTTATAAGTTCCTCGTCATGCGCACTAGCTCCGTCGAGAAACAATTTTGTCTCGAGTGGAATTTGTTGAAACGAAATCTCACCGGTGGAGCTCCGGGCTGCAAAAACTTTTACAGCAGTGATGACTCATAGTCACGTGACGCATACGTGACGTAGCACGGGGGCAACGAAAATTGTGGAAAGCAACTTTCAGTTCTCGCGAGAAGCTAACGCCAAGTTTAAACAGTCAACGGGGCTCCACGTACTCCCATGGCACCCCCTGCACCCCTATATATATAATATATATATATATATATATATATTATATATATATTTATAACCTCCGCGACGGCCTGCTCCTTCTGACTACTACGTTGTTCTTACTCTGGTCAAGGAGGTTTAGGATCGCGGGCGAGAAGCTTGCTGATTATATAGTTAATTTAGGGTCAGCTGAGTGAATACTCGATTCTCATTGGACTAGAGCCGTTCGACGTCACGAAAATCCTAAAATCTACTGATTTCTGACGAAACTCACGGTAGAAGGGGTAAAATTTTGATCAGATTCAATTCAGAGTTCTGAGAGCGAAGTCGATTTAGGTTAGATTGTACAATATCAAACCCACCCCATCCACAGATTCAATAATTTCATGATATTCGTAGGACATCTATGGTAGATTTGATACTGTACACGTTGATTGGAATTTCAAGGGAATTCTACCAGATGGCGCTCACCAACTTATTGTGATAAATTGATACAACATATCAACAGATGGCGCTTATCAAGTTGGTATACTCAATCTGTATAGGATGTTCGATAATCAGATTTGTCTCGCATTCATATAGATGTCGCTCAGTTAGTTATAACAGTGAAGTTGTATGACAATTCAACAAGTGGCACTTACTCAATTACTGAGGTTAAATTGAATAACATTCCAATAGATGGCGTTTGATTGAACACTGTGACAAGTCTGTTTATCCCTCGATTAAGTAGCGCTTAATTGAATATTACAACGGAGAGATGGCGTTCGTTCAGTCATTATGACAAATTTGTATATCACCCAACTGGGTGGTGCTCAGTTGATTGTTACAACAAACTTGTATGGCAATCCAACAAGTGTCGCTCATTAGGAAACTCCCTGGGACAACATCAATTAACACGGATTTTTTTTTTGATTCGTCACTCGATAGCGGTTGTCGTCAACATTTCAATCGTTCCTATGTTTGAACGTTACTCTCGATTGAAAAATGAAATTGTAAACCATTTTCTCGTGAAGAAATTTCGTCAATTAGATTGTTCACCAGCCAACTCAGGATTTCTAATTTTGTTGAAACGCTCATCGTTTGAAACGGAAGATTGTTAACGTATCAACCATTCATATGTCTGAACGTTACTCTCGATCAAGGAATGGGATTGTAAAATATTTTATGAAGAACAAACTTTGTCGTCGGTCAAAATTCTCACTTAACGACTGCAACGATTCAGAATTTTGCTACATTACCCATCGCTCGTAACGAATAGTCGTGGTCAACGAATTAGTCGTTTCCCTGTTGAACGTTATTGTCTTTCAGAATTTGAAACTACAAAATATTCGCTGGTGGATGAAATTTGTCGAATTCATTTCTCAGCGACTTTGAATGTAACTCTCATTCGAGAAATAGAATTGTAAAATATTGTCACGTTTCCGATTTTACCAAATTCAATTATTACCAATCTTTATTTTTCTTCAATATTGTAAATCATTTTTATTCCCATTATAATCTTTCAGATATTTTATTTCAATTTATCTTATTACAAAAGTTACTTCAAACCATTTCCTGTCAGTCGGTGTTAATTTCATTCTCAGATACTTATATATTGCAAATATTAAGTAAAACTATAATGTCAGCATTAGGGTTCATTATTCTGCCGGACAAGTTCATTTACCGTGCGAATCCTGAATTGCTGAATTTCATCAATAAAGTTTATATAAGTCACCGACATAGGAAAAGGAGGATATTCGAACTTTCTTCTCGCGTGTGTACGCATCGATGTTTAATAATGTAAGTAATGATTTTTTTTCATTCACATTAAATGGAGAATTAATGATTTAATTAAACTGTTTTCGAAACTATTCATTATCATGTTTCTTAAATTAACTAAACTAATTTTGGAATTATTTATGATCGTATTTCATTAATCAATTTATTTAACGTACTTATTTTACATAGCGTCGTATTCTATTTTTATTTGTTAATTTGTTTTAATAAATTCTATTGAGTTAGTTTTACCAATGTTGTTTATTTCAAATTACATTTAAAATATCTCAAACAAGAATCCTCAGGGATACGCCATGCCTCTCGCCCCCAAACCAATATTCATCTAAAACATTCAGCTCTACCAAAAAACTGGCGCGTGGCATGTGGTGGAGGCGCCGTTCTTTTCTTTTTGGCATGTGGTGGAGGCGCCGTTCTTTTCTTTTTGGCATATTTAGATATGTTAAGGAGAAAGTTCCCTGTATGATTTTAATCAAAATTATTAAACTAAACTAAATACACATAGTTCACTAATTGAAAAATGTTTAATAAATATTCTTATTATTTATTATTTATTCATCCCTGGGATGTGATTCTTGTATAATACCTAATTAAAATTAATTCTCCATTCATTAATTTTTATTTTATACATACTTTTTCATTTTCTACGTACATATATACAGTATAATTTATCCTTCTACCATCATCATTGTTTCACATAATTGAAACATTATTGTTCAGTTAATATTATCCACGTTTTCGAATAATATGTTGGGATATCTGACAGAACATTACTTTAAGTTTTTGTTTTTTGTATATATTTTCAACAAGCCAATGACTACTGACTGTTTGACATGTCAAATGACAGACCTTTCACAAGAGCTAAAGCAAAAAATGCAGACATTAGATTAAAGTTAACTGTCGAAGATAAAACAGACACTCATTTTGAACCTAACTTTCGCAGTACAGAAGTACTTGGGAATGCCTTCATAACACACAGAAACCCTACTAAATCAACATCATCCACCCCAACCGACTTAATTAGCGAATTAGGTGACTTAAGCATAATTGACTTCGATAGTCCTCCACATACTACTCCTTGGCAAGAAGAAGCTGGATTACACACAGTAGTTAGACGAACGTCACAATTTGGTGATAAGTTCCTAAGTGACTTAGAAACACATACTAGATCCACAAGACAACAATCACTTTTCAAATCATCAATACGCAAAATGGCTCACAACATAACACTGGCAGATGCAACAACTGCTGGTAGGTCACCTACAGTACCTAAATTTTTGTCACCACCTTTATTCAACCCATGCACAAGCAACCCCATAACTTTCATTAGAAGTTATGAACGTTCAGCTCCAGCAAATGGCTGGAATGATGCATATAAAATAAATTATTTAGGCAGCTTTCTAGAAGGAGCAGCTATTAACTGGTATGCTAGATATATAGCTGAACCAGCTAACAATAATAAAATTTGGGAGCAGATATCGGGAGAATTCTGTAAAGAATTCGGTGGCAAACACCCTTTGAGAAAAATCAAATTTCGTTTCAATACGAAAAAGCAACAAGATAATGAGGACATAAAACAATATTTCTACGACCTTTTATCATTGTCAAATGAAGTCGATCCAAATATGGCATTTGATATATTCAAGGATCACTTTGAAAATGGCTTACACCCGACTTATTATGAAACCTATTATATGTTAAGCTCCTCTGGAATGAATATGGACCAACTTAAAGCATTAGTTTTAAAACTAAGCGACATTAAAGAACGTGCAATTAGTACACACATGACTAATCACGCTTTTCTCGCATTAAGTCAGCCACACTCGCAACAGAATCCAAAAAACTCTATGCACAACCTATCTCCTGGTACTTCATATCAAAGACAATTCCCACAAAATTTTCAAAATACCCAAAAATCCACATACTACCCAAATACGAACTACAACAAACCTCGATACTATGGACAAAATCAAAATCCCAATTATAACAAACCTACGTATAATAATACGAATAATTACAGACTTACCACATATAATTCTAAAAAGACCAACCAACCTAACGTTCATTTTCCAAATCAAAACAGAAACGATATATTTAAACAAAATAACATACCACAGACTAGAACAAAAGAAGGTAGACCAATCTGTTCTAACTGTAATAGGGTTGGACATTACAAGTAGGCATGGCGACACTTGGGCCCGCCTGATAGAGAGCCTTATCAGATGTAGGCAACCAGTAGCGCATGCGCTGTATGCCCAGACAGGTATCGGTAAGTATTGGTATTATCGGTCGGGTAGAGGGTGTGACCTCTAGGGTGTGGTGTCTGACCTTCTGCTAGGGCTTTGTGGTGATCAGCTTGTATACAAGGTCTCACGAATCAGCTTGTAAGTAAGGGTGAGGGGCCATCATATTTGTGTCTGACAAAAAGACACGAGATGAATATTTATGGAAATAAACTACATTCTTAAAATGATTCAATTTATCGTTCTATAGTAGCATTCGCAGGGATGTTTGTGAAACATATCGCAAGATTGCAACGCGTTAGAAGCCGCAAATAACCAACAACTGACCAGGCTCGGACCGGCCCCCAGACATCTGTTTCTCCACACTTTAAAAATTCCACGATTGTAGATATATGCTAGGCCAATAGAACGACATGTTCATTCTCGGAAACCAGGCGAACGAGAGCACAAAGCAACCTATACACTCATGTGATCGAGGTTATCGATCAGCAAGGGTGACGAAAACGACTCGAAAAACGATATGAAAAACGAATAAAACGATAAAACGACATGAAAAACGATAAAACGACATGAAAAACGATCAAAACGACATGAAAAAACGATTAAAACGACATGAAAAACGATAAAACGACATGAAAAACGATAAAACGACATGAAAAACGATCAAAACGACATGAAAAACGATAAAACGACATGAAAAACGATCAAAACGACATGAAAAACGATCAAAACGACATGAAAAACAATCAAAACGACATGAAAAAGCGATAAAACGACATGAAAAACGATTAAAACGACATGAAAGCGTGACCAAAACGACTCGTGTGGGTCGTACAAGGCGTGTGGCAGCCCAACGAGTTAGTGTTTGTAACATATAGCTCACATAATATTATATCATGGACCCGAATAGACCACCTTATTGCAACTACCATGACCTACGAAATTTTAGACTTATACCTAAGCTAGATTATAAAATACATAGCTGCTGCTGCTGAAGCTAACATTTAGTTATTGAAATAATAAGTATGATTTCACATTATTAGAATCTAATGAGGTAGTTTGAACTAGAAAATACACATAGAAAATATACAATTTTCCTGTATACTCTCTCTCACAGAGGTGAGTTACTTGTTTGTGTGAATATAATCACTGGATGTAAGCAGCTTATATGGCTAGTGTTTCATTTTATGTAATATCATTGATATCTATTCACATGTAGCTATTATTATTGATATTTACATATAGTTACAATATACTCATTTCACATAATTAGAATCTAATATTATATCATAGGAAATAACCTGAATAGTCTGAACATAAGCATTTTTAACATTTAGTTGAATATTTGTGAACATTTATGAGATATATAGGTGACAAGAGATTATGGTTTGGGGTCCATCAGCTCGGTGGAAGAACTCTACTCAATAAGTAAACGATCGAGCCTTGTATATTTGTACACTGTAGAATTATTATTATCGTAAACGATGGTGTGTCTTATTTCATTTATGAAACATGCGATAATTATATTTAACCGATTATAAACTGTACCCGCGATAAAACGAATGGATAGATAAATTATATCAAACTCCGTTCATTAGCAAACCAGCGGTTTCCGCTCAAAACCGTGTGAACGGATTTACATAGTCGCGTGGGTCTTCATAAGTGGAAACTAAAAGGCTGAAGACTTCATTTCTCAAGATCCATCAGGGCCTGTGTGTGTGTATGTGTTCGAAGGTAAGCACTCTTTTGATATTTTTATCCTATTGTTATAATGAATCTACTAGTAAGCTTTTTTTTTTTTTTTTATTTGTAATATACAATCCATAATTCAGGATATATTAAGGGTATCTAAACATTACACTACCATGTTTATCTCCATGATTGATACACCCACATTTTGTAAGCAATTTCTCCGAATCGGTATTTGAACAGAATGCTGAAAATTGATTCATCTTCTTGGTATGCATAACCAATTTTGCTGCATATCCTTTTTTACGGTACTCCTTCAAGGTATAAATGAAATTCATCGTCTTTGGATTGGTATGTTTACCCAGAGGATCATAATCCATACTAGACATTAGCACGAAAGAGGCTGGTTTATCATCTATGTATAATACATAACATGACACCCTCTGATACTGACACCACATCTCGATAATGATGCGTGTAATCATATCCTCTTCTAGATGAAACTTTCGAATTTCTCTAATAGCTTTCTCTCCATATAAAAATGTTATCTTCTCCATGAGCCTCTCAAAATGGAATGTTTATAAGGATATTAAATTACCTACTTCTGAGGCGGGGGCGCTATTGAGATTATGAGTATATTACACGCTGGTATATTACTTCATCAACGACCGAATATTGAACTTTGTTTATATCAACCCATACGCATTGTTTTTACATATATAAACTATGTAGTCACTTATTCTACATCTACAGATATAAAACAGTCCTTATCGCGAGAGATCGGCCAAACTGATTGACATATAAATAGTATATTCTTATTCAGCAGATCACATGCATTCTGAATATGCAATAAAATCGCTACTTCCGGTGTGACAATGTGCTACCTATATAATCTACTTCCGTTAGATGCACATGAATGTCTGATTTTTTTTGAAATTGATCAATTTAATATATGTGTAAAGCAGCAATTTTTGAATGCAAAGTCACAAGGCGGTTCTTTCATAGCCGTCAGGCAACAGTTCCCGTTAATGCTGCTAAAGCAAATGAAAAACACTGTTCATACCTAACCTCTGATGGTAACAACCCATTTTGTAAGCGGAGATTACAGATACCGAAGTTGATACTCTCTCTCCCAAAAGGAGATACCTGGCGTGTTTTCATTTGGGAAAAGTCGACCACCCTTTAGACCTCGTGATGGAGGGTGAAGCAAAAAAAAGTAAGGAATAATGATATTTCGAAATTGATCAATTTAATATATGTGTAAAGCTACATTTTTGAATGCAAAGTCACAAGGCGGTTCTTTCATAGCCGTCAGGCAACAGTTCCCGTTAATGCTGCTAAAGCAAATGAAAAACACTGTTCATACCTAACCTCTGATGGTAACAACCCATTTTGTAAGCGGGGATTACAGATACCGAAGTTGATACTCTCTCTCCCAAAAGGAGATACCTGGCGTGTTTTCATTTGGGAAAAGTCGACCACCCTTTAGATCTCGTGATGGAGGGTGAAGCAAAAAAAAATAAGGAATAATGATATTTCGAAATTGATCAATTTAATATATGTGTAAAGCTACATTTTTGAATGCAAAGTCACAAGGCGGTTCTTTCATAGCCGTCAGGCAACAGTTCCCGTTAATGCTGCTAAAGCAAATGAAAAACACTGTTCATACCTAACCTCTGATGGTAACAACCCATTTTGTAAGCGGGGATTACAGATACCGAAGTTGATACTCTCTCTCCCCAAAAGGAGATACCTGGCGTGTTTCCATTTGGGAAAAGTCGACCACCCTTTAGATCTCGGGATGGAGGGTGAAGCAAAAGAAAAAATGAGGTAGAAAATATGTTAACTTACATTATTCTTACACTAAAGCACTGGCACTTGATTGAAAGTTTTCCACAAAATATATTCAACGCACTAAACACAGAATACAGGTTGGAATGATCCATAGTACGACTTACTTGTTCCGAATCATGCTGTTGAATAATTTGAATATGTTTAAGCACTAACAAAATACGTCTAGTTCCTCCTTTTATAGGAACTTCCGTCACGTACACCGTTCATGTACGATGTCACGTCCATCGTTTATATCCTGTGTTGATGAATTTGTTGTTGTTGTAACCACATGCCAAAAGAGCACAATGATTAAGTTTCGTTAGATCCATCATAAATCTGAAACAATATGAATGAGAATTGAAGATTTTTAAAACTCGTAATACACACACACCAAATTGAAACATTAGCTAATTTATAAAAATTAATTTTGTACTTGTTATTTTATGAATATGAATTGAATAATTTTGTAACTGTCTCAATGCTAATAAGAGGTTTATTCTGAATAAGAGACAAATCAAGTATGTTTTATGGCAGTGAATTAAATAATTGAATTAAACTTACATTTTCCGTTCAATAGAAGACACACAGGATATGTGAAAAACGATGTGTTTCGTTTGAGCTGTAACAGATTACTGAGGAAACGAGAATTGAATTCGTAGTCAACATAACTCTCAGTTCTAATTCGCTTACTAACAAGTCTAGACTTGTATATTGTTATTTGTTTACCTAATGGATGAGTCCATTGTATTCAATTGTTCTAGTATAAACTGAATGTGATGACGCAGGTGCATGTGAAATGAACTAGACTTGTACATCACTCATTGTTATTTGTTTACCTAATGAATGAATCCATTGTATTCAATTATTCTCGTATAAACTGAATGTGATGACGCAGGTGCATGCAAAATGCACGTGTTCTCATATGCTCAATATGGTTTCTGGTGTAATAACTTCATTCAATAGATAGTGATATAGCTATAGAATTAGTAATATTTTGAATTGGGGTCTCATAGATGTCGTCCTTTGAGATTAACACAGGGCAAAATAATTTTGATTGACTGTCATCATCAACAATTTCTGAATATCAATTGTGATTCACTATGATCCATAAGGTTATGAATTTTTCAACTACATGTATATTGCGTAATTCTTATTTCGATTCCAATGTAATCTGCTTCATTATATTGATTCCGATTCTTTGATACCACATATCGGAAAATATATATTTGTGAACAAAGAAACATTGTAGTTTCTCTCTTTCCGTTTTCAAATCTCTGCCAAAAATTTGATATAGTAGCTCAGCATAAAATTCCATTCACAGGGCAAAACATTTTTGATTGACTGTCATCACCAACAATTTCTAAATATCAATTGTATGTTGGGGACTTCATTCAGAGAGATCTCTCTGACTTCATTACGGATCACATTTTATGCAATTCTCCGTAAATGTAATATCTATATAGTTCAAGCAATACATGCATAAATTAATAACTGGAAAAAAATATGAGCGTATAGCAGATTAAATTTAAAGGTGGTTCATGCAACTCGATGTCGAACATAACCCACAAAATTGGAAAAAAAGCGGTTTTTTTAAAAACTATAGCTCGGATCGGAAATAGTTAAAGGAGAAAGTTGTAGGTATCAAATAGATAATTATCGATATCTTTCTTTTCGAGTTATATTGAAAACCGTTGAAAATTGGGGTACGCTTCCATATGTATTGTTTCCTGTACATGGCAAGCTAAGATAGCACTTTCTTAATTTGAAATATTTTTCAAAATAAATCGATTTTTCGAAATAAGATCAAATGTGAATTTTTTAGTCTAAAAGTATTTTGTAATATAAGACCCCTAAATTTCATAGATGTGAAAACACCACACTCTCCACAGATGAATTAGTAATATAAAACAAATGTGAAGACTACATCTACAGGTATTTTGATAGGAAAAAGTAAATTATCAAAAAAAAAAAAAATTCCTGCTTGAGTACTAGTTCTTATATTTTACCCCCGTAATTATTCTGAAGCTGTTTCACCGAGTCCTGAGATTAGTAGTGTCTTGTTTTAGATTATTCAACCATTTTGAAGTTTAATTATTTATATCATGGCCGCTCCAGCAGCGATCCTGAGCCCTACACCAGAGGGACGCTCAACACCCAGGAGGGATAGTCAAGCACCCCAGGGTGAGTGCTTTTTTCTGAACAAATTAAAATATTCTGAAACGTAATTTATAGGATTATCATTTTATAATCAATGTTTGATATACAGGAAAAACCTTCTTTTCCCCACCACCCAAGAGGTAAAAGGTTAAGGCGCGTTTTTTTTCAAGTGGTTTCGCCTTTAGCCCTAATCCACTATAGAAATGTTTGAATCATCCTTTTCTCACCCCTACATTATTCTTACACTAAAGCACTGGCACTTGATTGAAAGTTTTCCACAAAATATATTCAACGCACTAAACACAGAATACAGGTTGGAATGATCCATAGTACGACTTACTTGTTCCGAATCATGCTGTTGAATAATTTGAATATGTTTAAGCACTAACAAAATACGTCTAGTTCCTCCTTTTATAGGAACTTCCGTCACGTACACCGTTCATGTACGATGTCACGTCCATCGTTTATATCCTGTGTTGATGAATTTGTTGTTGTTGTAACCACATGCCAAAAGAGCACAATGATTAAGTTTCGTTAGATCCATCATAAATCTGAAACAATATGAATGAGAATTGAAGATTTTTAAAACTCGTAATACACACACACCAAATTGAAACATTAGCTAATTTATAAAAATTAATTTTGTACTTGTTATTTTATGAATATGAATTGAATAATTTTGTAACTGTCTCAATGCTAATAAGAGGTTTATTCTGAATAAGAGACAAATCAAGTATGTTTTATGGCAGTGAATTAAATAATTGAATTAAACTTACATTTTCCGTTCAATAGAAGACACACAGGATATGTGAAAAACGATGTGTTTCGTTTGAGCTGTAACAGATTACTGAGGAAACGAGAATTGAATTCGTAGTCAACATAACTCTCAGTTCTAATTCGCTTACTAACAAGTCTAGACTTGTATATTGTTATTTGTTTACCTAATGAATGAGTCCATTGTATTCAATTGTTCTAGTATAAACTGAATGTGATGACGCAGGTGCATGTGAAATGAACTAGACTTGTACATCACTCATTGTTATTTGTTTACCTAATGAATGAATCCATTGTATTCAATTATTCTCGTATAAACTGAATGTGATGACGCAGGTGCATGCAAAATGCACGTGTTCTCATATGCTCAATATGGTTTCTGGTGTAATAACTTCATTCAATAGATAGTGATATAGCTATAGAATTAGTAATATTTTGAATTGGGGTCTCATAGATGTCGTCCTTTGAGATTAACACAGGGCAAAATAATTTTGATTGACTGTCATCATCAACAATTTCTGAATATCAATTGTGATTCACTATGATCCATAAGGTTATGAATTTTTCAACTACATGTATATTGCGTAATTCTTATTTCGATTCCAATGTAATCTGCTTCATTATATTGATTCCGATTCTTTGATACCACATATCGGAAAATATATATTTGTGAACAAAGAAACATTGTAGTTTCTCTCTTTCCGTTTTCAAATCTCTGCCAAAAATTTGATATAGTAGCTCAGCATAAAATTCCATTCACAGGGCAAAACATTTTTGATTGACTGTCATCACCAACAATTTCTAAATATCAATTGTATGTTGGGGACTTCATTCAGAGAGATCTCTCTGACTTCATTACGGATCACATTTTATGCAATTCTCCGTAAATGTAATATCTATATAGTTCAAGCAATACATGCATAAATTAATAACTGGAAAAAAATATGAGCGTATAGCAGATTAAATTTAAAGGTGGTTCATGCAACTCGATGTCGAACATAACCCACAAAATTGGAAAAAAAGCGGTTTTTTAAAAAACTATAGCTCGGATCGGAAATAGTTAAAGGAGAAAGTTGTAGGTATCAAATAGATAATTATCGATATCTTTCTTTTCGAGTTATATTGAAAACCGTTGAAAATTGGGGTACGCTTCCATATGTATTGTTTCCTGTACATGGCAAGCTAAGATAGCACTTTCTTAATTTGAAATATTTTTCAAAATAAATCGATTTTTCGAAATAAGATCAAATGTGAATTTTTTAGTCTAAAAGTATTTTGTAATATAAGACCCCTAAATTTCATAGATGTGAAAACACCACACTCTCCACAGATGAATTAGTAATATAAAACAAATGTGAAGACTACATCTACAGGTATTTTGATAGGAAAAAGTAAATTATCAAAAAAAAAAAAAATTCCTGCTTGAGTACTAGTTCTTATATTTTACCCCCGTAATTATTCTGAAGCTGTTTCACCGAGTCCTGAGATTAGTAGTGTCTTGTTTTAGATTATTCAACCATTTTGAAGTTTAATTATTTATATCATGGCCGCTCCAGCAGCGATCCTGAGCCCTACACCAGAGGGACGCTCAACACCCAGGAGGGATAGTCAAGCACCCCAGGGTGAGTGCTTTTTTCTGAACAAATTAAAATATTCTGAAACGTAATTTATAGGATTATCATTTTATAATCAATGTTTGATATACAGGAAAAACCTTCTTTTCCCCACCACCCAAGAGGTAAAAGGTTAAGGCGCGTTTTTTTTCAAGTGGTTTCGCCTTTAGCCCTAATCCACTATAGAAATGTTTGAATCATCCTTTTCTCACCCCTATTGGGTCTTTTTTTATTGCCTCTTTTGTAATTTTTGAATATTGGGTCTTTTTTATGTTTTGTTGCCTCTTTTATTTTAAACATTGGGTCTTTTTTATGTTTGTTATTGCCTCTTTTTATACTCATACACTAAGATGGCAAAACGATGATTCAAGACATTCCTATTAACTCAAAATAAATGAAAAAAAAAAAAATGTTTCAACGTGTGTGTAATATCCTTTCACTGCTAATGTATTTGAAACAATTCTATATTTATTGTAAAAAAGACATTTCTATATATATACAGAATCAAAAATATATTGAGTGTATGTACAGCTAAACCTTTATTCTTTTATATCCATATGGATAAGATGTATTTTCGTTAGGAAAGAAGCGCTTCAGAGATACAGGTTTGTACTCTTTCCTGACATCGACAGAGATAACTTCGTGTTCTTTCGTGCGCCGAATTTGACGGGAGGTTATATATACAGGCTCGGACTTATCCAGTATCATTTTTACTATCGAGTCGAAATTCACAACCTTAGATGCTGCATAACTAAGGGATATACCCTTAACTTTACAAGTGTTTATATACTCTGCAGTTGCTGTGGACCAAACCTTGTAGGCGTAGTTTTTGGGGCCACCCGAGGCAAAAGCCTCAATATATGAGCCGGGCCCATAGAATTCTAACTCATCGGTCATTTCTCCTAGAAACGACCCTGTGGGTGGTTCCCACTCACCCTCTCTCGAAACGTAGATGATTGAATCTGTATCAAAATACAGGACTCTTTTCTCCAGTTTTTCCAAATAACTGTATAATTTCAGGCGAGCTTGGGCTGTTACGAAGGCCGCTATAACCACATTTACTGTGGAAAGTGGTGAAAAAACCTCCTCTCGCTCTTCGTAATTTACTATGAGGGTCTCCTCATTAACAGGCACCACTGTGTTAACCACAAATGAGGGCGAAGTGAGCAGGTTGAATAACTCTGCCGGCTGATTGATAATTTTGGTCTTAGGTTGGTTTTCTCTCTGACCAAACTTACCCCAAAACGAATTTAGCATCAACTTAGCTAAACAACGTAGCCCAGGGTTATTCACAATGTTGGGGAACTCTAGTATCACATCTTCACGTAGAAGGTACTCTTCGATGTAACGATCTTTTTCGGCTTGACTACAACAATTACCAGGCCAACCCGAGGATTCCTGTTTTATTTTAATGAATTTATTCATCATTCCGGTGAATAAGCCTGTTACGTTCTCGCCATACTGTGTGGTGTCATACACCCAGATTTCATGGATTTTCTGGATGACGTAACCCTTTTCTAGGGCCTTAATTACCTCATCCAACGTCCATGTCCCAGTTAGCGTTCTTTCCGCCTTATTATGAGCGCATGGCTCTTTATTCATTTTTTCTCCACACAGCCGGCAAAGAACGAACATTAGCTTGTTGTTCATCTTCAGCGGTAAGACAGGTAGATAAAGGTCTCTCGGCGGCAAAATTGTACATTTTATTAGCCCCGATGTTTCATGTAAATTGAGGGTGCTACATTCCTCATCTACATACACCTTGGGGTGTCCTATAGGAAATTTCCCATATTTACACACCCAAGGATACAGCGAACAGACATCAAGATACTTGATTTTCTCTCCCTCACGGCATGTGTAATACTCAACAGTATTACCAGTCCTACCCCCAAAGAACGCATCTCTGGGGTTGAGGGGGAGAACGGAAAGAAGGGGGTGATTTTCCGTATACTCTTTAATCTCTCCCGAGATTAAATTTTTGCGGAACTCACACTCCCACATCTGAATTATCTCATATCCAAATAAGCGAATTCTGTCCGTTTTAGCAAGTGTGGATTCATAGCGGGTGTTGAACGTTTCAGAGGGATTATCACTCAAAGGTTTATCGCGCTGTTCTTTGAAGCATCGGGAGCAGCCGTGGTAGTAACAGCCTTGAAATTCGAACACCTGATTGGTTTCCGGACACCACCCATCAACTTTCACACCTGCAACGACAGCCTCACGATGTTTTGCAGCATGCTGAATATCAATACCTCTCTTCTTTTCCTCCCACAACAGCCACTGTATTGCTATTTTGGATTGAATATCCTTAGCACGATACCCATTTTTTGGTATGATACCAATGGTGTTTGGTTTGAGGAAATTTCGACGGAATACTTTATTACACGCACTGGCTATAGTGCATGCTTCGGTGAATGGGCAAACGTTAGTCTCCGTCAACATCTGTTGACGAAATTTCAGACAGGACCGAGCCAAAATCTGCACATCTGATATGCAGTAGGCCACGATCTCCCGCTGAAAATTAAAAGTATAATTCTCATTCACCTGGGCAGTATGCCAGGATATTAATTTTTCGCGATCTTCAGGTTTCATATTGTCCGGGTCGTAATATTCAACTGAAGGGATGGGACCTTCATAATTCTGATTTTCCATACGATTGAACAAATGCGGAAAGTACCCCTTTTTCAATTCAGTAAAGCCGAAAGCTTTAGGTAATTTTGATAAAGCCATGGGGAAATAATTCAAAGAATCTAAAAATTTTACGTTTCCCACCACCATAGAAATCAATTTGGTGCCACGCATAATCAGCTCGGGTTTTAAATTAGTTTTTGTCAAAATATAATTTAGAATGAACTGATGATCAAACCCGCCCCCATTATGAGCCATAACGATTACTTTTTTAAAAATTTTACGCTGATTCAATATATATTCCATCAGTCTCTCTATGGGATTCTTTTGGAGTACTTGCAGTCTTACACAGCATTTCGAACAAATACGAATGTCATCTGCCATATCGATACATACATCACAGCATTGTCTAAAGACACATAGATTCGGCTCGTGCAATAGAGAGCCATCAGGTAAAACTTTTTCCTGGCGTGTCTCTAGATCGTAGAATAGGAATAGCAGATCGTCGTCACACTTAGGCTTGCCGGTGTCAGGCTGAATGAAACATAAGTGATCAGCGGGCACATGTTTGTTACAGATTTTACAGAAAATCTCTCCACAGAAATGCTCACGATCAGCTCTGATTGTCTTCAGGCATAAAGAGCATAGCTTGAGACTTTCGCAGACAGTGCCTTTACCTGCAGACCCCTGCTTTCTATGCTTTTCAAAGCATGTGGGGCCCTTGAAGCTCCGTAAGCAATCCGCACATTTCTGCTTCTTTGCCTCAGGGCAGGATGGGGCCTGTTGGCATCCTGAGCATGTGCCCCCACATCTATGCTTACTCTTATGGTCGTAAGAAGTGCGACACTCCTCGCAGAAATATCCACAGCAAAAAGCAGCTGTGAGGGAGGTAATAACGTAATTCAATGAGGGGCCACGGCCGTCGCCTTTGAAAATGACGTCACGACCTTTTGTACCATACTGGTACACGATGATTTTATAGGCAGAGAGGTGAGCTTGGAACTGTTGCAGCTCCGGTATCCCACAACCTTCCTCGGGTATAGCCACACCCGCCTCCGAAATTAATTCTAGGGCCAGTTCCCTCTGAAGCCTGCCTGTGGCTCGTCTCATCGCCTTTAACTCTGGATCTTTTTCCACATAAGCGATAGCTACAGCTAGGGCTCGTGGTAGGCAGAGATTATCTTTATTATTTATGGAGATAATACCTCTGCGTTGGGCACATTCTTCGTCGAATGTATTGTAGTTAGCACCCCGACCTTTACCTACAGCCATTCTTATCGATGTTACGCCCAAACAAAAGGTCTCGGTATTAAGCCCGCAAGAATTAGACTGATAAATTGAAGAAATCCGAGCCCATATTTCGTCTACTGTAACCTCGCTAGCCGCCTTGAAATCAACCCAGCCCGGGCCACGAGCGAAGTCTTTCGAGCAGAATGTGAAGCCCACCTGATCGGTAGGTCTCAAGCCCTCTGTTCCCCGCTGAATTATACCTGTCAGGGCATCTTTTATCCAGCTCACAGGTTCTCCAGACTGAGGTAACTCACGAATTTTGAATTCAAGAGTACGCCCCTGTAACCCGAAGCGCTTTATTTTCCTCACGCTATCTTTAATTATTAAAAACTTCTCCATTGAAAGTGTAAAACAACTGAAGCACTCGAATATATATATGATAGTCGTGAAAACAACTGCAATTCAAAATGATAATTGAAGCACTCAAATATGATAGGAATGTCTAATTACTTAGCTGTAAAAACAACTGATAATAGAATCAAAAATTATACAGAGCAAGATAAGAGAGGATACTCACATACAAACACGTCAGCACAGTTGATGATAAAGAATGAGGATGCGACACGTGTCCCTATTTATAGGTGACAACGCCCGGAAAGGAGATGATCTGATTGGTTATCATTTCGCAACATACGATGATTTGATTGGTTACCCCAAGGTTAATAGTCGAGACATGAAATAGATAAGAGCGTTACTAACTGAATTAGATAAGAGTAATTTTCATTTCAAACCCGTATTACAATAGCTTATATTTTATTTTCAGCCACCACATCCTAGGGTATATTGAGGCTTTTGCCTCGGGTGGCCCCAAAAACTACGCCTACAAGGTTTGGTCCACAGCAACTGCAGAGTATATAAACACTTGTAAAGTTAAGGGTATATCCCTTAGTTATGCAGCATCTAAGGTTGTGAATTTCGACTCGATAGTAAAAATGATACTGGATAAGTCCGAGCCTGTATATATAACCTCCCGTCAAATTCGGCGCACGAAAGAACACGAAGTTATCTCTGTCGATGTCAGGAAAGAGTACAAACCTGTATCTCTGAAGCGCTTCTTTCCTAACGAAAATACATCTTATCCATATGGATATAAAAGAATAAAGGTTTAGCTGTACATACACTCAATATATTTTTGATTCTGTATATATATAGAAATGTCTTTTTTACAATAAATATAGAATTGTTTCAAATACATTAGCAGTGAAAGGATATTACACACACGTTGAAACATTTTTTTTTTCATTTATTTTGAGTTAATAGGAATGTCTTGAATCATCGTTTTGCCATCTTAGTGTATGAGTATAAAAAGAGGCAATAACAAACATAAAAAAGACCCAATGTTTAAAATAAAAGAGGCAACAAAACATAAAAAAGACCCAATATTCAAAAATTACGAAAGAGGCAATAAAAAAAGACCCAATAGGGGTGAGAAAAGGATGATTCAAACATTTCTATAGTGGATTAGGGCTAAAGGCGAAACCACTTGAAAAAAAAACGCGCCTTAACCTTTTACCTCTTGGGTGGTGGGGAAAAGAAGGTTTTTCCTGTATATCAAACATTGATTATAAAATGATAATCCTATAAATTACGTTTCAGAATATTTTAATTTGTTCAGAAAAAAGCACTCACCCTGGGGTGCTTGACTATCCCTCCTGGGTGTTGAGCGTCCCTCTGGTGTAGGGCTCAGGATCGCTGCTGGAGCGGCCATGATATAAATAATTAAACTTCAAAATGGTTGAATAATTTAAAACAAGACACTACTAATCTCAGGACTCGGTGAAACAGCTTCAGAATAATTACGGGGGTAAAATATAAGAACTAGTACTCAAGCAGGAATTTTTTTTTTTTTGATAATTTACTTTTTCCTATCAAAATACCTGTAGATGTAGTCTTCACATTTGTTTTATATTACTAATTCATCTGTGGAGAGTGTGGTGTTTTCACATTTATGAAATTTAGGGGTCTTATATTACAAAATACTTTTAGACTAAAAAATTCACATTTGATCTTATTTCGAAAAATCGATTTATTTTGAAAAATATTTCAAATTAAGAAAGTGCTATCTTAGCTTGCCATGTACAGGAAACAATACATATGGAAGCGTACCCCAATTTTCAACGGTTTTCAATATAACTCGAAAAGAAAGATATCGATAATTATCTATTTGATACCTACAACTTTCTCCTTTAACTATTTCCGATCCGAGCTATAGTTTTTTAAAAAACCGCTTTTTTTCCAATTTTGTGGGTTATGTTCGACATCGAGTTGCATGAACCACCTTTAAATTTAATCTGCTATACGCTCATATTTTTTTCCAGTTATTAATTTATGCATGTATTGCTTGAACTATATAGATATTACATTTACGGAGAATTGCATAAAATGTGATCCGTAATGAAGTCAGAGAGATCTCTCTGAATGAAGTCCCCAACATACAATTGATATTTAGAAATTGTTGGTGATGACAGTCAATCAAAAATGTTTTGCCCTGTGAATGGAATTTTATGCTGAGCTACTATATCAAATTTTTGGCAGAGATTTGAAAACGGAAAGAGAGAAACTACAATGTTTCTTTGTTCACAAATATATATTTTCCGATATGTGGTATCAAAGAATCGGAATCAATATAATGAAGCAGATTACATTGGAATCGAAATAAGAATTACGCAATATACATGTAGTTGAAAAATTCATAACCTTATGGATCATAGTGAATCACAATTGATATTCAGAAATTGTTGATGATGACAGTCAATCAAAATTATTTTGCCCTGTGTTAATCTCAAAGGACGACATCTATGAGACCCCAATTCAAAATATTACTAATTCTATAGCTATATCACTATCTATTGAATGAAGTTATTACACCAGAAACCATATTGAGCATATGAGAACACGTGCATTTTGCATGCACCTGCGTCATCACATTCAGTTTATACGAGAATAATTGAATACAATGGATTCATTCATTAGGTAAACAAATAACAATGAGTGATGTACAAGTCTAGTTCATTTCACATGCACCTGCGTCATCACATTCAGTTTATACTAGAACAATTGAATACAATGGACTCATTCATTAGGTAAACAAATAACAATATACAAGTCTAGACTTGTTAGTAAGCGAATTAGAACTGAGAGTTATGTTGACTACGAATTCAATTCTCGTTTCCTCAGTAATCTGTTACAGCTCAAACGAAACACATCGTTTTTCACATATCCTGTGTGTCTTCTATTGAACGGAAAATGTAAGTTTAATTCAATTATTTAATTCACTGCCATAAAACATACTTGATTTGTCTCTTATTCAGAATAAACCTCTTATTAGCATTGAGACAGTTACAAAATTATTCAATTCATATTCATAAAATAACAAGTACAAAATTAATTTTTATAAATTAGCTAATGTTTCAATTTGGTGTGTGTGTATTACGAGTTTTAAAAATCTTCAATTCTCATTCATATTGTTTCAGATTTATGATGGATCTAACGAAACTTAATCATTGTGCTCTTTTGGCATGTGGTTACAACAACAACAAATTCATCAACACAGGATATAAACGATGGACGTGACATCGTACATGAACGGTGTACGTGACGGAAGTTCCTATAAAAGGAGGAACTAGACGTATTTTGTTAGTGCTTAAACATATTCAAATTATTCAACAGCATGATTCGGAACAAGTAAGTCGTACTATGGATCATTCCAACCTGTATTCTGTGTTTAGTGCGTTGAATATATTTTGTGGAAAACTTTCAATCAAGTGCCAGTGCTTTAGTGTAAGAATAATGTAAGTTAACATATTTTCTACCTCATTTTTTCTTTTGCTTCACCCTCCATCCCGAGATCTAAAGGGTGGTCGACTTTTCCCAAATGGAAACACGCCAGGTATCTCCTTTTGGGGAGAGAGAGTATCAACTTCGGTATCTGTAATCCCCGCTTACAAAATGGGTTGTTACCATCAGAGGTTAGGTATGAACAGTGTTTTTCATTTGCTTTAGCAGCATTAACGGGAACTGTTGCCTGACGGCTATGAAAGAACCGCCTTGTGACTTTGCATTCAAAAATGTAGCTTTACACATATATTAAATTGATCAATTTCGAAATATCATTATTCCTTATTTTTTTTTGCTTCACCCTTCATCACGAGATCTAAAGGGTGGTCGACTTTTCCCAAATGAAAACACGCCAGGTATCTCCTTTTGGGAGAGAGAGTATCAACTTCGGTATCTGTAATCCCCGCTTACAAAATGGGTTGTTACCATCAGAGGTTAGGTATGAACAGTGTTTTTCATTTGCTTTAGCAGCATTAACGGGAACTGTTGCCTGACGGCTATGAAAGAACCGCCTTGTGACTTTGCATTCAAAAATGTAGCTTTACACATATATTAAATTGATCAATTTCGAAATATCATTATTCCTTACTTTTTTTTGCTTCACCCTCCATCACGAGGTCTAAAGGGTGGTCGACTTTTCCCAAATGAAAACACGCCAGGTATCTCCTTTTGGGAGAGAGAGTATCAACTTCGGTATCTGTAATCTCCGCTTACAAAATGGGTTGTTACCATCAGAGGTTAGGTATGAACAGTGTTTTTCATTTGCTTTAGCAGCATTAACGGGAACTGTTGCCTGACGGCTATGAAAGAACCGCCTTGTGACTTTGCATTCAAAAATTGCTGCTTTACACATATATTAAATTGATCAATTTCAAAAAAAATCAGACATTCATGTGCATCTAACGGAAGTAGATTATATAGGTAGCACATTGTCACACCGGAAGTAGCGATTTTATTGCATATTCAGAATGCATGTGATCTGCTGAATAAGAATATACTATTTATATGTCAATCAGTTTGGCCGATCTCTCGCGATAAGGACTGTTTTATATCTGTAGATGTAGAATAAGTGACTACATAGTTTATATATGTAAAAACAATGCGTATGGGTTGATATAAACAAAGTTCAATATTCGGTCGTTGATGAAGTAATATACCAGCGTGTAATATACTCATAATCTCAATAGCGCCCCCGCCTCAGAAGTAGGTAATTTAATATCCTTATAAACATTCCATTTTGAGAGGCTCATGGAGAAGATAACATTTTTATATGGAGAGAAAGCTATTAGAGAAATTCGAAAGTTTCATCTAGAAGAGGATATGATTACACGCATCATTATCGAGATGTGGTGTCAGGATCAGAGGGTGTCATGTTATGTATTATACATAGATGATAAACCAGCCTCTTTCGTGCTAATGTCTAGTATGGATTATGATCCTCTGGGTAAACATACCAATCCAAAGACGATGAATTTCATTTATACCTTGAAGGAGTACCGTAAAAAAGGATATGCAGCAAAATTGGTTATGCATACCAAGAAGATGAATCAATTTTCAGCATTCTGTTCAAATACCGATTCGGAGAAATTGCTTACAAAATGTGGGTGTATCAATCATGGAGATAAACATGGTAGTGTAATGTTTAGATACCCTTAATATATCCTGAATTATGGATTGTATATTACAAATAAAAAAAAAAAAAAAAGCTTACTAGTAGATTCATTATAACAATAGGATAAAAATATCAAAAGAGTGCTTACCTTCGAACACATACACACACACAGGCCCTGATGGATCTTGAGAAATGAAGTCTTCAGCCTTTTAGTTTCCACTTATGAAGACCCACGCGACTATGTAAATCCGTTCACACGGTTTTGAGCGGAAACCGCTGGTTTGCTAATGAACGGAGTTTGATATAATTTATCTATCCATTCGTTTTATCGCGGGTACAGTTTATAATCGGTTAAATATAATTATCGCATGTTTCATAAATGAAATAAGACACACCATCGTTTACGATAATAATAATTCTACAGTGTACAAATATACAAGGCTCGATCGTTTACTTATTGAGTAGAGTTCTTCCACCGAGCTGATGGACCCCAAACCATAATCTCTTGTCACCTATATATCTCATAAATGTTCACAAATATTCAACTAAATGTTAAAAATGCTTATGTTCAGACTATTCAGGTTATTTCCTATGATATAATATTAGATTCTAATTATGTGAAATGAGTATATTGTAACTATATGTAAATATCAATAATAATAGCTACATGTGAATAGATATCAATGATATTACATAAAATGAAACACTAGCCATATAAGCTGCTTACATCCAGTGATTATATTCACACAAACAAGTAACTCACCTCTGTGAGAGAGAGTATACAGGAAAATTGTATATTTTCTATGTGTATTTTCTAGTTCAAACTACCTCATTAGATTCTAATAATGTGAAATCATACTTATTATTTCAATAACTAAATGTTAGCTTCAGCAGCAGCAGCTATGTATTTTATAATCTAGCTTAGGTATAAGTCTAAAATTTCGTAGGTCATGGTAGTTGCAATAAGGTGGTCTATTCGGGTCCATGATATAATATTATGTGAGCTATATGTTACAAACACTAACTCGTTGGGCTGCCACACGCCTTGTACGACCCACACGAGTCGTTTTGGTCACGCTTTCATGTCGTTTTAATCGTTTTTCATGTCGTTTTATCGCTTTTTCATGTCGTTTTGATTGTTTTTCATGTCGTTTTGATCGTTTTTCATGTCGTTTTGATCGTTTTTCATGTCGTTTTATCGTTTTTCATGTCGTTTTGATCGTTTTTCATGTCGTTTTATCGTTTTTCATGTCGTTTTATCGTTTTTCATGTCGTTTTAATCGTTTTTTCATGTCGTTTTGATCGTTTTTCATGTCGTTTTATCGTTTTTCATGTCGTTTTATCGTTTTATTCGTTTTTCATATCGTTTTTCGAGTCGTTTTCGTCACCCTTGCTGATCGATAACCTCGATCACATGAGTGTATAGGTTGCTTTGTGCTCTCGTTCGCCTGGTTTCCGAGAATGAACATGTCGTTCTATTGGCCTAGCATATATCTACAATCGTGGAATTTTTAAAGTGTGGAGAAACAGATGTCTGGGGGCCGGTCCGAGCCTGGTCAGTTGTTGGTTATTTGCGGCTTCTAACGCGTTGCAATCTTGCGATATGTTTCACAAACATCCCTGCGAATGCTACTATAGAACGATAAATTGAATCATTTTAAGAATGTAGTTTATTTCCATAAATATTCATCTCGTGTCTTTTTGTCAGACACAAATATGATGGCCCCTCACCCTTACTTACAAGCTGATTCGTGAGACCTTGTATACAAGCTGATCACCACAAAGCCCTAGCAGAAGGTCAGACACCACACCCTAGAGGTCACACCCTCTACCCGACCGATAATACCAATACTTACCGATACCTGTCTGGGCATACAGCGCATGCGCTACTGGTTGCCTACATCTGATAAGGCTCTCTATCAGGCGGGCCCAAGTGTCGCCATGCCTACTATTACACATCAGTGTGTAATACAAATTCAAATTATAGAGAAAATAAGGTTACAACTAAAACCGAAACTAACAGACAACCCCCAAACGAGAGGGGACGACACTAAAATCCCCTGAGGTCGTCCTTCATAATGTAAATGGTTCAGTGTCAAATAATATTCTAATCATTAAGGGTAATATAAACAATTCAGAAATTATTGAAATAGTTTTAGACACTGGATGTAGCCAAAATATTGTTTTAAGAGATTTAGTAAAGCATTTACCGATCAAAATTACAAATAAGGTTCTTATTACCGCAGGAGGTCATAAAATTAATTCTGTAGGTGAAGTATGTTTTAAACTAAGAATTGCTGGTGAATTTATGGAGTGTAATGCTCTAGTAATCGATTCATTACCCAAGCCTTTAATCTTAGGCACATGTTTTCTGCAAGAACATAGGGCCGTTATTGATTTCAATTCATCTACAGTTCAACTTGATATCAACAACAAAACATCTAGCGTAAATTTCCACAAACAAAATACAAATATATCGCCTATATGCTACAATTTACAACCCACGCCTGATAATAACATTAGTAGTTTCAAACTAACTGCTTATAAAGACTATTTTTTTAGACAAAATGTTGAGATCAAAGTAAAGCTATCACATAATATTTTGAAATTCTCGCCTGAGATACTATCCACACTTTACTACGAGGCGAATGAATCTTTTTTAATTCCCAGAGGGTTATTATGCACTAGCGAACCTTATTTAGAAAATAAACAGTTATACGTGAATATCGTTTCCAGATCTCACATAAATATCAAGCTTTTTAGAGGTACTTCAATAGGTTTTTATTTTAAAAAAGCTGCACCAAATCTAAGTAACGAGAGTATTTTTCTGTATACTGAAGAAACCGACGAATCTGTAACACTACAAGACCATAACTTAGACAATATCAATAATTTAGACGAGAAACTTAAACTTATTTCTTTATTAGAAAAATATCCCAATGTGTTTTCTAAAACTACCAAATCAATGGGTACTACTGACTTAACCGAACACGAAATTATTATTGAAACTGATAAACCTATCAAATCAAGACCTTACAAAGTTTCCCACAAAGAAAAGCAAATAATTGACGAACAAATACAGGAAATGCTACAAAATAATATCATTAGACCAAGTCATTCACCCTGGTCGAGTCCAATCGTTTTAGTAAAAAAGAAAGATGGCACAGTTCGTTTTTGCATCGACTATAGGCATATCAATAATGTAACGAAAAAATCTATGTACCCACTGCCAAACATTGACGATATTTTAACTTATCTAGGCAACGCAAAATATTTTACAACATTAGATATGTTTAGTGGTTACTGGCAAGTACAAATAAAAGAGGAACACAAGGCGTACACGGCATTTATAACTCAGGGTCAGGGATTATACGAATTCAACGTGTTACCTTTTGGTCTATGCAACGCACCTGCAACTTTTCAAGAGCTTGCGGACAAAGTATTTCAGGGAATGAAATGGAAAGATATTCTCATCTATTTAGATGATATTATTATATTCTCAGAAACTTTTGAGGAACATTTAGAAAAACTAGAAAATGTTTTCCAGCGACTAAGTCAAGCAGGACTTACTTTAAAGCCTAGCAAATGTAACTATATTCAGAGCAAGGTTAAATTATTAGGTCACGTTGTGGGAGTTGAAGGATTAGCCCCTGATGAAGACAAACTAGCGGCTATTGAACATTTTCCAACACCTCGAAATATGAAGGGAGTTCAAAGTTTCTTAGGTCTTTGTAACTATTGTAGAAAATTCATACACAACTTTGCTAAAATTGCACATCCTTTGTATAAAGCAACCAAAAAAGATATCAAATTCAACTGGACCCAAGAACATCAAATTGCTTTCGACGAATTGAAAAATAAAATGATAACAGCCCCAGTATTACAACATTTTGATCCTTTAAAAGAATGTGAGCTAAGAGTAGACGCTTGCCAATATGGTATTGCTGCAATATTACTGCAATTAGGTGCGGATGACAAAGTTCATCCAATTGCTTATATAAGTCGCAGCTTAACAAAAGCTGAGCAAAATTACACAATTTCTGAACTTGAGGGTTTATCGGCAATTTGGGGACTTTCATATTTGAGACACCTAATCTATGGGAAGCCCGTTAAAATTGTAACAGATCATCATGCGTTATGCTACTTGAAATCACTAAAAAGCCCCACAGGTCGCCTTGCGAGATGGGCTATCAAACTATCAGAATTTGATTATTCAATTGTACACAAAAGTGGAATAAATCATAAAGATGTTGACTGTTTATCAAGGTATCCTGTATTAGAAGCAACTGAGGAAGTTGAACACGATACTGAAGAGGTGCATACCTATCTAATCGATTCTATTGAATTCACAAAGTACCAAAAATTGGACGAACAATTGAATTCACTGATAAATATTTTAGAAAACCCAAAACATGAATCAGCAACAATTGGCCTCACAAAACAAGCAAAGAATTTTCGGCTTATTGATGGGACTTTATACAGGATTAACCCTAATCAAGAGGGTCGAGACTACTTATTAGTAGTACCAAAACACCTTATTGGTGAAATTATCTATAGCCTACATAGTGAACCAGCTTCAGGTCATCTTGGCACAACCAAGACTTCTCACAAAATAAAAAATAGGTTCTACTGGTCAACTATGCATAAAGATATCGATAAATTTATTAAAGGTTGTCCAGATTGTCAAGCACGAAAAGGCCAGAAGAACAGGAAACCTTTAGGTTTATTACAGCCAATTCCTGTTGGAAACCCTTTCGACAAAATAGGCATAGACATACTTGGTCCGTTTCGCAGGAGTAGAAACGGTAAAACAGTCATTGTCGTAGCTACGGATTATGCCACAAGATGGGCTGAAACTCAAGCATTAATTAATGGCAAGAGTGAACATATCGCTAAATTCATTTTGGAAAGAATAATCACAAAACATGGCGCACCTCGAGAAATTTTGAGTGATAGAGGTAAAACTTTCCAATCTGAATTAGTCAGAGACCTGCTCAAAATAATGGGCACTACAAGTAAGTTTACCACTGCGTATCACCCAGCTTGTAACGGTCTTACCGAGCGACTAAATAAAACTATTGCAGACATGTTAGCAATGTACACGAACACTGACCAAACAGACTGGGACGAATACCTGAGCTTAGTAACATTTGGCTACAATACTTCTAGATAGGAAACCACAAAAATCTCACCATTCATGTTGGTGTATGGCAGAGAACCTGTCCTGCCAACAGAAGCAAATTTAATGCGTCCCACAGATTCATTAGACGTTATAAAAATACGAGACAAAGCATTAGCAGTACGAAATTTAGCTATTGAAAATATTGACAAAAAACAACAAATAGACAAAAACAGATATGACCAATCTCATCGTCATGTTGAATTTGTTCTAGGGGACCAAGTTAAAGTTTTCACCCCTATTAGAAAAATAGGCAGAAGTGAAAAACTACTTTTAAAATATTTTGGGCCATACTACATAACTAGAAAAATTTCAGATGTAGATTATGAGATCCAGAAAGGTCCATCAAACAAATCTAAAAAAGAAATAGTTCGTGTCAGTAGAATCCTACCATATTACGACCCTTGGACACCTCCAGTGTCAGACGAAGAAACGGTTAATACCGAAAACATACCAACCCCAATAAAATGAAATACCCACCCTCAACCCCAACTTAAATAATATTCTATATATTAAGTTTTTAAATAAATTCACAATTTTAAATAGTGTAATTAAAAATTAAGAGTAAATGTACATATCGAATAATAACTAGAATACATAAGCATAATAACATTTATTTTACATATTGAGAAAAAAAAAAAAATTCACATTTCAACTGACTACCTACTTATATCAAAGCAGTTAATTTCACATTATCTTTGATCCAGATAGAGGAAGGATATGATATTTTCATTTTATTCAATTGGATAAATGAACGATACACATTCTAATAAAAAACTAGGAATGATTGAAATGAATAAAAAACTAAAGTATTATTATCACAGGTACTCCATTATAATTCTACTACTTATCATAGAAGTACAAACCGAAACCATCGAAGTATCGGCAGGGGCGTTTTGGAAAAACCTACCAGAAACAATTAGTTATGAAGCAACGATACCATTAACTTACGAAACCCAATGGTTCGAAGAAAAAATCACCCTTTCTAAACCAACAAAGACAACTTGCCATCACCCATCAATTAATCAGGATTTATGTGCATTTTCACTAAAAATGGATGATTTATCAAAAGCTTATGAAGTTGAATTTATAATGCTCGAAAGTAGTTGGAGTACTGACATTCTCAAAAACTGTACTCCAACCTTCGACATGCATACCAAAACAAAGAGGAAACGTTCCCTAGATTTCCTAGGTGAAGGTTTATCATGGTGTTGTGGTGTGGCAACTCAACATAAACTAGACTCTCTAGTTACAAATGAAAACAGATTAAGGGCAAATCTATTCAAACTGAATAAAGAATTGTCAGGATCAATAAAACAGATCACTGAAAACTCAAAAAAGTTCAAGGCTTATGAGCAGGATGTTGCAAAAAACTTTAAACAAACTGAAGCTCATATTCATATTTTAGAAAATTTCATAAATAATCAAAGAACTACGTACAACACAATAGCAGAAGAACAAGATGAGTTAATATTTTCAAGTTTATCTCATGAATTTTCAAATCTCAAAAAAATTATTCAACTTACTAGAGCAATTAAACGTCAGAGCATAATTAATTCATGTAAACAACATCAAATACCTGTAATTATTTTAGAGCCTGCCACTTTACAACACGATTTACTATTGTTAGAAGAAGAACTAAAATTGTCCGCTCAAGGACTGGCCATCCCGAAAACAGACATTTCTAGATACTATCAACTACCAATTTGCGACTGTACATTTCTACAAGAGACAGTCTTAATCCATTTGAGAATTCCAATTTCACAAGAAAATGTAGCATGGCAACTTTTTGAATTAATTACCGCTCCTTTTGCTTGGTTCAACCAAACATGTAAAATTCAACACGATACATTATATTTAGCAGCCCGCTCAAACACTTTCAACGAATACACAATTCGACAAATTTCAGGAACAGGATTACATCACTGTAAACCTTTTCATGATAAGTTGTGTTACTTGCCAAGATTTTCTGGCGATTCACTACAAGGTCCAGCTTGTGCCACCAAATTATTCAAAGGCACATCTGTTGAAGATATAAGTAATCACTGCCCAATGGTTTGCCACACCTCAACAGCAATGTTGATAACAGAAATTGAAGAAGAAGTTTACATCCTAACACATCCTGAACCCAACATCATCATTCATTGCAATACAACCTCACACACTATACCTTCTTCAGCCTATACAACCCCTGGAGCTTTAAAAATTAAATTGCCATGTAATTGTAAGCTTATGTCTGAAAACTTTACCGTGATACCACAAAGATACCCTTGTCAAGATAATTTCCCTCAGCAAGCTAAAATAACTCACACTATACCAGCAACATGGTCTAACTTAAAATCATTTATACTGAATCCTATTTCAAAAAATTACGTTCCATCATATGAAAATATAAGTGAATGTTTGAATCAAAATTGGACACTTAACGTACCCCATTTAAATTTAACAAGTTCGGCAAGTACATATAAAGAAATCATAGAATCTTTAGAAAATCTCCCTCCAGAAGAGCTTACTTATTCTGCGAGGTATGGACTCCATGGTGATTCAGTTTTCTTCATCTGGAATTGCATTATCTCCGTTGCTGTAGCTTATCTCATATTCCAAAGAAATCCTGCTATTATAGCAACAGTTCCCACTGTTCACGGACAAACAATCACCAACACCCCTCAAAACGCTGTTCATCACGACATTCTCATTGGATCCATCATAACTGCTTTAATAATTTTCATCATGTACATAAGCATTAGACTCGTAATTTCGCTGCTAAAGGGTAGTAGCACACCTAAAACACAAAATATCAATGTTGAACCAACGATTTAGAAATGCATGATTTTTCAGAACACCAAGCTTCTACTTCTCAAAATAAACAATACATATTACACGTTGATGGAAATGATAGCCTCTTATCCCTGTCTAAAGGTAAAACCTTGAACCTAATTCTAACACCAAGCAATACCGGTCTGGATGAAGCTGAGAGCTTCATATAACCAATACAATTAGTAAATGAAGCTACGTTCATGTGTAATACCCACAAAAATGTAGAAATTCCCGGTCTTCATTTACTCCAGAATATACCTACCAGCATTTAACAAATAAAGTTAAATCAAATACATGATAACCCAGGAGTTCCTTTAGTATATTGACGTACTTTGATATTAAGTTAGAAATCAATATTGTGCACAGATCTTATTTTGACTTCTAGTCGAATAGCATCGTAATTAAATAAATACTAATTAAATATATTTATCTTTAAAAATATATTTGGGTAATCTAACCTACCACTAACCAATTTACCAATACCTACCTACTTATAATTACAATTTATTTTCAATACATAGACAGAGGTATTAAATTTGGATAAGAACGCTAACATCATCTCCTACTACTAATCAACATAATAAATAACACTTACTTCTAGAATAACTGATACTTAATGGTTACTAATTATTTTACATATTTTGCAATTAACCAAACACTAACAGTGACTAAACATACTAATATAATAACTAATCAAAGAAAAATATTCAAATATTTTTTTCGTTCAGTGATAAACATATTTTGTATATTTTATAGATAGTATTATCAACCTATTAGAATAGATCGATACTTATTTTTTTTTCTTAACTGAACTACTTTTAATTAGATTTTTAGAAGGAACATATTAAGTTAGATTATTATCATGTTTTACTAAAACATTGAATTTAGTTATATTATTTTTCCATTTAATAATAATTATTTACCACTACAAATAATTCAGAAATAGTAAAATACATTCATGATTATATCGCTATTTTTCTTATATAAATGAGTCTACAGGATATTGTTAAAACCTTTATATATACAATACTTACTTTTATTTTCATTGTTACATGTTACCATGCATTCGAGTCGAAACAATGGAAGCAACAGAACAGTTCCATATAAACACCCAACCACACGTTGAAGCTCTGATACCAACGACAACATCCAAGAGCAATACATCCAAAATCTCCGCCATAGTACTGGTTCTGTCCTACAACAAAAATCACAACAATGCAAAAAGCAACTGTCATTCCGTTCTATAAAGGTCATCGAAGTTTAGAGGTCAACAAATCTATCATCTAAATGGTATACCTCACACCAGCTACAAGAATTATTGTCCTGATGATTGAAGATACACACAATTGAATTAATTCAACTTTAGTAGATTTAAAATTGGAGCAATTATTCTACAAATTATACTCACCGAAAACATGGTTGCCATGGTGGAAAGCTGAGTATCCAGTCTACTAGCTCCATTATACCACAAACAAACGTAAAACGAACTTCACTACACTATTTGGACAACAATTTCAACAAACGATCGTAACACTTTGGTCATGGTACACTTCAAATTTATCGAAAAAATCAAGAAAAACAAGATCATGGACCACGCGGTCAACAAGACGTTATGATGCCACCTACACCTACACGCACGCCGAAGTTTACAAGGTCACGGAATAAAACATATTACTACTACCTAGGATTTTGCTTAATGTGCAATTGCAATCTGCATCGCATTATATTATTGCACAGGTCAGTACTAGCACTATGGGTCTACACATCGAAAATGGGATGGACTACAACAAATGGAAAATGGGTTGATATGGAATCACTTCTGTTCGCACAAATTATATCATTTTATTGTATGTTGTAAACTTGTATCATTAATTCTCCATTGATATATTTAATTTTTATTTAAAAATATTGAAACAAACCCACCTACAACTTTTCTCATACTTACACTATACACCAGAGGTCTGGTGCTTCCTCTGAAGGGGGGGACATGTCACGTTTCCGATTTTACCAAATTCAATTATTACCAATCTTTATTTTTCTTCAATATTGTAAATCATTTTTATTCCCATTATAATCTTTCAGATATTTTATTTCAATTTATCTTATTACAAAAGTTACTTCAAACCATTTCCTGTCAGTCGGTGTTAATTTCATTCTCAGATACTTATATATTGCAAATATTAAGTAAAACTATAATGTCAGCATTAGGGTTCATTATTCTGCCGGACAAGTTCATTTACCGTGCAAATCCTGAATTGCTGAATTTCATCAATAAAGTTTATATAAGTCACCGACATAGGAAAAGGAGGATATTCGAACTTTCTTCTCGCGTGTGTACGCATCGATGTTTAATAATGTAAGTAATGATTTTTTTTCATTCACATTAAATGGAGAATTAATGATTTAATTAAACTGTTTTCGAAACTATTCATTATCATGTTTCTTAAATTAACTAAACTAATTTTGGAATTATTTATGATCGTATTTCATTAATCAATTTATTTAACGTACTTATTTTACATAGCGTCGTATTCTATTTTTATTTGTTAATTTGTTTTAATAAATTCTATTGAGTTAGTTTTACCAATGTTGTTTATTTCAAATTACATTTAAAATATCTCAAACAAGAATCCTCAGGGATACGCCATGCCTCTCGCCCCCAAACCAATATTCATCTAAAACATTCAGCTCTACCAAAAAACTGGCGCGTGGCAATATTTTATGATGAACAAACTTTGTCCGCCTAGAATTTTTCGTCGAACGATTGATGATTGTTGGAACGAAATTCCACCGGTGGATTCCTTCGAGCTACAAAAAATTTGAACGTAACTCTCGTTCGAGGAATGAAACAGTTTTGTCTCGAGTGAAATTTGTTGAAACGAAATCTCACCGGTGAATTTCTTCGAGCTACAAAAACTTCGAACGCAACTCTCGTTCGAGAAATGAAATCGTAAAATATTTTCTGGTGAACAAACGTTGTCCATCTAGAATCTATCGTCGAACGAATTTCCAAACTTATAAGTTCCTCGTCATGCGTACTAGCGTCATCGAGAAACAGTTTTGTCTCGAGTGAAATTTGTTGAAACGAAATCTCACCGGTGGATTTCTTCGAGCTACAAAAACTTCGAACGCAACTCTCGTTCGAGAAATGAAATCGTAAAATATTTTCTGACTTTGTTCGCCTAAAATCTATCGTCGAACGATTCGTTGTTGGAACGAAATTCCACCGGTGGATTGGTTCGAGCTGCAAAAACTTCAAACGCAACTCTCGTTCGAGGAATGAACGTAATTCTCGTTCGAGGAATGAAACAGTTCTATCTCGAGTGAAATTTGTTGAAACGAAATTCCACCGGTGGATTTCTTCGAGCTAGAAAAACTTTGAACGAAACTCTCGTTCGAAAAATGAAATCGTAAAATATTTTTTGATGAACAAACTTTGTTCGCTAGAATCTCTCGTGGAACGAATCTCTAAACTTATAAGTTCCTCGTCATGCGCATTAGCTCTGTCGAAAAACAGTTTTGTCTCGAATGAAATTTGTTGAAACGAAATCTCACCGGTGGATTTCTTCGAGCTACAAAAACTTTGAACGAAACTCTCGTTCCAGAAATGAAATCGTAAAATATTTTCTGATGAACAAACTTTGTTCGTCTAGAATCTATCGTCGAACGATTCGTTATTGAAGCGAAATTACACCCATGGATTTCTTCGAGCTACAAGAACTTTGAACGTAATTCTCGTTCGAGGAATGAAACAGTTTTGTCTCGAATGAAATTTGTTGAAACGAAATCTCACCGGTGGATTTCTTCGAACTACAAAAACTTTGAACGAAACTCTTGTTCGCAAAATAAAATCTTAAAATATTTTCTGGTGAACAAACTTTCTCCGCTAGAATCTCTCGTCGAACAAATCTACAAACTTAAAGTTTCTCGTCATGCGCACTAGTTCCATCGAGAAACAGTTTTGTCTCGAGTGAAATTTGTTGAAACGAAATCTCACCAGTAGATACAGTGGACGCGTTCTGGACCAGGAAGTGTGACGTCACTTCCGGTCTGTGCTCCGATGTTTGCTAATATCAGGTCTCCACTTCCGGTCTGCGCTGGCGATGTATGTTATCGGGTAGATAACGTTATCGGGTAGATACCGTTATCAGTGATTGTGAGTCACCCGGATGGGCATCCAGTGTGTGTAATTAGTGTTATCAGGTAGATAACGTTATCGGCTAGATAGTGTTATCAGTGATTGTGAGTTACTCGGTTTGTGCTGACGATTGACATTCGGTGTTTGTAATTATTGTTTGAATGTATATACAGGATGTTTGTGAAGAGTGTGTTATGTTGTATATACAGGTTGTTTGTAAGAGAGGTCCTAGACACGTGGTGTCATGGCAGCTATCACGTGATCCTTCGGTGTCATGGCGTCTGTCACGTGATCCTTCGGCTTTCAACGAGGTGTCATGGCGTCTGTCACGAGGTGTCATTCTATCTGTTGACGATTGGCATTCGGTGTTTGTAATTATTGTTTGAATGTATATACAGGATGTTTGTAAAGAGTGTGTTATGTTGTATATACGGGTAGTTTGTAAGAGAGGTCCTAGACACGTGGTGTCATGGCAGCTATCACGTGATCCTTCGGTGTCATGGCGTCTGTCACGTGATCCTTCGGCTATCAACGAGGTGTCATGGCGTCTGTCACGAGGTGTCATGCTATCTGCTGACGATTGGCATTCGGTGTTTGTAATTATTGTTTGAATGTATATACAGGGGTTTGTGACGTCAGTTTATACTAGCACGTGTAATTGAATACAATGGAGTCATTCATTAGGTAAACAAATAACAATAAGTGATATACTATAGTCTAGACTTGCTAGTAACCGAATTTAATTGTCGTTTCATTAGTCATTACTTACGTAAGCAGCTGTGAATACAATGGAGTCATTCATTAGGTCAACAAATAACAATATACAAGTCTAGACTTGTTAGTAAGCGAATTAGAACTGAGAGTTATGTTGACTACGAATTCAATTCTCGTTTCCTCAGTAATCTGTTACAGTTCAAACGAAACACATCGTTTTCACATATCCTGTGTGTGCTGTCTTCAATTGAACGGAAAATGTAAGTTTAATTCAATTATTTAATTCACTGCCATAAAAACATACTTGTTTTGTCTATTATTCAGAATAAACCTCTTATTAGCATTGAAACAGTTAAACAATTATTCAATTCACATTCATAAAATAACAAGTACAAAATTGATTAATTATCTTTTATAAAATGACTGTTGTTCCAATTGTGTGTGTGTGTATTATACGAATTTAAAAATCCTCAATTTTATTCATATTGTTTCAGATTTATGATGGATCTAACAAAACTTAATCATTGTGCTCTTTTGGAGAGAAAACCATTGAGGAGAGTTCCAGAAATCGAAATCAATAAGCATTATACAATACTTCAAGCGAGAGTAGTGAGAACCAAATTTGGTGAATCCGTATTGCTCGAGTTCGATGCATTCTCTATGTTCCTACCCAATCGACTGACCAATCAGATTATCCCAATTTTGGAACAAATCAACATGAAACCTTGTTTGATTTCGATATACAGGGAAAAAGAGGATGGTTATGAAAGCAACCCGGCTTTTAAACTTGAATTTTTGGAGCTCAAGTAATAAGAAATCTAAGGTATGATGTTTATACTAGCGTGTGAATATACTCGATGAAATCATCAGTATTAATATGTCTCTTGGAGGATACACACGTAAATTGGAAGAATTAATATGTCTCTTGAAGAATACACACGTAAATTGGAAGAATTCGGTGCGAAAGTGAAAGCTTTGAGTAGAGATTTGAAATTTTACGAAGATAAAAATATCGCTATAAGACAATTGAATAGTTTAAGTATTGGCGGAGAGGATGGTTATGTTAGAACCCAATTTCCTAACCTCAATTTTGAATGGAATCCTGTATACAAACGTTCCGAATCGAGTGGAACGTATTCATATATGTCCCAGGAAAGACCTGAGAAATGAATGTAATCGAACAGAATGGCAACCAATGAATTATCAAATGATTAACGAAAATCAACTAGAGGTAATCACATACATAGTTCTCGAAACGATGCAGACCACCACCACCACCACCAATAACACATTCAATTATAAGCTCAAGCTATTATTTCCAAATGGTACAGAGGGGGATATTATGAAGTGGCAAACATTCACACCATCACCTACATCTGGCAAAATGATCCGACAATCATCATGTTTACCACATCTCGTACAAAAGACATCTACACTCACATCATCTGCAATAGAAGGAGAAATCCCCAAAATTTTCGCAATGTTGTATTTTATTTTATCTTCTTTATCAGTGTTAGTATTGGAAATGTTTGTTGAAAATGTGAAGAAAGCTATTTACCATTTAAATAGATAATAATTATTATATAAAGGAGGTGTTTTATTAAAACAAACAAAAGATTGATAATAATAATATTTCAGAATAAAATACATATCATTTAGGTAGTATTACATTCGAGAACCACTGCTGTAATTTATCCACATGATGAACTGCACACATGTATTTTCCACCGTCATTACGATGATTCAGACAGGTCAAATTGTTTGTTCGCTCGAATTTCCCCGTTTCACATTGAGTACCATCGGAACTATGAACATCTACGATGTGTAGGTAAATATCCAATTCTATACACTTCCTTCTCAAAAATTCGGTTTTTTGCTGTCCTCGGACATAAATATAGTCGACTGCACACAAGAGAATCGATTTAAGAATATTATTTATTTCTTCATAATCCACATTCCCAGATACATAATCGAGTCCATGATAAGACTTTTGTAAATACCATACGGATTTTCGCTCCTTTACATTTAGCGATGAATAAGATGTGTGCGGTTTGAATAAGGAATAATGAGGTTTGAATCCAATTTGTATACACATTTCTTCTGGATGGAAGGCATCGTCAATGAAGAACCCCTGAATGTCAACTAATGCGATTCTCATGATTATGCGATTCGCTTGAAGTTTCGATTTAGACTGACTGATGGTTAATTGAGACTCTTGACAATTTCGGTGAGGGGGTAGTATTTCATCAAGCAATCGTGAATGATGATGCAATATGCCTTGGTATTGGCTGGAAATCCTTTATCCGCTTCAATCTCCAATCGTATGTCGACTGTTGATGATTTTACCGCCTCCTCTTGTCTAGAACAATCGATGATGTAAAGCGCGCGTTTTTTGAATTCATCATAAGCCAATATGGGATGTTTTGTTGTGGAATTCGTGTAGCTAGGATAGAAATCGGTATAGTTTTGGTGGGCTAGAACGAAATCTTCCTTGGCAAAGTACAAGTTCATCCGTTCGTTAGGCCAATACTCTCCGTTCAGCGATAAGCGGATACTTGATATATCCACATGATCGAATATTGTAGGATTAGCTTTCACATTGTTACGTTTATTGGTTTGGAAAAATACGATAACATACCGTGGTTTTTCGACGGACGCGCTAGTTTTCACGTGCAACTCGATCTGAAATGTCGAACATAACCTACAAAATTGGAAAAAGCGATTTTTCTTAATTAATTAAAAACTATAGCTCGGATCGAAAAAAGTTAAAGGAGAAAATTGTAGGTATCTGTGTGTTGGGTACTCCATTCAGAAAGATCTCTCTGACTTCATTACGGATCACATTTTATGCAATTCTCCGTAAATGTAATATCTATATAGTTCAAGCAATACATGCATAAATTAATAACTGAAAAATAAATATGAGCGTATAGCAAATTAAATTTAAAGGTGGTTCATGCAACTCGATCTGAAATGTCGAACATAACCTAGAAAATTGGAAAAAAGCGGTTTTTTTTTAAAAACTATAGCTCGGATCGGAAAAAGTTAAAGGAGAAAGTTGTAGGTATCAAATGGATAATTATCGATATCTTTCTTTTCGAGTTATATTGAAAACCGTTGAAAATTGGGGTACGCTTCCATATGTATTGTTTCCTGTACATGGCAAGCTGAGATAGCACTTTTTTTCTTAATTTGAAATATTTTTCAAAATATATCGATTTTTCGAAAAAGACGCTCTCATAAATTGGCTAGATCTTCTCAGCAAATGGTCATTGAGTAACGATTTGGGGCTTATTTTCTTCATGAAGAGTTGTCCTATAACTTCATCGAATAAACGTAGCGATTTTTTCAATTTCCTCTATTTTGATCATGTTTTCAATTTTAATTTTAGAAAAATGTCTTTAACGGAAATCAATTTGTAACATCTTTTCACGAATTACCTCCGGCTGCCGGAATGTGAGGAAGCACTGCGCGCTCGCACTGAAAACTGATTTTGCGCGTTCAAAGTGGCTTGTGCTTGCAAAATCTTCAATGTTTCAGCTTCTGGATAACATACAAAAATCTTTTCGAACTTAATCTGGGGAAGCTCGATGAGATAAACACGAATATCGTATTTATTTCATTCTTAGAATCTCGAATATATTTATTTTTTACATTTCCAATTTGTTTTACTTTTTATGTCATTTAAATTACGATTTATTAACAAAACAGTATTTTCAATGTATTATCTAAACTTTTTTGCTCAGGGAATCATACAGACGTTATGCTTGCGGATCTCTTTAACAATTACTTAATTATTCCAATAAATATTTCTTTATGATACAAAATTATTATAACTAACCTTATTTGATCATCATCATCAATTATGATGGAGGTGATAGGAGTAAGTGGGAAGTAAGTCTTTTTTCTTTCTTCCTATTGATATGTTGGAAGAAATCATACCTCTACAAGGATGTATCTAAGAGGAACGTAAAATAATTAATGAATCAAGAAGATTTTTTAAAAAGGGTATTTGAATAAAAACTCAGATGATTTTCATCGTTTTACACGATTGTCAATCATTATTTAAATCAATCTAGGAGAATGGAGATGCTACGGGTGTAGGATCGAAATCAACTTGTGAAGATTTCGTCAAATTTCATCTTCAGAATAACGATGATTCTCAGAGAGATTATTGGTGTGAAGGTTTGCGCGATTGCGATTTTGTTATGTTTGTTTGGCGCAATTTTGCAAAGGATGGTTCAGAGGAATTGTTAATGTGAAGGTTCGCGCAGGACTCAAACCACATCGAATATCATAATACCTCCAATGCGAATTCATTGATAGGAATTTTTCATGCATTGCAGACATTTCGAACTCTTCTAAAATCAGATCTAACACTATCTTTGGAGTAAATTTTGTTGCAACCCTTTAATATTTATTCACGCACGCGCAAATCATACAACATTGTATTTTCCGCTCAAACTGAATTGTTCGTAGAGCGCTTCTTTAAACGTTCTAATAATGCGTCCTGCGTTAGAGGCTTTTTCATAGAATAAGTATTGCAATGATTGATTTTATGTTCTTCCATTTACTTGTGATGAAAGTGTTTATAGAAGAATTATTTTCTAGGATCGCCTTGCAGATTCCTAGGTTTACGATGTTATTTCAGGAATATCAAACTAATCGCTTTCCGAACGTCGAAACAAGTAAACTTGAAAATGTAACATATAATTCGATTATATCAATATTTCAACATCCAACTCTGAATACGTGGACTAGAATTTTGCGAAAAGGAAATTGATTAAAATTGTGAACGGAGCTTGGATCGGAAAAAGTTAAAGGAGAAAGTTGTAGGTTGATAAAGATCCACATGTTCACATGTTATATAAAAATCTAATGAATAGTTTAAAATTTCAGAATGTTTGAAATATCGATGATTCAGATATTATATTTGATTGAGTATACTGATGTTGTAGCTATATAGCCTTCTATCAATAAGCCGATGAACTATCAGAGTTGAATGTCAATGTCAATGTTAGTGAACCTGCGTCATCACATTCTGTTCATACTGATATGAGAACGCAAACGCGTGTGAGTGTAAACGTAAGTAGGGTGAGGGGGTATTGTAAAGCAGTTTCTGACAAAAAGACATGAGAGTCGAGATGAATATTTATGGAAATAAACTACATTCTTAAAATAATCAAATTTATCGTTCTATAGTAGCATTCGCGGTTAAACGGATGTTTGTGAAACATATCGCTAGCGTATTAAGATTGCAACGATGTGCGTTAGAAGCCGCAAATAATCAACACTTGTTAATATTGACCAGGCTCGGACTGGCCCCCAGACATTTGTTTCTCCACGCTTCAAAAATTCCACGATTGTAGATATATGCTAGGCATTATGTCGATAGAACAACATGTTATTAATCATTCTATGCTTCCTCGGAAACCGAGCGAACGAATATCTAGAGCACAAAGCAACCTATACACTCATGTGATCGAGGTTAGCGATCAGCAAGCGTGACGAAAGCGTGACGAAAGCGTGACGAAAACGACTCGAAAAACGATTAAAAACGACATGAAAAACGATTTAAACGACTCAAAAACTATTAAAACGACATGAAAAACGATTAAAACGACTCGAAAAACGACTCGAACGATATGAAAAACGATTAAAACGACATGAAAAACGATTAAAACGACTCGAAAAACGACTCAAACGACATGAAAAACGATTAAAACGACATGAAAAACGATTAAAACGACTCGAAAAACGATTAAAACGACATGAAAAATGATTAAAACGACTCGAAAAACGATTCAAACGACATGAAAAAACGATTAAAACGACTCGAAAAACGATTCAAGCGACCTACAAACATGACGAAAGCGTGACCAAAACGACTCGAAAGCGTGTGGGTCGTACAAGGCGTGGCAGCCCAACGAAATTCCACGAGTTAGTGTTTGTAACATATAGTTAGAACTCACATAATTCCGTACCTATGTTTTTTACAACACTCATTATCCCGCCGAACTTCAAACTACATTCCGCTCAATACATTCTTTTTAAAGATATAGCTTTTCACTATAGCGATAGGGCTCGAGGCAGACAGAGATTATCTTTATTATTTATGGCGATAACACCTTTGCGTCGGGCACATTCTTCATCGAATGTATTGTAGTTGGCTCCCCGGCCTCTGCCTACAGCCATTCTTATCGATGTTACGCCTAAACAAAAGGTCTCGGTATTAAGACCACAAGAATTAGATTGATGAATTGAAGAAATCCGAGCCCATATTTCGTCTACTGTAACTTCGCTAGCCGCCTTTACCAGAATGGGGTAACTCACGAATTTTGAATTCAAGAGTACGCCCGTGTAAGCCACTGCCAGTGTGGTATAGCGAGAATTGCAGCTACATATAAACATATTTGGACCTGAAGGTTGGCAAGCAAATAGTTGAGAGTGGAAAAAATAAACTGTATTAAGATTAATGCACCTTATCGTAACATTCGTGGTTAAACGGTATCATATCTGTTTTGAATCGTGGTACGAAACAAATAAATCATTGTACCTTATCTCACATTATGGGGACTTGCAATAATTATGTTCAGTTGACAGTTTTCAAAACAAAGAAACACAATTTCTCCTAATTTCAATTGTCGAACCAATTTTTTTCAGATCAATGTTCTTAACCTAATATATGAAAGACTAGTTGTGATTGAAAGAGAATTTATGATGTTTTCACAACTTAAAAATATCATTTCCACTAATTTCAATGAACCTATTTTTCTTTCAGATCAATATTCATTGATTATGAAGTTAACTTTTTCAGATCTTGATATTTTTTAAAATAATTTCGTTTTGATTTCTCTATTAGTTATTGATTAGATATCATTTTTATCAATTTTAATTTGATTCAGAGGAATTTTAATGTTTTCAAAACAAAGAAACACATTTTCTCCTTATTTCAATTAGCGAACCAATTTTTCTTTCAGATCAATATTCATTGATTGTGAAGTTAACTTTTTCAGATCTTAATATTTTTTAAAATAATTTCGTTTTGATTTCTCTATTAGTTATTGATTAGATATCATTTTTATCAATTTTAATTTGATTCAAAGGAATTTTAATGTTTTCAAAACAAATAAACACATCTTCTCCTGATTTCAATTAGCGAACCAATTTTTCTTCCAGATCAATATTCATTGATTATGAAGTTAACTTTTTCAGATCTTGATATTTTTTAAAATAATTTCGTTTTGATTTCTCTATTAGTTATTGATTAGATATCATTTTTATCAATTTTAATTTGATTCAGAGGAATTTTAATGTTTTCAAAACAAAGAAACACATTTTCTCCTAATTTCAATTAGCGAACCAATTTTTCTTTCAGATCAATATTCATTGATTATGAAGTTAACTTTTTCAGATCTTAATATTTTTTAAAATAATTTCGTTTTGATTTCTCTATTAGTTATTGATTAGATTTCATTTTTTCAATTTTAATTTGATTCAAAGGAATTTTAATATGTTTTCAAAACAAAGAAACACATTTTCTCATAATTTCAATCAGGGACCTTTCCTCATTAGCAGTTCAAGTTTCTCATTTGATCAGATCTTGATATTTTTTGAAATAATTTTGTTTTGATTTCTCTATTAGTTATTGATTAGATATCATTTTTATCAATTTTAATTTGATTCAAAGGAATTTTAATGTTTTCAAAACAAAGAAACACATTTTCTCCTGATTTCAATTAGCGAACCAATTTTTCTTTCAGATCAATATTCATTGATTATGAAGTTAACTTTTTCAGATCTTAATATTTTTTAAAATAATTTCGTTTTGATTTCTCTATTAGTTATTGATTAGATTTCATTTTTAATTTGATTCAAAGGAATTTTAATATGTTTTCAAAACAAAGAAACATATTTTCTCATAATTTCAATCAGGGACCTTTCCTCATTAGCAGTTCAAGTTTCTCATTTGATAGCTCTGAAAATTCTTTCGTTAAAATTTTGAAATCATCTCTTTTCAGATATGATGTATGATTTGATGGAACAACTAGCTTATGGTAGGCTGGATCCTGAGAAATGAAGTCTTCAGTTTCCTCACACGGCTGTGTAAAAACCATCGTTTTGTTAATTGAACGGAATCTGTTCGCAGACAGCCGTTTTATCGCAGCCACAATTTGTCAACTAAACAAAATTAACGCAAGCTCCCATGAGATAAGGTATAATGATTTATTTGTTTCGTACAACCGTTTTCGATAACAATTTCTGCAGCGTAATATTTTTCATAATGTTCACAAACATACAGGCTGAAACCTCACACTTCTGAAGGTGTCTTTATATTACATATATCTGGAAGAGTTTTGGTTGCAGTGTATTTTGAGGCATATTGGCCGTTGTCGGTTTTCCATACAGGCTTTGTACACCATTTATTGCAACGGTATAGAGCGATAAGGTACATTATTTTAATGCACTGAAACCTTTCAACTATTCGCTTGACAGAGTCTGTCAGCCTACACAAATATATTTATATGAGGCTGTGTAAAAACGGTTTTGAATGATTGTTTTTACGGAGTCTGTCCGCAGACACCCATTTTATCGCAGCCACAATTTGTCAACTGAACATAGTTATTGCAAGTCTCCATAATGTGAGATAAGGTACAATGATTTATTTGTTTCGTACCACGATTCAAAACAGATATGATACCGTTTAACCACGAATGTTACGATAAGGTGCATTAATCTTAATACAGTTTATTTTTTCCACTCTCAACTATTTGCTTGCCAGCCTTCAGGTCCAAATATGTTTATATGCAGCTGCAATTCTCGCTATACCACACGGGCAGTGGCTTACACGGGCGTACTCTTGAATTCAAAATTCGTGAGTTACCCCATTCTGGTCAAGGCGGCTAGCGAAGTTACAGTAGACTTAATATGGGCTCGGATTTCTTCAATTTATCAATCTGATTCTTGTGGTCTTAATACCGAGACCTTTTGTTTAGGCGTAACATCGATAAGAATGGCTGTAGGCAGAGGCCGGGGAGCCAACTACAATACATTGGATGAAGGATGTGCCCGACGCAAAGGTGTTATCGCCATAAATAATAAAGATAATCTCTGTCTGCCTCGAGCCCTATCGCTATAGTGAAAAGCTATATCTTTAAAAAGAATGTATTGAGCGGAATGTAGTTTGAAGTTCGGCGGAATAATGAGTGTTGTAAAAAACATAGGTACGGAATTATGTGAGTTCTAACTATATGTTACAAACACTAACTCGTGGAATTTCGTTGGGCTGCCACGCCTTGTACGACCCACACGCTTCCGAGTCGTTTTGGTCACGCTTTCGTCATGTTTGTAGGTCGCTTGAATCGTTTTTCGAGTCGTCTTAATCGTTTTTTCATGTCGTTTGAATCGTTTTTCGAGTCGTTTTAATCATTTTTCATGTCGTTTTAATCGTTTTTCGAGTCGTTTTAATCGTTTTTCATGTCGTTTTAATCGTTTTTCATGTCGTTTGAGTCGTTTTTCGAGTCGTTTTAATCGTTTTTCATGTCATTTTAATCGTTTTTCATATCGTTCGAGTCGTTTTTCGAGTCGTTTTAATCGTTTTTCATGTCGTTTTAATCGTTTTTGAGTCGTTTAAATCGTTTTTCATGTCGTTTTAATCGTTTTTCGAGTCGTTTTCGTCACGCTTTCGTCACGTTTTCGTCACGCTTGCTGATCGCTAACCTCGATCACATGAGTGTATAGGTTGCTTTGTGCTCTAGATATTCGTTCGCTCGGTTTCCGAGGAAGCATAGAATGATTAATAACATGTTGTTCTATCGACATAATGCCTAGCATATATCTACAATCGTGGAATTTTTGAAGCGTGGAGAAACAAATGTCTGGGGGCCAGTCCGAGCCTGGTCAATATTAACAAGTGTTGATTATTTGCGGCTTCTAACGCACATCGTTGCAATCTTGATACGCTAGCGATATGTTTCACAAACATCCGTTTAACCGCGAATGCTACTATAGAACGATAAATTTGATTATTTTAAGAATGTAGTTTATTTCCATAAATATTCATCTCGACTCTCATGTCTTTTTGTCAGACACTGCTTTACAATACCCCCTCACCCTACTTACGTTTACACTCACACGCGTTTGCGTTCTCATATCAGTATGAACAGAATGTGATGACGCAGGTTCACTAACATTGACATTGACATTCAACTCTGATAGTTCATCGGCTTATTGATAGAAGGCTATATAGCTACAACATCAGTATACTCAATCAAATATAATATCTGAATCATCGATATTTCAAACATTCTGAAATTTTAAACTATTCATTAGATTTTTATATAACATGTGAACATGTGGATCTTTATCAACCTACAACTTTCTCCTTTAACTTTTTCCGATCCAAGCTCCGTTCACAATTTTAATCAATTTCCTTCTCGCAAAATTCTAGTCCACGTATTCAGAGTTGGATGTTGAAATATTGATATAATCGAATTATATGTTACATTTTCAAGTTTACTTGTTTCGACGTTCGGAAAGCGTTTAGTTTGATATTCCTGAAATAACATCGTAAACCTAGGAATCTGCAAGGCGATCCTAGAAAATAATTCTTCTATAAACACTTTCATCACAAGTAAATGGAAAAACATAAAATCAATCATTGCAATACTTATTCTATGAAAAAGCCTCTAACGCAGGACGCATTATTAGAACGTTTAAAGAAGCGCTCTACGAACAATTCAGTTTGAGCGGAAAATACAATGTTGTATGATTTGCGCGTGCGTTAATAAATATAAAAGGGTTGCAACAAAATTTACTCCAAAGATAGTGTTAGATCTGATTTTAGAAGAGTTCGAAATGTCTGCAATGCATGAAAAATTCCTATCAATGAATTCGCATTGGAGGTATTATGATATTCGATGTGGTTTGAGTCCTGCGCGAACCTTCACATTAACAATTCCTCTGAACCATCCTTTGCAAAATTGCGCCAAACAAATATAACAAAATCGCAATCGCGCAAACCTTCACACCAATAATCTCTCTGAGAATCATCGTTATTCTGAAGATGAAATTTGACGAAATCTTCACAAGTTGATTTCGATCCTACACCCGTAGCATCTCCATTCTCCTAGATTGATTTAAATAATGATTGACAATCGTGTAAAACGATGAAAATCATCTGAGTTTTTATTCAAATACCCTTTTTAAAAAATCTTCTTGATTCATTAATTATTTTACGTTCCTCTTAGATACATCCTTGTAGAGGTATGATTTCTTCCAACATATCAATAGGAAGAAAGAAAAAAGACTTACTTCCCACTTACTCCTATCACCTCCATCATAATTGATGATGATGATCAAATAAGGTTAGTTATAATAATTTCGTATCATAAAGAAATATTTACTGGAATAATTAAATAATTGTTAAAGAGATCCGCAAGCATAACGTCTGTATGATTCCCTGAGCAAAAAAGTTTAGATAATACATTGAAAATACTGTTTTGTTAATAAATCGTAATTTAAATGACATAAAAAGTAAAACAAATTGGAAATGTAAAAAATAAATATATTCGAGATTCTAAGACTGAAATAAATACGATATTCGTGTTTATCTCATCGAGCTTCCCCAGATTAAGTTCGAAAAGATTTTTGTATGTTATCCAGAAGCTGAAACATTGAAGATTTTGCAAGCACAAGCCACTTTGAACGCGCAAAATCAGTTTTCAGTGCGAGCGCGCAATGCTTCCTCACATTCCGGCAGCCGGAGGTAATTCGTGAAAAGATGTTACAAATTGATTTCCGTTAAAGACATTCTTCTAAAATTAAAATTGAAAACATGATCAAAATAGAGGAAATTTAAAAAATCGCTACGTTTATTCGATGAAGTTATAGGACAACTCTTCATGAAGAAAATAAGCCCCAGATCGTTACTCAATGACCATTTGCTGAGAAGATTAGCCAATTTATGAGAGCGTCTTTTTCGAAAAATCGATATATTTTGAAAAATATTTCAAATTAAGAAAAAAAGTGCTATCTCAGCTTGCCATGTACAGGAAACAATACATATGGAAGCGTACCCCAATTTTCAACGGTTTTCAATATAACTCGAAAAGAAAGATATCGATAATTATCCATTTGATACCTACAACTTTCTTCTTTAACTTTTTCCGATCCGATCTATAGTTTTTTAAAAAAAACCGCTTTTTTCCAATTTTCTAGGTTATGTTCGACATTTCAGATCGAGTTGCATGAACCACCTTTAAATTTGATTTGCTATACGCTCATATTTCTTCTTCAGTTATTAATTTATGCATGTATTGCTTGAACTATATAGATATTACATTTACGGAGGATTGCATAAAATGTGATCCGTAATGAAGTCAGAGAGATCTCTCTGAATGAAGTACCCAACACACAGATACCTACAACTTTCTCCTTTAACTTTTTCCGATCCGAGCTATAGTTTTCAATTAATTAAGAAAAACCGCTTTTTCCAATTTTGTAGGTTATGTTCGACATTTCAGATCGAGTTGCACGTGAAAACTAGCGCGTCCGTCGAGAAACCACGGTATGTTATCGTATTTTTCCAAACCAATAAACGTAACAATGTGAAAGCTAATCCTACAATATTCGATCATGTGGATATATCAAGTATCCGCTTATCGCTGAACGGAGAGTATTGGCCTAACGAACGGATGAACTTGTACTTTGCCAAGGAAGATTTCGTTCTATCCCACCAAAACTATACCGATTTCTATCCTAGCTACACGAATTCCACAACAAAACATCCCATATTGGCTTATGATAAATTCAAAAAACGCGCGCTTCACATCATCGATTGTTCTAGACAAGAGGAGGCGGTAAAATCATCAACAGTCGACATACGATTGGAGATTGAAGCGGATAAAGGATTTCCAGCCAATACCAAGGCATATTGCATCATCATTCACGATTGCTTGATGGAATACTACCCCCTCACCGAAATTGTCAAGAGTCTCAATTAACCATCAGTCAGTCTAAATCGAAACTTCAAGCGAATCGCATCATCATGAGAATCGCATTAGTTGACATTCAGGGGTTCTTCATTGACGATGCCTTCCATCCAAAAGAAATGTGTATACAAATTGGATTCAAACGTCATTATTCCTTATTCAAACCGCACACATCTTATTCATCGCTAAATGTAAAGGAGCGAAAATCCGTATGATATTTACAAAAGTCTTATCATGGACTCGATTATGTATCTGGGAATGTGGATTATGAAGAAATAAATAATATTCTTAAATCGATTCTCTTGTGTGCAGTCGACTATATTTATGTCCGAGGACAGCAAAAAACCGAATTTTTGAGAAGGAAGTGTATAGAATTGGATATTTACCCACACATCGTAGATGTTCATAGTTTCGATGGTACTCAATGTGAAACGGGGAAATTCGAGCGAACAAACAATTTGACCTGTCTGAATCATCGTAATGACGGTGGAAAATACATGTGTGCAGTTCACCATGTGGATAAATTACAGCAGTGGTTTCTGAATGTAATACTACCTAAATGATATGTATTTTATTCTGAAATATTATTATTATCAATGTTTTGTTTGTTTTAATAGAACACCTTCTTTATATAATAATTATTATTTATTTAAATGGTAAATAGCTTTCTTAACATTTTTAACAAACATTTCCAATACTAACACTGATAAAGAAGATAAAATAAAATACAACATTGCGAAAATTTTGGGGATTTCTCCTTCTATTGCAGATGATGTGAGTGTAGATGTCTTTTGTACGAGATGTGGTAAACATGATGATTGTCGGATCATTTTGCCAGATGTAGGTGATGGTGTGAATGTTTGCCACTTCATAATATCCCCCTCTGTACCATTTGGAAATAATAGCTTGAGCTTATAATTGAATGTGTTATTGGTGGTGGTGGTGGTGGTCTGCATCGTTTCGAGAACTATGTATGTGATTACCTCTAGTTGATTTTCGTTAATCATTTGATAATTCATTGGTTGCCATTCTGTTCGATTACATTCATTTCTCAGGTCTTTCCTGGGACATATATGAATACGTTCCACTCGATTCGGAACGTTTGTATACAGGATTCCATTCAAAATTGAGGTTAGGAAATTGGGTTCTAACATAACCATCCTCTCCGCCAATACTCAAACTATTCAATTGTCTTATAGCGATATTTTTATCTTCGTAAAATTCCAAATCTCTACTCAAAGCTTTCACTTTCGCACCGAATTCTTCCAATTTACGTGTGTATTCTTCAAGAGACATATTAATTCTTCCAATTTACGTGTGTATCCTTCAAGAGACATATTAATACTGATGATTTCATCGACTATATACACACGCTAGTATAAACATCATACCTTAGATTTCTTATTACTTGAGCTCCAAAAATTCGAGTGAAAAGCCGGGTTGCTTTTATCAACATCCTCTTTTCCCCTGTATATCAAAATCAAACAAGGTTTCATGTTGATTTGTTCCAAAATTGGGATAATCTGATTGGTCAGTCGATTGGGTAGGAACATAGAGAATTCATCGAACTCGAGCAATACGGATTCACCAAATTTGGTTCTTACTACTCTCGCTTGAAGTATTGTATAATGCTTATTGATTTCGAGTTCTGGAACTCTCCTCAATGGTTTTCTCTCCAAAAGAGCACAATGATTAAGTTTTGTTAGATCCATCATAAATCTGAAACAATATGAATAAAATTGAGGATTTTTAAATTCGTATAATACACACACACACAATTGGAACAACAGTCATTTTATGAAAGATAATTAATCAATTTTGTACTTGTTATTTTATGAATGTGAATTGAATAATTTTTTAACTGTTTCAATGCTAATAAGAGGTTTATTCTGAATAATAGACAAAACAAGTATGTTTTTATGGCAGTGAATTAAATAATTGAATAAAACTTACATTTTCCGTTCAATAGAAGACAGCACACACAGGATATGTGAAAACGATGTGTTTCGTTTGAACTGTAACAGATTACTGAGGAAACGAGAATTGAATTCGTAGTCAACATAACTCTCAGTTCTAATTCGCTTACTAACAAGTCTAGACTTGTATATTGTTATTTGTTGACCTAATGAATGACTCCATTGTATTCACAGCTGCTTACGTAAGTAATGACTAATGAAACGACAATTAAATTCGGTTATAGCAAGTCTAGACTATAGTATATCACTTATTGTTATTTGTTTACCTAATGAATGACTCCATTGTATTCAATTACACGTGCTAGTATAAACTGACGTCACAAACCCCTGTATATACATTCAAACAATAATTACAAACACCGAATGCCAATCGTCAGCAGATAGCATGACACCTCGTGACAGACGCCATGACACCTCGTTGATAGCCGAAGGATCACGTGACAGACGCCATGACACCGAAGGATCACGTGATAGCTGCCATGACACCACGTGTCTAGGACCTCTCTTACAAACAACCTGTATATACAACATAACACACTCTTTACAAACATCCTGTATATACATTCAAACAATAATTACAAACACCGAATGTCAATCGTCAGCACAAACCGAGTAACTCACAATCACTGATAACGCTATCTAGCCGATAACGTTATCTACCTGATAACACTAATTACACACACTGGATGCCCATCCGGGTGACTCACAATCACTGATAACGCTATCTACCCGATAATTTTATCTACCCGATAACATACATCGCCAGCGCAGACCGGAAGTGGAGACCTGATAATAGCAAACATCGGAGCACAGACCGGAAGTGACGTCACACTTCCTGGTCCAGAACGCGTCCACTGTATCTACTCTCACCGGTGGATTTTTTCGAGCTACAAAAACTTTGAACGATACTCTCGTTCGCAAAATGAAATCGTAAAATATTTTCTGAACAACAAACTTTGTCCGCTAGAATCTCTCGTGGAACGAATCTCCAAACTTAAAGTTCCTCGTCATGCGCATTAACTCCATCGAGAAACAGTTTTGTCTCGAATGAAATTTGTTGAAACGAAATCTCTCCGGTGGATTTCTTCGAGCTGCAAAAACTTTTGCAGCAGTGATGACTCACAGTTACGTGACGTATCACGGGGGCAACGAAAATTGTGGAACGCAACTTTCAGCTTTCGCGAGAAGCTAGCGCTAAGTCTAGACAGTCAACGGGGCTCCACCTACCCCCATAGCACCCCTGCACCCCTGAATATATATATATATATATATATATATATATATATATATATATATATATATGTAGAACTGGATTCTCGGGTATTGATCCGCGTTGTGTGGTTTCGGTCCTCAAAAGGACCAATTTCACGACGTTTCGGCAAAGTCGCATTTGCCATCTTCAGGTGATTCGACCGTAGAGTCTGGAAAATCTAGGCGAACCATAGATTATTCTGTTGTCACTTCTAAAACCGCGTGGTTGTTGTAATATCTGTCGTAATTGGAATATATTAATCTTATAAAGTATACTAATCTTCAATTCAAATGAATCACAAATATAGTTTATTACTCATCATCCTCATCGCTGTGAACGTCTTCCATCAAAATGTTAACATCTCTGTAATCAACCTCATCAAAGTTGTAAGTCATATAGGTTATTTTATAACAATTTTATCTTTGTAACTGTAAATTTATTGTAGTTTCCCTGAGGATGGAAATAAATATTTCCGAAAGCTTGGATAACCTTTAAAGAGTTCTCTTTTACTTGCTACGCAATCCTACTATTATTAGTTTTATTCCTATCTAGTCAGCAACGACTACCCTTCCTCTATATATATATATATATATACATATATATATATATATATATATATATATATATATATATATATATATATATATATATATATATATATATATATATATATATATATATATATATATATCTATATATATTCATAACCTCCGCGACGGCCTGCTCCTTCTCACTACTACGTTGTTCTTACTCTGGTCAAGGAGGTTTAGGATCGCGGGCGAGAAGCTTGCTGATTATATTGTTAATTTAGGGTCAGCTGAGTGAATATTCGATTCTCATTGGACTAGAGCTGTTTGACGTCACGAAAATCCTAAAATCTACTGATTTCTGACAAAAATCACGGTAGAAGGCGTAAAATTTTGATCAAATTCAATTCAGAGTTCCGATAGTCAAGTCGATTAAGGTTAGATTGTACAATATTAAACCCACCCCATCCACAGATGTAGTAATTTCATGAAATGCATATATATCTATGGTAGGTTCTACACTATATACGTGATAGTTCAAAGGAACTCCAACAGATGGCGCTCACCCACTAACTGTAACAAATTGAAGCAACATATCAGTGGATGGCGCTCATCAAATTGTCAAATATCAATTTGTATAGAATGTTCGATAATCGATGTCCGGTTTGTTCAGTGCTACCAATTTGTCTTGCATTCACATAGATGTCGCTCAGTTGGTCATAACAATGAACTTGTATAACAATTCTCTCGATTGAATTACATTCCAATAGATGGCGTTCGATATTGCACATTTCATTTCTCGAGCGAGAACTACGTGCAGAAATAGAAACGACTGGTACGTTGGCAATTCTATCTTGTTTTTTTTTATCGACGAGTCGTGTAACAAACTATACATCGTTAATGTCGTCAGCCGATAAACTTTGTTCATTAGGATAGATAGTAGGATAATGGCCAAAGTCAACGTCTGTCCGTATTCGTGCGAATCGTATCACGGTGATAATAGCGATACGAATGATGACAACGAGGACTACAACAACGATAGAAACAGATACACCCGTGTATTGGGGAACGAGAAATATGATAAGAAATATAGGAGAAATATCGGTCGTCGCGTTTGTAACGTGTACCCGGTGAAATCTCAGACGAGTAACGGAGAAGAAAATGCATCGATTTTGTATTATCATCGATACGAAGCGACTCAATATAGTGTCGATCCTTCGACGGGGATACCTTTGTTCGAAAGTACAGACGAACAAGTTATAGATTCAATACTAGTTTCTTCGTATTACATGAACACCAATCGATGTGTGATCGAGTCGACGCCGTACGCTTTGCAAGATTATTCGCATATTTCATCGTACGTAGTGAGTAACACGGTCGAATATTGGAACGTCGTGTACAATTTCAAACGATTCTGGTTGGAAAAAGTTGTCAACAAGTTACATTCGAACGTCGGCGGATCTCTCACCGCTCCGAATAAACCGTATATATGGCCGACGAAAAACAGTTCGTTGGACGTACTGATAAACAGAATAACTTCGGACAAATGGCAATTATTGAGACCGATCGAATTCGATACAGAATCGATCCAATTCTATAGTGCTATCCAGAAACTAATGTACGCGCTGTTCTGTAACTCCCTCGATTCGGACGGTATACGAATATCGTATCAACGAAACGGCTCGAGTCGGAAACGTCCTCGTCGCATGAGATGTGGCGACGCGTGTAAGATGTATACGACCGCATCCACGCCGTGCTATAACGTTTTCGGCAAAGGGAATCTAATACATAGCATTTTGTGTACGCCACACGAAGGATGTCTGAACGACGGATGGTGGGCTCTTACCGATGCTTATATCGATTATCGTTGGTTGGCGGCAGCATAGGATCCCGACGTGGACAAGATCGTCGATAGAGATGTTAATCATGCGAGGGAAACGAACGTTCTTAGGAAATTGAGGTGTCGCTTTGACAAAACCATGCAACGCGATCATATGTAAATTCGCACATCACCGTCCGAACAGGGAGGTGGTGGTGGTGGTGGTGGTATATATATACCGTTATAATGTACAGTCAACGATGTATTCGTTTATTCTTCGTTATGGCTGAAACATTCACTTTTGTCTGCGACGATGATCAAAATACGCTAACGACGACATCATCATCGATCGAGAATAATACGATCGGAAGAGACTGTGATAACGTCGTGTCGAGACTACCGAAAGTAGTGAAAATCTTCGCGTATCGAAATAAAAAATACGAAATTGTGAATTTATTGCTGGACAAGCCAGTGGATAAAAATCGTCCGCAATGTTCGTGCCATTGGAACTATGCAGACGACGTACGATGGTTTTTAGATAAAAATTATGATACGCGTGAAGTAGTACCGGGTTGTAAAATGATGGCGTGTTTGTCGGGGAACGTTAATGCAGAATGTGAATCGTGGTGTACGTTGAACGACGAACAACGAGGATTTGCGAATTTGTTGAATACAATTTCGATCGGTGAATTATATAAACGTGATGGTAACGATGACGAAAAAAAAATGTTTCTACTTCGACGTTCCCAACATCTTGTGTAAAACGGGAAGGAATTTTCTTATTTAATACCAGAACGAAACGGCCGAAAACGTTCAACGAAGAGTACATTCGATTCGACGACACGTGTGACAGTGAAGACGAAGAGATACAGTACAATAGCCGCGCATCGTCTTGTCGCCTTCCGCCGTTCTATTTGTATAACAAGCAGAATCGCGTTACGGTGGTTCGATTGTACGGATTAGGTGAGACGGGGAAGACCCAATTATTGAAATACGTACAAAAACACGTGTACGGTACTTTTCATTATGTCACTTTGAAACATTTGCTACTGTGCATTTTCTACAAGGATACGTGCAAATATCACGCTGCATATAATGGTGGTTTGGTTCATCAGACGTCGCCAGATTCGATGCACCACTGCGTACAAATGTCAACGCTGGCCAAAACTATCGGACGAAGCGTTAATCAGATGAAATTCACACCGGATACTCGCTACCTAGATTTTTGCGAATTACTGTTAGAAGAACAACGTCAGTGCAGAAAGAAACGTGAGAAAATGGTTCGACCGAAAAACGACGAATTCTACGTGTGTGTCGTTGACGAATACACGATGATGTCGCCACCCGCTTTCCTCGTCCTACTGAAATTATTGTGCGAATCGTCGCACAATACGATCGTTATTCTGTGCGGTGACGAAAATCAGTGCGGTCCGATCGATTCCGATACGGTGAGCACAGCAAACGAAGACGACGACGACGACGACGTTCTGAACGAACGGAACACCGACGAATACGCAAACAGCGACGATGGTGAGGGTAGCCAGGCGACGAGTACGCGGGGCGAACGTCGAACGAATGGAAACGATACAAGATACAAGTTTGTGAACGACGTTCAGGTACAAACAAGGAACGGCCGAGTCTGCATCAGCGACAACGTTGATCTGACGAAATGCCGCGAACAATTGACTTATAGCGCTTCACCGCCATATAATGTGATTCTCGCAAAACAATTGTTGGGATCGAATCGAGTTTTTGAATATAAATTGAGTAAGTTGATGCGTTCGTCTGAAGATTCCGAGCTACAACGATTCATCGTCGATATGGATAGAAATAAAGACGCGGACAGTCGGAAGGAATTACTAAAACGTTTCGTGAACGATAATAAAATTAACACTATCAGATCGATATCACGGAACTGGTAGATACATACGTGAAGATGATCGAACGATGTGAGGACAACGTATCGCGGGACGATTGTGTACCCATTAAGAATTTCAAAGTACCGTTTAGAATTCTTGTCGTTTCGAACAGGCAATGTTACGATATAACCGGGGAATTGATCGATTCGGTATTTCGACAATTGTCCAAGCGATTCGACGTAAATATACTAAGCAAATATATCGTTCGTTATCAGTCGTCTGTGCGACAACATTTCACCCATTTAGCGGTGGGATTCTCGTACACTTTGTTGACAAATTTCATGGGAGCTACGAAAATACCGAGTGGTAGCGTATTGAAATTGATAAAACTCGAATACTCGTCGGACGATGGTGAATTGACGAGTATCGTTATTGTGCACGAATCGATCGATCGTTATTATCGCATGTATCCCGGATCGGGAGCGGTAGATAGACGAATCCAATACAACAAAACACCGATCGATCACGTGGGTTTTCCGATATATCTGAGTTGTATCGAAAATGAGTAGGCAGGGGGTCACTTGGGGCGGCCAGACAGAGAGCCTTATCAGATGTAGGCAACCAGTGATACACTCTGCATGCGCGGTATGCCCAGACAGGTATCGGTAAGTACTGACCCTGTATTACCGGCCTGGGTAGACGGTTAGGGTGTGGTCTCGCCTCTAACATCTAGGTGTTACCGGGTAGACGGTTAGGGTGTGGTCTCTGACCGCTAGGGGCCCTTCTGCTATGGTTGTATGATGGAGACCGAGTAGTGGTAATCAGCCTGTATATACAAGATCGTTCAAGGTAGACAGCAAGCAATATGTGAGGTTAGGGAGAACTTCAATGTAAAGCAGCATCAAAATATTTTTCTACACACGGGAATCGAACCCGAGAAATGAAATCCAAAGCCAATTCCTTAACCGCTCAGCTATGGAGGAATTGAGAACAAGCGATTTTAATGTTGTAGATATAACCGCAGGGTATCCGGTCTGAGTGATAAGTGCGAGTATTTCGCAGTCTATATGATGCAGGTAATTGTTTTACATGACGTTAGTCATGCAGGTATGTCACGAAGCGAGGTATGGAATGTGAGACTTCATAGCGCTAGCCCATAGGGGTTTTGAAATAGTGTTGTTTGTACATGTCGTCAGTCACGTGATTTTTGAAAGAGACCGCGCATTCATCGGAGGTATCATGGGAGGGCTGCTGTTCCTTGAATGCATAGATGGAATGTTATATATAGTATAGAAATGATATCTTCTGCATCTCTCTCAAACGCGATGTTTATAAGGAAATTACTTTCAAAAACGTTTATTCAAGCTGTCTGTACCTTACTTGATTGCTATATTACAAAATGCGATTTCAATCATCTTAAACATATATGGAAATTATTTTTAGTATACAAAATGGAGTTGGGAGACTTCAATGGGGTATGGAATGTGAGGTTATACAGATTGTTTATGTATGACGTTAGTCATGTGAATTTGAATGAAGCTGGCGCGATCTCCAACGAGACAGGTGTGTATGTGAGGTCATACAGAGTGTGCAGGTATAATGATGTCTATCACGCAGGTCTTCAGCGAGGTATCTACCTTGCAGGAGCCTTCAATGAAATGTGGGGTTGTTTGTACATGCCGTTAGTCGCAGGGTTTTGTCTGAGTTATAATGATATCGTACGCGGCGCATTGTCTGCCCCCACAAGTCTTCAATAAGGGGTCATAACATCTAACATGCGATAGTTCACAAAAATGCTGCTTCTCATAATAGCGATATTATGAAGCGTTTGCAGAAATAACTATTAAATCATCTAAGGACTTTTTGCTTGATCAGTACTAGCGAGTACAATATTCGTTATAATATTATAAGTATGCATCATTAGCTTACTTATGCGATAAGATTGTGCTAAATCATGTCCAACAGCAATGTATTCAACTTGGAATTATCGTAATGATGCGCGCGATCCTTCAATGTTAAAGTAGTTTCATAAGTTATCCGAAAGTAATATCAATATATATAAAATGTTTTTCCAAAATTAGTTCCGAAGTAAACATAATTCGCTATAATATTCATTCATGTATGTTTCATAAATTATCCGATATAAATCAAATAAGTTTTGTGGCAGGTTGAACAATATTCACTATCATATTTTGCGGTAGAGCTACAGCTGGTTCGAGAGATAAGAAAGATACGCCGATCACCTTCAAACGCGATGAGAATACTTTATTTTAAATCACACATGTAGTATGTATATATTCGAATCATATTGATTGTAAATCGCATAATATGATCCGAAATCTAGCTGCTGCTGGGTGTAGCCCAATACCTATACAGAATCTAGACGAAGCGGTGTTACGCATCACGATGATTATTCGAACTGTCTGTACAGCTCGATTGCTATATAACAAAATACATTTTTTAATCATCTTAAACATATAGATGTGCTAATATAATTTTTTCAGTATGCAAAAATATACTAATAAAACATTTTTCATCGACACACATTTCTTCATAGGATAGTTAGCTTTTTATAAAATTCAAACAATTTCAATGGGAAACATATATGCGAGGGAGTTTTATAGAGATCGAACTCATTTCCCCAACCACCCAAGAGGTAGAACTATGATGAGGAATAGATGTGGATAATAATCATATGAATATCTTCATATGCGCTAATCTATATGACATTCAAACACACGCTTCATAAAAGTCTGAATATTGAGTAGAGCTATAGTATCTTCTTCATAAGCGATCATTATCAACATTCAGACACTTGTTTAGCACGTGATTCAACAAGCTGACATCATCGTTCACGAACTATGATGGGCTGATGAGGAATAAAATACCAATAATAATTATATAAATATCGCCATTAGCAATCTGTACATTTTCCTTCACGAGCACAACTTTTACAAACTCCATACTTTCGCGTGAAAGATTATAATGATAAACACATTTTTGTTCATGAGTTTACATAATCATATGAATATCTTCATAAGCGCTAATCTATATGACATTCAAACACATGCTTCATAAAAGTCTGAACATTGAGTAGAGCTATAGTATCTTCATAAGCGATCATTATCAACATTCAGACACTTGTTTAGCACGTGATTCAACAGCCTGTCACCATCGTTCACGAACTATGATGGTTCGATGAGGACTCAAACATTGAACAGATGAATCTTTGAGGTTAAATATCTGCTGTAGAAATTACCCCACTTTTATTACCTTTTTATTTGAGATATCGATATTTCCCATGTAACGGCTTATTGCCTAAAGCTATTGTTATCATTTGCGAGCCTACGAGGGCCTGTGAGTTGGTCGGGGCTGAATGAATATGTTTGACTATTATTACCTGTAGATTTATTTGAGATTCTTCAAGTTTGAGATTGATAACACACATGAAGAAAGAAGCTTCAACGATTTGATATCAATGAATATTCGCTATTCTGAATGTGACAACTTTATCGGCTTCAACACTCGAGATAAGAGAGAATATTTATCGCTGATGTAGGGAAAATCAATATGATGCATACAAATTGGGGTGAGTGAGAACATCAGACTATAGCTTTATGTGTATCGAAATACATAAGGATTTTGACGAGTAAGTGGTGTTTTATTGAATTGAAGATCCGGCGACCAGCGTTCTCGAACGATGATGACGTCACTGCTTCAAGCCAATGACAGTAACTGATTCAATCCGGCGACCATCGTTCACGAACGATGATGACGTCACTGCTTCAAGCCAATGACAGTAACTGATTCAATCCGGCGACCATCGTTCACGAACGATGATGACGTCACTGCTTCAAGCCAATGACAGTAACTGATTCAACCCGGCGACCATAGTTTACGAACGATGATGACGTCATCATCGTTCACGAACTATGATGGGCTAATGAGGAATAAAATGTGAATAATCATAATGTTTGTAATACATTCATGCACATGTTTTTTCGCATGATTCAACACATGCTTTAACATTCAGACAAGTGTTCCAGACACGTGTTCCAACATTCAGACACGTGTTTCAGCATCCAGACACGTGTTTCAGACACGTGTTTCAGACACGTGTTTCAACATTCAGACACGTGTTTCAACATTCAGACACGTGTTTCAGCATTCAGACACGTGTTTCAACATTCAGACACGTGTTTCAGCATTCAGACACGTGCTTCAGACACGTGTTTCAACATTCAGACACGTGTTTCAACATTCAGACACGTGTTTCAGCATTCAGACACGTGTTTCAGACACGTGTTTCAACATTCAGACACGTGTTTCAGCATTCAGACACGTGTTTCAGACACGTGTTTCAACATTCAGACACGTGTTTCAACATTCAGACACGTGTTTCAGCATTCAGACACGTGTTTCAGACACGTGTTTCAGCATTCAAACACGTGTTTCAGCATTCAGACACGTGTTTCAGTATTCAGACACGTGTTTCAGACACGTGTTTCAACATTCAGACACGTGTTTCAGCATTCAGACACGTGTTTCAGACACGTGTTTCAACATTCAGACACGTGTTTCAGACACGTGTTTCAACATTCAGACACGTGTTTCAACATTCATGACTATTTAACATGTATTTGATACCTGATTTTGAGAGAAGCGTAGAAGTACCTAACCGCGTGATCAGACATACACAATATAACATCATCATCTAGTATATTAACAAATGCTTATTAACATATGTTCCAGTATGATTTCGATTCGCCTTCAGGCATGATGAAGATTGTTAAGCAAAAAGACTCGTTGAGTATTATGAACTTAGGGTCAAGCAATGAGAATGTTGAACAACCACAACGTCACAGCTCTTTGCTGCCTGATACTCTACGAACAATTATCTGCGGTCCAAGTAATTGTGGGAAAACAAATGTGATGTTATCTCTATTGTTGGATGCTAACGGCCTGAAATTTGAAAACGTGTACATATATTCAAAGTCTTTACACCAACCAAAATACCAGTTACTAAAGGAGACATTGAAGAAAATTGAGAAGCTTGGATATTTTCCTTGTACCGAAAGTGATGAGGTCATAGACCCCACAGAAGCGAGGCCTAATTCGATAATAATATTCGATGACGTGATGTTTGAGAAACAGGAGAAAATTCGTGCTTATTTTTCAAGAGGGAGACACAACTCAATTGATAGTTTCTATCTTTGTCAGTCTTTTGCTAAATGTCTAAAACATGGATTGCGCGACAATGTCAATTGCTTGATTATTTTCAAACAGGATGAACTCAATTTGAAACATATATTCACCGATCATGTAGGTACCGACATGTCACTCGAAAAATTCAAAGAGATATGTAGCGTATGTTGGAAAGATAAAAATGGATTCCTTATGATAAACAAAGACTGTGATATGAATAAAGGACGTTATCGCAAGGGTTTTGATAGTTATATATATATCTAACATGTATATATACTTTCATTTGAAATAGACAACCCGCTCAGCATTGACGTGGGTGTGGGAAACATGCTAAAGGAAAAACAACAATTGAAGAAAAAAATTTGGGAGTTAGCAAACGTTGTGAGGAAAAAATATATGGCTGTGAAATTGGGTAAAGCTGAAAATGATGTGATTCTAGATAATATGTTCAGGAATGTATCTAAACCTCTGGAGGAAATTGCGAAAAATGCTGAAATAATCAAACAAAGTTCGTTGGTTAAACCTAAAAGTATTGTTTCTACAGCAATACAAATGGAGAACATACCAATCCCAAATATTTTAACTGAAGGTGAAGAATTCGTATATAACCCCCAAGATACTGAGGAGGATGTGTTTACACCCGAACTCACTATCGATCAGATTCGTGAAGAATTCAGAAAACATAAGAAAGATAATGCAGCGGCTACAGAGGAGTTTCTGCAACAATACCCCACATTAGCACGTTATTACTTGGAAGGATTCCTATTGGATGATGATGTCAAGAAATACGATGATAGAATGGGATGGCAATATAATTCAACTTTAGAATAAATGGTTGATGGGTAATCAACCTATAGAAATTGATAGTGAGAGTAATATAATTATCAAGGGTACTCCGTTCAAGGGTACCACAGGACTGTATAATTTGATATTTTACTACATTTGGGCTGTTAAAACATCAATGAATTTGGAACGACCCAGATATGTGATTTTAGCTTTCCAAACTAATCGAAAAAATAATCCTGTTAAGCACAGTGCATATTTCGATAACATAAACTTGCTAAATGTTAAATTATACTTGAATTCAGAGTGTTATCCATATGAAACAATGAAATTGAATTTCACCGACCAGCAATACGTGGAAGCATACCAGATGTACTATGATTTCCAGAAATCATTTTCAAATAAAATAATAAGCGAACCCATGTTAGATTATATAGCATTCAAGAATAGAGCAATTTTTGTGATTGACTGTTCAAAACAAAACGATGCTATAAAGTCATCAACAGTTGACGTCAAACTAGAGATGGAAAGTTTCCTGAATTTCCCCAAAAACACCAGGGCTTATTGCATCATCATTAACGATCGTATAATGGAGTATTCTCCAATTACAGGATCAGTTCGGAGTTTAGTGTGAAGAACCATGAATCATAATGTTATTATTTTAATTCTAAATGTATTTTTCTAAATAAATGTTATTACTATTATTTTTGGTATTTTATTTCTCTCACTTTCCCGCAAGATATCACAATAATGAACGAGCCGTTTGGTAAAGTACAGTCCCTTGGATCAACCCATCAGGATTGTAATCTAAATTATGAATATCGCTTCAGAGTTAGAAACAAAAAAATTTATGTTACTATCTAATTAATAAATATAAATATACTTTTGTTTTATTACCTGTTTGCATACCTATAATGTTCCTCAAAAGTGGTTCAGATTATTATGTTATCTTTTCAATTATTATAATATGTAGTACCTAGTGGTTATAAGACAGTTTGCGGTAAATATTCTCTCTTATCTCGAGTGTTGAAGCCGATAAAGTTGTCACATTCAGAATAGCGAATATTCATTGATATCAATTCGTTGAAGCTTCTTTCTTCATGTGGGTTATCAATCTCAAACTTGAAGAATCTCAAATAAATCCACAGGTAATAAAAGTCAAACATATTCATTTAGCCTCGACCAACACACAGGCCCTCGTAGGCTCGCAAATGATAACAATGTTGCATTCAAAATAGCTTTAGGTTAGTTACATGGGAAATATCGATATTCTCAAATAAAAAAGGTAATAAAAGTGGAGTAATTTCTACAGCAGATATTTAACCTCAAAGATTCATCTGTTCAATGTTTGAGTCCTCATCGAACCATCATAGTTCGTGAACGATGGTGACAGGCTGTTGAATCACGTGCTAAACAAGTGTCTGAATGTTGATAATGATCGCTTATGAAGATACTATAGCTCTACTCAATGTTCAGACTTTTATGAAGCATGTGTTTGAATGTCATATAGATTAGCGCTTATGAAGATATTCATATGATTATGTAAACCCATGAACAAAAATGTGTTTATCATTATAATCTTTTACGCGAACGTATGGAGTTTGTAAAAGTCGTGCTTGTGAAGGAAAATAGTATAGATTGCTAATGGGGATATTTATATTATTATTATTAGTATTTTATTCCTCATCAGCCCATCATAGTTCGTGAACGATGATGACAGGCTGTTGAATCACGTGCTAAACAAGTGTCTGAATGTTGATAATGATCGCTTATGAAGAAGATACTATAGCTCTACTCAATATTCAGACTTTTATGAAGCATGTGTTTAAATGTCATATAGATTAGCGCATATGAAGATATTCATATGATTATTATCCACATCTATTCCTCATCATAGTTCTACCTCTTGGGTGGTTGGGGAAATGAGTTCGATCTCTATAAAACTCCCTCGCATATATGTTTCCCATTGAAATTGATTGAATTTTATAAAAAGCTAACTATCCTATGAAGAAATGTGTGTCAATGAAAAATGTTTTATTAGTATATTTTTGCATACTGAAAAAATTATATTAGCACATCTATATGTTTAAGATGATTAAAAAATGTATTTTGTTATATAGCAATCGAGCTGTACAGACAGTTCGAATAATCATCGTGATGCGTAACACCGCTTCGTCTAGATTCTGTATAGGTATTGGGCTACACCCAGCAGCAGCTAGATTTCGGATCATATTATGCGATTTACAATCAATATGATTCGAATATATACATACTACATGTGTGATTTAAAATAAAGTATTCTCATCGCGTTTGAAGGTGATCGGCGTATCTTTCTTATCTCTCGAACCAGCTGTAGCTCTACCGCAAAATATGATAGTGAATATTGTTCAACCTGCCACAAAACTTATTTGATTTATATCGGATAATTTATGAAACATACATGAATGAATATTATAGCGAATTATGTTTACTCCGGAACTAATTTTGGAAAAACATTTTATATATATTCATATTACTTTCGGATAACTTATGAAACTACTTCAACATTGAAGGATCGCGCGCATCATTACGATAATTCCAAGTTGAATACATTGCTGTTGGACATGATTTAGCACAATCTTATCGCATAAGTAAGCTAATGATGCATACTTATAATATTATAACGAATATTGTACTCGCTAGTACTAATCAAGCAAAAAGTCCTTAGATGATTTAATAGTTATTTCTGCAAACGCTTCATAATATCGCTATTGAAGACTTGTGGGGGCAGACAATGCGCCGCGTACGATATCATTATAACTCAGACAAAACCCTGCGACTAACGGCATGTACAAACAACCCCACATTTCATTGAAGGCTCCTGCAAGGTAGATACCTCGCTGAAGACCTGCGTGATAGACATCATTATACCTGCACACTCTGTATAACCTCACATACACACCTGTCTCGTTGGAGATCGCGCCAGCTTCATTCAAATTCACATGACTAACGTCATACATAAACAATCTGTATAACCTCACATTCCATACCCCATTGAAGTCTCCCAACTCCATTTTGTATACTAAAAATAATTTCCATATATGTTTAAGATGATTGAAATCGCATTTTGTAATATAGCAATCAAGTAAGGTACAGACAGCTTGAATAAACGTTTTTGAAAGTAATTTCCTCATAAACATCGCGTTTGAGAGATGCAGAAGATATCATTTCTATACTATATATAACATTCCATCTATGCATTCAAGGAACAGCAGCCCTCCCATGATACCTCCGATGAATGCCCGGTCTCTTTCAAAAATCACGTGACTGACGACATGTACAAACAACACTATTTCAAAACCCCTATGGGCTAGCGCTATGAAGTCTCACATTCCATACCTCGCTTCGTGACATACCTGCATGACTAACGTCATGTAAAACAATTACCTGCATCATATAGACTGCAATATACTCGCACTTATCACTCAGACCGGAAACCCTGCGGTTATATCTACAACATTAAAATCGCTTGTTCTCAATTCCTCCATAGCTGAGCGGTTAAGGAATTGGCTTTGGATTTCATTTCTCGGGTTCGATTCCCGTGTGTAGAAAAATATTTTGATGCTGCTTTACATTGAAGTTCTCCCTAACCTCACATATTGCTTGCTGTCTACCTTGAACGATCTTGTATATACAGGCTGATTACCACTACTCGGTCTCCATCATACAACCATAGCAGAAGGGCCCCTAGCGGTCAGAGACCACACCCTAACCGTCTACCCGGTAACACCTAGATGTTAGAGGCGAGACAACACCCTAACCGTCTACCCAGGCCGGTAATACAGGGTCAGTACTTACCGATACCTGTCTGGGCATACCGCGCATGCACGAGTGTATCACTGGTTGCCTACATCTGATAAGGCTCTCTGTCTGGCCGCCCCAAGTGACCCCCTGCCTACTAAAATGCATATCAAAGTCAGGGACTGACGATCGAAGAAGACGGCTACCTGGACTGTACCGGTGCCGACGGTAAAACATATTTACGTTATGATTACTAGATTCAAACGTCTCCGGCAGTTCAAATCTATTTTATTATAATAAAGATATTGATGAAAAGCTTGTAGTTTTATTATCATTTATTAGTTTCGAAATAATTGCATTTCATCGTTCAAGAGTCCCATTTTCAGAGGAAAATTGACAAATATTCTTTCGAAATAACTCTCGATCAGGAACGTTTTCTTGGCTAGCGACGATAACGACGACGATGACGACAGTATCGTTTCATCGGGATTCCCGTCGTTTTTCGAATAATTGGCCGTTCCGGTGAACTTGGGCGTTTCTATCAGACCCGCTTCGGATATGACGAATGCCAGCGGACCGACGCCACTTTTTGCCAATCCGTTACGTTCCAACGAATAACCTCCAATTTCGCAACTAATCATCGACACGAGTTTTACCATATAGTTTGTAATGTCGTCGCTGATATTTTCAAAGTCGGGCTTGTATCGGTCGGTAATGAAACAATATAGAAATATCATCGAATTCATTACGTTCACGTGTTTATCGTTGAAATATAATCGGTTGCTAGTGAAAATTAGACGCAGCCGAGACGTCGTCACGTCGGGCTCGTAGTCTGTAGTCGTATCGTCGTTCGCCGTTTGCTCTTCCGTTTGTAACGACAAAATTGGCATGGAATATATTCGAAGTAGGAAACTGGTTTCCATTTTCGGTAGAACGTATACGACGAAATAGAAATTCTGTCTAGATGCGATAGCGGCCGGAGGAGTTACCGACGACATTCGACGTTCATCAGACGTACGCACATGGTATACGGAAGGATGTATTCGACGATGTTACGTTTGAAATCGTCGACGGTGCGAATCGTTGACGTTCGCAATAAGAACGACATGAAAATAGTGGCATTTTTCTTCATCGATAATAACATTTCCGTTTTCGCGATGGACATGAAATTTTCGACGGGATCCATCCAGGCATCGTTCGAGTAGAAATCCGTACTGGTTCCTTCTTCGACGTTGAACAATTTCGGTCGTTTAATGTCGAAATTGTCCTGTTGTCTGGGCTCTAGGAACGTCTTGCACAACAATATACCGAACGGTGTGCCCGGCTCCGGAATCGTAAGATGATAACATTCTCGTATAGTTTTCAATTGGCGTTCGTTCAATATTTTTGATCGAGGTTGTGACCGTCCGTTCGCTTTCAATTGTGTCACGAACGTACACAACGGTAATACCATATCATCGTCGTTCTGGGCATTTTCACGGACGAACCGTCTAGATTCGAAATCTAGCGAGCGGAAAATAACGTTTCCGTACGATCGGTTGTTCGTCATCGTAGATGATATCACGAGCACACCGAACCGTGTCGATGTTCGTTCTGTCAGACGGAGATATCGATCAACAACTATTATCTACGGCGATCTCCTCCACCACCACCGCCGTCGCCACCACTACCACCGCAGTCGCCGTTTCCGAATCGGTTTTTTCGTCATCGTCGTCGTTGTTGTTGTTGTCGTCTTTGTTGTTTTCGCTATCGTTATTCGACAATACTTCATTTTCTGTCGATGCGCGTTCACTGTCGTCTATTTGCGGCGTCACGTCGACCGATATTTCGATATCGAACAAATCGTTCAACTTGGATATGGGTGTTGGCGGTTGACACGACGATAACATGAACGACTCGTCGTGACCGTCGCGTTCTTCGACTATTTCATCGTCTCCGGTCGTGACAAATGAACTAGACAACAAATACGGATCGTTCTTCGTATCGTTCTGTGTGATTACGATCGACGGTAACGTAACGAACAAGTTATCGTCGTCATCGTCGTCGTCGTCGCTGCTATCGTTGTCTTTACAACTATCGTTATCTTCATCGGCAAGATCGTAATCATCATCATCATCATTGTCTCGTTGTATGACATCAGCGTCGACGATGAATTCTCCGGCACTTCTATGATACGTGAAAGACGACGTTGATAATGATGATGATGATGATGCCGAAGACAACGAAGGCGATGGTATCGGTGAAAATTAACAATGTTCATTATGGATTATCACCGTTTCGTTAGTCGACGATGACGACGACGACTGCGATAACAAAGGTGACGGTATCGGTGACATCAAATAACGTTCTCTATGAATTATTACCGTTTTGTTAGTCGATGATGATGACGACGACGACGTAGACGACGACGAAGATAACGATGATGGCGAGGAAGGAAACCGCACACCGTCGTCGTAATCATCGTTCTCGTAATTTCGCGTAGCGTTCGTCGCGTTAATCGGATTGTTCGTACGAATATCGTTTAATTTATTTCTCCAATCGGTCGTTTCGACTCGCTTGCTCAAAAATTGAGAAACGATAATATTATCTTCGTCCGTCGTATTATCAACGGTGTCCGAAGGTGACGCTTGCCGTTGGTCACCGATGTATAAATCGATATTTGTCACCACGAAATCGGCAAAGGACACGATTACGTTCTGAAAAATAGTCTTTACGCTATGTTTGAAGATGGAATTGTGAAAATCTGGTTTGTTCGTCCCGTTGACCACGTTCAGAATATTATCCAGATATGTCGTGATCTTATCGTCGCCCACAGACACGCCCGACGAGGACAACGATCGTATATAATGCGATTTCGCGATAAACATCGTCACGTCTCGATCTTGAATGGTAGACAAACGATTCTGAAATTTGCTTATGATAGATTGCCAGAAGGGAGAACAGTCCGTCGGTTTTATGTGATCAACAAATTGCATCACGATCCCCAGATAGAACATTTGCTCTCTAGAAAATTTATCGATGTCCTTGCAAAGTAGACATAAATTCGTCACGTCGCTCGACGATCCCTTTTCGATAGCTTTTACCAGGGAAACTTTCAATTCTGCCGGTACGTGGCGACAAAGAAGCGCTTGCTTCTGGTCCGATTGATCTACGTACGATCGTAGTACGTTCATTATGGAATAGGAATACGCATCGTCTAGGTTAACGCGATTCAATACACGATCGTTGGCCAATTCGTAACCACGACCGTGCTTATCTTTGGGAGCCATTACTTACATTAGCAGAGAGCGAAATAAAATAAAGCACGTTGAAAATATATTTTTTTTATTCCTTGCGAACACACGAATATAGTACACTGCTCAATATACATTTCAATTTTTTACTGTTGTCAGCACAGCACTGTTCAACGTCATACTTCCCATGATTATCCCTACAGCCTAATACGCGGTGGTAATCGTTAAACGTGAAGTGAGTCTTGTCGACGAAATACTGATTAGTAACTTCGACCGTGTGCGACCATATCATACGTTTTCCAGGTAAACGATACAATTCGTACCGAACGAATTTACCGTGTTTGAATCCCATCATGGCACACCATTCGATTTTCGCAAATTCACCATCCACGTCCACCGTAAGTCTCTCGCTGTTGTTGGTCTGAATGTGTCCGTCGAAAAGATCTGTATCGTTTGAATCGCGCCAGCTCACGATGATAGGTTCAGACGTATAGCGACGCGAGAAGAACGACCGGTAGATGTTGTCGACAATCACAGCTGGCGATACTCCCTTCGTCTTATCCTCCCACATACCCGAACGTTTATTCGTGATCGTGCGGATATATTGATTTTCTTTGACGGTTTTCAGATTCCCCAATTCTTCCAACTCTGAGATATTCTTCCTGCTGCACAAATTGTACGGCGCCCCGTTCAGATGCGTGGTGTATCCGTCGCGAGTCATCGTCACCCCCAAATATATCGTATTGTCGCCCTGGTTCTGATATTCTGTATCGAGAAAGTAGATGGCGTCGACAAGATCCATATAGCTGCCTTTCTTACACGACTTGAACAATTGTTCCATATCACGATTTCCATTTTCTCCATACAACGCGTCTTGCCACGTTCGAACGTCTTTATCCTTTGCGCAAGAGTCCGGCGACCACGAACCGATATCGCACTCCTCTTTTTTCGTTTCGCATAATAAAGCTCCGTCCGTGGGATCGCTCGTTTCTTGAATCCACACTTCCGATGGTGACTTGGCACGTTTCTTTTTCTCCGTTATCGCTGCGTCAGATGCATCGATATTCTCGGAACCGTTCAATTTTAATTCTCGAATCCTATTTAAAAAACGCTCAATCACGTACGGTTGGAAATATTCATGATGAGACGGAATACACGATGCGATGTTCAATGGACGAATGATACTGATCGACTACCGCTTGCTATGCGCTAGCTGCCTCTTATATTGAAAATTGCCAAGAATATCGTCACGTGACTTCACGTAACGTGACACGTTCATTTGTATTATTATCGTGTCGACACGTGAATGTAGAAATAGTTTGAATAATTTATTCGTTTATAATTGTTCGACTCGATGTTATCGTTAGTTGGAACGCAGAAAGGTTTTTCGTTGGGTGTAGAGAACAAAAAGTACATATTCGTTAGTGTAATATTTATTTTATTGTCTGTCAAATTTCATCAGCGTGGACAGTTGGACGGCTATGTCGCGTAGCAAACTTTCACGATCGACATCTACGACGTGCGTGTGATTCGTGTCATATTCGTAGTAACGTCGTATATTTTTCACGATATCGTATTGATTGACGTTATTATTGTTATCGGTCAATTTTGCGAACAAAACCATCGGACCGGCCAGTAACGACGACCGGCCGTTACGGAATAGATGTTTGCGTAGGGTTAAAATCGGTCGATCGTTGATGCAATCGTACTTTGTGGCAGTCACGTATTGGTCAAACTCGAAGATCGACGACAACGACAACGACGACGATGGTAAACGTTTACGTGCTAGGGAAATTTCTGTTTCGTTGCTGTCATATAAAACGACGTGATTATCGTGGAAATATTCAACGAAATTGTCGCGCTTCAAACGCAGCAACAGATCCATCGTCGACGGGAATATCCTTTTGAATTCATCGGTCAATACCAAACTGACATCCGTTATTTCGAACGTGACACAAGCGAGAAAAGCGCGCTCACCGTGGTGCGTGTTCGACGAATGCACGTTTGTCGACTTGTCGTTTGTGACGACGGCGGAATTCTCGTGATCGGCCGTATCGTATGGGAAACGAGTCGATGAAGTCGAAGAAATACGACCGGTCTTGCTGTGACGTTGTTTTTTATACATGCCGTTTCTTTTATCGTTAAAAAATTTTACGGAACGAGCGTGGCGTAATATCGATTTGTTTTTATTCTCTGTCGTCGTGGACGTCGTCGATGGCGAACGGTGAGCATTCGACGGCGAACGAGAGTGAGATGGAGATGGTAATAAGATTATTTCGTCCATGTCTTACCACCCATTACTTTTATAAAATCCAGTCACCCGGTAGGGGTTTTTTCGGCAATGTGGACTGCGACTGCGTATTATCTGGTAACGGTAACGGTAACGGTTCGGGATCGGGGCTAACTAACTGGAATTTGGACGTACATTCTTTCAGATCCTCGTTCGATATAAGACTGGTGTTCGTCAGATCGATCATCGCCGTTCCTAAATTACTTAGCACCATCGGTAGAACGACCGATCGCGTATCGTGACTAACACCCCCCAATTTAGCGTAAGTCATCAAATGTTGACGTGGAATCGTGGGTATTCCGTTAGTGGCAACATAACCACCACCACCACCACCACTGCTACTTTGTTGGCCTCCGATAACTGGGGCGTATATTATGGGCCCGCAAATCGCGAAACCTCCGACGTTGACTTTTTTATTCGTCAATCGAATCATCGTAACGTTGGCGGGATCGGAAAACGATTGAGTTTTGTCTTCCAGCACGACCGCAGACGTGGGCAATATCAATAACAGCGGTGTATCGAATATCGTCAATTGATCTACCGTTACGAACGAAACGGTATATTTATCGCTGCCTTCCGATTGATCTATCAATTGATACATGGTCTTGGGATTCAATCCTCGTACCCACGCCATCTGATTCGCTATCCATTGATTGCGTATTATCGTGAATATCGGCGATTCGGTGCAAGTGATCATCGCCAGTAGCCCCTTAGCCATCGCTTCCGCTTCGTCCGTTTTTGTCGTCTGACTGAAACACGAACTCATCAACGAAATAATCTTTTCCTTGTTTTTCGTCAAATCTGTACGACTTATGGATCGTACGATCGGTGCTATGGGAAACGTAGCTCTAGGTAGCACGTTCGTAAAATACGGCGTCACCTTGTCGTGATAGGTTTTCGACGAACCGTCGTTAACGTTATCCAGTACGCGACTCGATACGCAACAAAAACCGATGTTCATACATTGCCAATGATAGGTGCATATGCCGCCGTATACTAGACCGGCACACGACGTTCCCTTGAAATTTACGGCGAACCTGAACAAACATATCGCTTCGTACGTTCTCAGAGATCGATTGATTTCGATCAGTTTGACGTTGCGTGTCACGTTACTCAGCAGCATATCTACCATGTATACGTGATCGTTGTACCAGTTTGGGTGACCCATTGGTGTTGCGGGTGGATCGCGGTTATCTTCTTCCATAGGAACCTCATCGCCAGGAAGGCTCGGTTCTGTGTCGGTGTCTCCGTCTTCGTCGTCGATAAGTTTATCTAAGCCGTTGCGTGAGTCGGGTTCGTACGAACGCGTAAGTACTCCTGAACGCATCGTCATGTCTTCCTCTTATATGAACGAAAATCGTCCATGGTCCGTTCTCAATTTACCACCGTTATTGTTCCGATCTGAAATTCAATTGTTACTGGAAGAGATTCTCGTGCGTACGTTCGATTTGCGTATGGAATTGGAAAAAATCGAAGGAACCACTCGACGACCGGAATTCATCATGGAACTACTCGACGATCTGGGAAAACGAGGCGTATCGTACACGTTACGAAGGGGTGAAAAACTGATAGATCTATCCGGAGGGTTTCATTTCAAACTGTAATCGAGAGAGAGAGAGAAAGGAAGAGAGAAGCGAAGCGGTCCTTTGAAATAATTATCATGCCTTATAAAATTAAAGAGTATCGACGATTGTAATGTAGCGTTTTCATTCGTATCCTACAACCACCACTTTTTATATTCCTCTCGTAGTTGAGCGTGCAAGTCTCGATAATCCCCGTACGGATTCAGATATCGTAATTTGGCGTCGTGAAGTCGGTCGTGTCTCGATCGTATCAAACTGTGAATTTCGACAAGAAAATTATCGATCGGAGCGTCGACTTTCAATTTGCGATACTCGAACGTCGATCGAATACTTTCGAAGTGTGCTCTACACAAGTCGCACTTGATAAACAAGCCGAAATTGTGAAACAGTTCTTTCAGGGAGGCGGCCGCGGCACGAAAATCGTCATAAGCGTTGGCGAATTTTCCCGCGGTCAGAAGGAACCATAACCAATAGTACGGACTGAGGTTCGTCCAGAATTGTAACAACTCGTCGGGGCATAATTCCGTTTGGAATTTATTCACGTTCAAATTTATTCCCTGGCGCCGTGCTTGTGTGATGCTCTGTTCGTATAGAGAGTCGAACAGATCGCGTATCTTAGCGACCATGATATTTTTACTATCGATCTGAAACTTTCGCATTTCGTATAGTTTGTCTCGCGCGTTCGTTTCGGACGACGCGACGCTCGTGGCAGTTTCGTCATCTTCGTCATCAACGCCCGACGCGAATAACATCGCGTACATCTGATCCGATTGATAATATATTAAAGAACCAAAATACGATCGTATAACATTCGAATAATATACGTTCGACAATAATTCGTTATAAACCTATTTCACTTGGCAATTGATAATTACGAGTCTATCGTCGTGGATCCGTTCGCCGCTCTGCTGCTCGTCAGTCGTAACCAATTGCCTGTAGTCTTTTCCGTTGCGAATGTGTTTTATCAACGCGTAAATGCAATAGGTAGCATATTTTTCGCGTGTATTATTCCGTTCTGTTCCGTGGCACTGCGATAGATTACCGTTATCGGTTATTGTATAATTCAAACAGTTTCCCCTCGACGGTATCGATAAACGTATATTAACCCATTTGTCGTTATTTCGCGTAGTCGTCGTCGTCGTCGTCGAATTATTTTTGTCGTCGACGTATTTATTAAAACTCGCAATATTCCCGTTTTCGCTGCCGATGTTCGTTTTTATTTTTCGTTCTTGATTCTTCCTAGCTACCGTCGCTTGCGTCGTTGTCATCGTCGTCGTCGTCGTCGTCGTCGTCGATTTTATGCCCATTTTATTGTTGCACGATTTATCGTACGTCACGATAATATTATAATTTTTGTTGATATGTCTGAAAGATTCGAGTGTGCTAAAGAGATTACCGTCGTTGCCGTGGCTCTTGCGACCGCAGCCGCTACCACAGCCGTTTTAACTATCTACGTAGAAAAGTTGCGATGAGTATTCCATACCACATAGATAACGTAGTACGTAATATTCCCATTTGTCGTATACACTTTCGAACAAAACGTTCACGACAGGAATCAGAGTATTATTGCGATCTTCGAACGTTTGCTTGAAATCTGTCAAATCTGTGTCGATATTTTTATCGTGAACGTCGATATGCCTGGAGCGACGATTGCTATCGATGTCGGTAATGATGTCACCACCATCGTAACGATGTTCGATAGTGTTCTTTATCAAAGTTTTTGATGGCACAGTTACTCCGGTTCGTAGGAAATTATCTATCGTGTGGTTCAAATTCGAAGTCGTTTGTGTCGTTGCAACGTCAGTTCTCTCCATCGATAGCGATTGCAATACACGACCGAACAGCGATTTGTTTCCACCGGCATTCGCAGTCCCGGCGATTTTCTGTTTACACGACACGGATAGCTTTTTCGCGGGTGCTTTCATCAATTGACGACGTGGTTTCGTTGATTTTCCAGATCGGCCGTGTGCCGTCGCCATAGTTGCCTTGGAAGCACTCGTTTCCAGCTTGGAATCGTGTCTGAAACGACTTGTATTACTGCCATCGGTGTCGTCAACGATGCCGTTCCCCTCGGTAATATTAACTATGGTTGCCAACGTGTACGCCGTATTGGCGACGTCTTTTGTTGTAGTCTTCATAACTGTCCGATATCGAATTGTCGTCGTTGTTGTTGATCCTATTATCGATCGTGACTGTAACTGGTGGTTGTCTCCCGTGAGAATCGTATTTCCCTCGAAGATCGGCACTCGAAGACAACGACGAAGCAGAAGAAGACGTGTGAATTCTTGAAATTTCCGGACTGAACACGTCCAATAAACCGAATTTATGAAACGACGACGTACCCTCTTGTTGTGAGTTTCTACGGTTCCATATAGACAAGCGCGTATCGACCAATAAAGATTCGGTGATCGAGATGAGAATTTTATCCGTTTATAATAATGTGAGAAATTCGAGTATTTCTTTTATACGTGTATGTTTGTACCCAGCGGTTATTGACGAATCGACTCCCTCGGTGGCGGTAGCGGAGGCACCGTCGTCAGAAGGTCTCTCGTTAATATCGTGAAGATCGGTAGAATCGAAGAACGGATTCAATGGACGACGTTGCGAGTGGGCGCGTTTCGTTCCAAGTCTCTCTGTCGCTGGTGGTGGTGGTGCTGGTGGTGGTGGTGGTTGTGGTGATATGACGGTGGTAGTAGCAGCGGCGACGGTCGGTGTGACGGTTCTATTAGCGTTCGTCGTCAACGATCGTAGAATTTTTTTAACCTCCGTACTGATGGGGTCTGAGAAACACCGGGTTCTGCCGTCGTCGTCGTCGTGGGCGCTCGTGGTGTCACCGTTTCTATGCTGTTGTAGAGTACAATGCGCTCCACCGGTACCGGGTCGATCTTTGAATATCACATTCGTGTCACCATGTAGAGACTCTCGATCAACGTATAATAGGAAAAATATCAATAATTCGAATTCTTTCATGTCGACGATCAACTGTAGAACGTTAACGGTGGTAGCGTTCACGTTGTTCGTGTTACCGGTTTCCCTACGTTTACTCTCGATTCCATCAGCTGTCATCGAGGACGACGATATCGCCGCTATAGAACCCAAGTCGTAATTGTTTATTAGCGATTGCGTGTCACGTCGAAAATTACATCGCTCTCGTGCGATATTCTGATCTATCGTACGTTCCGTCAATATGTCACGCTCTACGCTAATCGTATCTCTCCGATCTTCGTTGTCCGATCCGCCGCCGAATAGAGCAGGCAAATCGTAATCTTCCCCAGATCTTTTACTCGAATCGGAAGCATCCGTCATCATTTTCTCTATCATTCGCTGATACTCATCGAATTTTGCGACGAATCGATCTCGTCCTGCATCACACAAAGACGACGACGCGGTTTTACGCGCATCACCGTTATCGTTGTGGTCGTCGTCGTCGTCGTCGGCTTCGTCTAGATTCATCGGAAGCGTTACGTTATCCTTAGTAAATTTTGGTATTTCGTTTTCTACTACGAATCCCAATAACAATTCGTTACAAGTACAGAAAATATCAGCGTTTAGTATCTCCACCGAATCGATATAGGAACAATCGCCTTGTTCCGTTGTCAAAAATATTCGTAAACCCGTGCTGATACACTCGACGATAGCGTGCATCAGATCTATAGGTTTCTCGATTTCATGTATTATATTTTTGTATCGCGATACCAGCCATTTGGTCACCATCGTCCGATCTACTACGAAATCGTCGGCCGATACAGTACCTAAGCGTATTAATACGTCGTCTATCAGACGTTTTCCACGTTGAGCGTCTTCCCGTTCGTTTACGGAATTCAACAAACCGTATGACGGTTGTTCGTTATCGTCTCGCGACAGAAACGTTTCGGCGGCGGTAACGGGTCGTTGTAACGGACACGAAGATTCCGACCGCTCGACAAATAATGAAACGTCGTTCTCCGTGAAAGATGTTGCTGTTATAGACAGAGGTGGCAATTCTATATGAGAATTTCGCGCGACGGTATCGGGAGACGTAACGGGTCCGACGTCGGCGTAGACTTTGTCGTCGAAGTCGTTAACGTCGATTTGCGATAACATCCTATATCGCGGCTCTTACTTTTTGGACTTTTTTTTTTGCCCCGTCGCCGGCGACGTTATCGGTCAGAACATCGTCGGGCGGTGGTAGTACGTAATATTTACATAAACGCGTATTGCACAACGTGAACGAATCCAATTCTTCGCTATCGGTGTCGTTTCCGTTCGTCGCGGTAACTACGACGCCGTCATCTTTTTGTATTATGTTGATACGCCGGCATACGTTGGTGAACGAATTCGTTTGTTGACGTTCCAGCTCACGAATTTTACCCGCGTGTAATCCGTGTTTGGCTATTACGTTGCCATAGACGACGAGACGTTTCGTAGATCTGACACCACCACCACCACCACCACCATTATCGTTAGAAGGACATTGTGAAGACGACGACGACGACGAATCGATAAAATAAATACTGGGGAAATTTATATCGGATATAACGTGTTTGACGATTTTCATATTGGCACCGGAATCGATCGTATATCGACCGTTCGGTAGACGACGCCCCACGAAACCGATGATCCTATCCAAACTCGCATTGAACAATGGCAGACCGAACGGTAGATCGACGTTTCCGTAAAATGTACATTGTACGGCAACTTTCACGATATTATTATATAAACTGACTACTACCGCTTTGATACCACCGTCTACCGTAACCTGAACCCACGTATCCCCGATGGCGATATAAAACACGTTGTTATCCACCATCATACATGTCGGTATGGAAGTTATCGATTGACCTCGTACGTGTTTGAAATGATTTCGCTTCGATCCGCTTATATAGTGATTGAATCGTATAGGTAATCTGACAATTTTCTTGTTAATATACGAAGTACATTCGAATAAGTCAGACGACGACGATAACGATGACAAGTGACCGTTGCTAATATTGATAGGCACTTCGATTTCTCTAATGGTCCACTTGAAGTCACCGTACACGTATTCCGTCCGATCGATCCAATCAGCGGACGTGATAAAATTCATAAATGTATATGTAGATTTATCTCTCATCGTTATTTTCGACATGTTTCTCAACGATATCTTATAAGTAAACTGTACAGGGAGAGCGAGAGGTCGGAATACATAGAGTATGTCGTCGTCGTCGTCATCGTCGTCGTCGTCATCATCAACTTTCATCTCGTTCGATACGTTCATGAACGGATTGAAATATCTGTTCGACATGATTCTAGTCAAAACTGCACCGACCGTTATCGATAAAACAAAAATCAAGGAACAGATCGATCGATATATCGACATGTTAGACGACACGGGCCAGTGGAAAGATTTCATTCGCACTTATTTCGAAGAGCTGTTCGATCACATACTCGACAGCGGTATACGACAGATCGAATTGTACAAAAAATCGAATGGCGCCTTACATCTCGTTCACATATTCCACAGATTCTATCACAAGTTCGTAGAAGGAGTGGCAGAATACGCTTATCTGCTCGAATCGAACAAGCATCATCCCGAACGCTACGCCAAGACTCCATCCAATCTAACCAAGTATGTCATCGACTATACCATTTTTCTCCATGGCATGTATGTCACAAACGACGTTCGATGTATTTGCAAAAACACATTTGTGAACGGCAACGACGACAATAACGAACACGCCACGAGCCCAGATGAATATTACGGCAACGTAACGTTCGTTTCTGAAGCACAACGGAACGGAATCGTAACACAATATACAATACCTGTGACTGTTATTATCGATAAATTGTGTTCAGGATAGTAGATTAACTGGGCGCGTTCTAAGCCAGGAAGTGACGTCATCGACCGGATGTTGCGCGCGCAACTTCGGATGTAACGTTACTAACCCGCGAAATTCAAACGTGTCCATAGAGCTTACGATGATCACAGAACTTTCGACCATAGAGGTCTGGGTCATAGAATGTGAGGTTAGTTTGACGTAACGTTACTAACCCGCGAAATTCAAACGTGTCCATAGAGCTTACAATGATCACCGAACTTCCGACCATAGAGGTCTGGATGTGAGGTTAGTTGGACGTAACGTTACTAACCCGCGAAATTCAAACGTGTCCATAGAGCTTACGATGATTATAGAACTTTCGACCATAGAGGTCTGGATGTGAGGTTAGTTGGATGTGACGTCATCGACCCGCCAAATTCAAACGTATAGGTGTTTTGGTGATGTTTATCATGGCCGACGTTGGAAGCGAATGTCAGAAGAATAAACGTCAAAACCACAATATGACTGATGTTGTAGCTACATCGCCGCCATCTTCTGATGAACCGATGAACTATCATACTTAAATGTCAATGTCAGAACAGTTAACTTCAAACCACTACATCTATGAATGAACCGATCAACCGTCATGCATACCTGTCAACGTCAGAAATGTTAACGTCAAGGGACGACATCTATGAGGTCACAATTCAAAATATGACTGATGTTATAGCTACATCACCGCCATCTCTTAATGAACTATCATACTTCAATGTCAATGTCAGAACAGTTAACTTCAAATGACTACATCTATGAATGAACCGATCAACCGTCATGCGTACCTGTCAACGTCAAAGGACGACATCTATGAGGCCACAATTCAAAATATGACTGATGTTACAGCTACATCACCGCCATCTCTTAATGAACCGATGAACTATCATAGCTGGATGTCAATGTCAGAACAGTTAACGTCAAAGGACGACATCTATGAGACTCCAATTCAAAATGTTACCGATGTTGTAGCCTATATCGCCATCTATTACTAAACCGATGAACTATCATAGCTGAATGTCAATGTCAGAATAGTTAATGTCAAAGGACGACATCTATGAGGTATTTTGTTAATGTTTTCGAGCGGGAAGTTCCACCTCAATTTGAAAAAACGATATATTAATGAACTATCATAGCTTGATGTCCATGTCAGAACAGCTAACGTCAAAGGACGACATCTATGAGATGGTTTGCTGATGTTTGCGGGAGGAATTTCAAAAATTTGACTCATGTTGTAGCTATACTGTCATTTATTATTGAACCACACCGTAATTCCAAAAATAATGAACTTCTATGAGGTATCTTGTTAATGTTTTTGAGCGGGAAATTTATGAACCGATGAACTATCATGGCTGGATGTCAATGTCAGAACAGTTAACGTCAAAGGACGACATCTATGAGACTCCAATTCAAAATGTTACCGATGTTGTAGCCTATATCGCCATCTAATAATAAACCGATGAACCATCATAGATGAATGTCAATGTCAGAACAGTTAACGTCAAAGGACGACATCTATGAGGTATTTTGTCAATGTTTTTGCGCGGGAAGTTTCATCTCAATTCAAAAAACGATATATTAATGAACTATCATAGCTTGATGTCCATGTCAGAACAGCTAACGTCAAAGGACGACATCTATGAGGTGTTTCGCTGATAATTGCGCGAGGAATTTCAAAAATTTAGCTCATGTTGTAGCTATACTGTCATTTATTATTGAACCACACCGTAATTCCAAAAATGATGAACTTTTAAAATAACCTACAAATTTCCTCAACGTTAAATGATTACTTACGTATATGAAATTATTACACCAGAAACCACATTGAGTATATGAGAACACGTGGAAGCAATTAATTTTGTATACAGCTGCGTCATCACATTCAGTTTATACGAGAATAACAGAGCGTATAAATGAGTACAATGGGACTCACTCATTAGGTAAACTATGAAATTCGGTGTTATGGCGGCTATCGCAGGAATTTCAAACGAGGTGTCTGTTACGTAGATCTTCAAGGAGGTGTCATGGCGTCTGTCACGTGAACTGTCATGGCGGTTATCGCGGGAATTTAAAACGAGGTGTCTGTTTCGTGAATCTTCAACGAGGTGTCGTGGCGTATTTCACGTGGGTCTTAAACAGAATAGAACTTTTTCTAGAACCTAAATTACACAAAACAATACCAAATTGAGAGGTGTAATAGCTACAGCTGCAGCACTATCAACCGTCATGCATACCTGTAAACGTCAGAAATGTTAACGTCAAAAGACGACATCTATGAGGTACTTATGTAATGTTTGCATGGGAAATTTATGAATCGATGACTATCATGGCTGGATGTCAATGTTAGAACAGTTAACGTCAAAGGATGACATCTATGAGACTCCAATTCAAAATATTACTGATGTTGTAGCTATATCGCCATCTTTTGATAAACCGACGAACTATCACACCTGAATGTCAATGTTAGAACAGTTAACATCAAAGGATGACATCTATGAGATATATTGTTAATGTTTTTGCGCGGGAAGTCCCATCTCAATTCAAAATATGATCTATTAGTGAACCGGTGAACTATCATGACTGGATGTCAATCTCAGAACAGTTAACGTCAAAGGACATCATCTATGAGACCCCAATTCAAAATATTACTATATCGCCATGTATTAATAAACTGATGAACTATCACACCTGAATGTCAATGTTAGAACAGTTAACGTCAAAGGACGACATCTATGAGATATTTTGTTAATGTTTTTGCGCGGTAAGTCCCATTTCAATTCAAAATATGATCTATTAGTGAACCGGTGATATATCATGACTAAATGTAAATCTCAGAACAGTTAACGTCAAAGGACAACAACTATGAGACCCCAATTCAAAATATTACTATATCGCCACATATTGATAAACCGATGAACTATCACAACTGAATGTCAATGTCAGAACAGTTAACTTCAAAGGACGATATCTATGAGGTATTTTGTTAAAGGTTTTGCGCGGGAAGTTGCATCTCGATTCAAAATATGATCTATTAATGAACCGATGAACTGTCATAGCTGAATGTCAATGTCAGAACAGTAAACGTAAGAGGACGACATCTATGAGACCCCAATTCAAAATATTACTGATTCTGTAGATATATCACCATCTATTATTAAACCGATGAACTATCATAGTTAAATATCAATTTCGGAACAGCTAACATCAAGGACGACATCTATGAGGTGTTTTGGTAACGTTTTGTCTGGAAATCACTCTCAAAATTGAAAATTGTCACTTATATTGTAGCTATATTGTCGTTCCTTAATACCACACCCTAATCTCAAGATAATGAACCAGCAAAATAACCTAGAAATGTCTACTTACATATATGAAGTGTTTACACCAAAAGCACATTAAGTATTAAGTATTCATTTCTACATGCACCTGCGTCATCACATTCACTTTATACTGATTATGAGAACGACAACAGTCGTACAATGAGAGGAATTCATTAAGTAAACAAATGACAATGAGTGAATCATTTTTACTGCACACAATCTGTTGAATTTCGTTTAGGACTGAATGCGAAAATATTAAATTTGATTGTACATATCGATAGTTTGATTAACATTCTAATAATGCATCCCAAACGTTATTTCGTTTATATTGGTTCACACAACATTTGAACGCGTATATTGTTCAAGTGCTTGGAATTGAAAATTCGAATTTTTGGAGCTTAAGTAATAAGAAATCTAAGCTATGGTGTTTATACTAGCGTGTGTATTGAAATCAAACTTTTGAGAATATCAATGAAATCATACAATTCCAGCAGCCCGAAGGTTCGTTTGCAATTTTACGAATGATGATGAACGATGAAAATGAATATTTTAACTTTTCTTTATAACTTAGGTATTGACGTGACGTATAAAACTCAGAATAATTCGTAACGATTGATTTTTATTGTTATCCACGATTATCAACCTATATCTAAATCAGTTCGAGATGCAGACTTTTCAATTTATCGATATTTCGAAAACCCACATTTCGCTTAAAATATACATAGCAGTATATTATAGAAACTTTGTTAAAGATCACATGTTATATAAAAATCGAATGATTCGAGATGTAGACTCATGAGCTCTAGAAGCCTTAGGATCAGTTGCAAGAGGTGCAAGTGCTATCGAAAATACGGTGGTTAACCAGCTAAAAACAACGGAACGCATTAGGTAGCGTTCAGAAAAAAATCGATAACGATGTGGAATATTTTGATTGTTTTGGAAATTTGAAGCCACCAAAGGAACTCGTTCGATATTTGGGTGGGAACGTTAGGATTTTCTACAATAACTACACCTATCAGAACTATAATCAAGTGATATGTGAACAGTTGTGCGTGAACTTTCTCACCGAAATTGTCGAAAGTATCAATTAAACCTTAGTCAGTCTATATCGAAACATCAAGCGAATCGCATCATCATGAGAATCGCATTAGTTGACATTCAGGGGTTCTTCATTGACGATGCCTTCCATCCAAAAGAAATGTGTATACAAATTGGATTCAAACGTCATTATTCCTTATTCAAACCGCACACATCTTATTCATCGCTGAATGCAAAGGAGCGAAAGTCCGTATGGTATTTACAAAAGTCTTATCATGGACTCGATTATGCATCTGGAAATGTGGATTAATAAATAATATTCTTAAATCGATTCAACTATGTGCAGACGACTATATTTATGTTCGTGGTCAGCAAAAAGCAGAGTTTTTGAGAAGGAAGTGTATAGAATTGGATATTTTCCCACACATCGTAGATGTTCACAGTTTCGATGGTACTAAAAGTGAAACGGGGAAATTCGAGCAAACAATTTGACCTGTCTGAATCATCGTAATGACGGTGGTAAATACATGTGTGCAGTTCAACATGTGGATAAATCACAGCAGTGGTTTCTGAATGTAATACTACCTAAATTATATGTATTTTCTGAAATAAATATCATTATTACACCTATCTCCTTTATATAATTATTTATTCAGATGGTAAATAGCTTTGTTTACATTTTTAACAAACCTTTTCAATATTGATACTGATAAAGAAGATAAAATAGCATACAAAATTGCTAAAAGATATAAGATGTGGTAAACATGATGATTGCCATTCAGCGATATGCTCCATCACTTCGATCATGGAATAAGAGTTTGAGTTTATAATGTATGATTGTCTTGTGGAATGTTAAACGTGAATACCTCCAATTGATTATCGTTGATTTATTGTAAAATTCATTGGGTAAGGTAACTCTCCCCCACAAAATTTGTTTTTAACACCCCCACTCTCATCATCCTCACTATTTACACTTAATTTGTTCAGCAGTCTTATAATTTTAATTTTATCTGCGTAATAATTCAAGTCTCTTCTTAGTTTATGAACTTTTTCCACGAATTCGCAAAGTCTGCGTGAGTATTCTTCGAACGATATATTTGTAGACTTACTAGATATCTACATTATTATTTTAAGAGTCACAGTCCTTCGTAAGAAATTCGAATAACTTCCAACTATTCGCACTAGAACACATAGGATTCACACTATTGGGGTGATGTAGACAGATAAATTCACAATTTCCTCGCTCTAATTTTGGACATTTACCTTTCAAATTCACCACTTCTACTCGATCTAAGCCCAATTTTTGGAACGCCCCCCATAGAAACTTAGCTTTTATCTTCCCACATACATAAACAGTAGCATTCGGATCGATATTTTCCTTCAAAATTTCATACAATTCATCATATTCCTGATAGCCTGAGTTCCATGGAATCCCGTGATATTTTTCACAATGAAATATTTTCTTCATTTGCCTCGCGGATAGTTGATCCATCGATTTTGGTGGTTTGAATAGAAAATATTTCTCCAACCTTTTCTCACAGTCCAACAAAGAGAGTTCCTTGATATTATATACGTTTGAAGAAATCGGGAAACTTTGAATATCAACCACTATAGATGACATTTCAAACTAGAATGATAAACTATTCAAATATCTAGTTGCTTATGCGTGGATCATTGACATATTTCTTTGATGTTATCGAAATTTCGAAAGAGTACGTCGAAGCACAAAATTTGTAGTGATGTTGGACTTATTCTATAGTTGACGTCATTGACCTCCCCTCCTATCTCAGAAAACATTTGAAACATCTTAAAGGTGTAAGAATTTGAAGTGTCTCTTCGAATGCTGCGCATGTCCATTATCTCACATCGGTATGGTAGTAGTGCGATTCGATAAAAATCGACACCCATATCATGTAGCACTCTAAAACAATCAAGTATATACGATCCTGGTTTCGGAACGATACCCGAAATTTGATGCAATATGATTTTTCTCATTCTTCTATGTTTATATTTGAACTGACCTTCTATATTCATATCGATTATCTTCCAATCTTCTGGAGGGGGAGGATCGAAATCTCCTCCGAAATAGAAAATATCAGCATACGCCCAATCGGTCGAGGCCCCCACAAGGAAAGTTACGAATTCTCCAGCGATTATCCAATTTTTGGATGGTAATTGTAATTCTTCGAGGATTTTCATCAAATTCGGCGGACATACGCTTATTACGAATTTCTTCGCATCGTACACGGTGGTAAGCACACTATGAATAAAACTGTTGTATAATCGAGGAGACATTATTACGAACTGATTCGATTTAGTTGAAGCAGTCACACACAACAACACACTCCATCATACTCTGCGCTATTGACTTTTTCAACCCAAAATATACAATCAAAACTAAATGGTATTCTTGCGGGTGAGAGATAAGAGGTCGATCGAACTGGTAAGTATACATCTAAAATCGTGAAATCATGAACATTCTCAGACGCGGGTTCGGATCCCTCTGCATCTTTCTCACCAAAGAATACCATTTTTAATCGAACGCGCTAATTCATTTGACTATATGATGGATTGAAGACCTGCGTGACAGACACCTCGGCAGGTGATAGCCGTCATGACACCTCGTCATATTTTTATGATATTCGATGTGGTTAGAGTCCTGCGCGAACCTTCACACCAACAATCTCTCTGAATCATTCTTCGCAAAATTGTGTCGAACAAACATAACAAAATCGCAATCATGCGAACCTTCACACCAATAATCTCTCTGAAAATCATCGATATTCTGAAGATGAAATTAGGTGAATTCCTCACAAGTTGATTTCGATCCTACACACGTAGCAATTGACTTAAATAATGATTAACAATAGTGGAAAACGATAAAAATCAATCGTTTCGAATTATTCTGAGTTTTTATTCAAATACCTGAATAAAACAAATGCATTACTTGAGTAATTATAGTAGTATAGATTATTATGCTACTCAGAAATTATGAAGCTTGAATGGAATTTGGATTGTTCAAGTTTGTTAGCTGAGCTCAGTGGTATAGGTGAGTCGATCAAATGTAATTTAGAATGAATGACCTCATAGAACAGTATTACGTGTAAGGATCTAAACCACTCCACTAGGTCTCAGGATCATTTTCTTAATGGTTCGAAAGTTGACGAGTATAGATCTAAATGAGTAAAATACCATTCACTTTATTTTCTAAAATGTTCTTCTTTATTTTCTGGTGAAAACGTATTTTAGGTACACATTTTGAGAGCTCTAAAACTATTTCTTGCAGTTTTCACTCCTGTGGTATTAGAATAATCAGTCATATCACCCAAAACATGATTGAATTGAATCAATATAATATTTTTATATACATAAAATAGTAACATATTATCTATACTTAAAATGTCTTTCTCTTTTCAGATTAAGTCCGTAGGTGTAGTTTTATTCATGTAGAAGTAGCTAGTGTACATATAAAATAATTAAAAATAAATTTTATATTTTATTTACTTGAATCTTATAGTTAACTATAATTCATATTACCAAATAAAATTCTTTCTCTAAAACATAAATTCATTCTGATACACCCCTGTTTAACAAATGTACAACGACCTGATGTGAGGAATGTGCCTGTCAACAATTATTATAGATACATCAATGTTCCATCATGTGCGGGAGATAAATATAAATAATTTACACACTATGCTGACTTATAATTTCTGAGTAGCATAATACTCTATACTACTATAATTACTCAAGTAATGCATTTGTTTTATTCATAGATTGATTTAAATAATTATTAACAATCGTGGATTACGATAAAAATCAATCGTTTCGATACTTCATTTCATATTTAAAAACATATATTGAGCAAAATGAACAGTTTGAAATATTGTAGATTTTGAGATCAGTAGGCTATCGAAATATCGACAAATTCACATCGAACTATAATAGAAAACGACCTGCGCGAGGTTAAATGAATATTTTGTAGGTGAAGCTCCAACTAAATCGAGAAAAATCAATCAGTTGCAATAAAATGTTCTCCAAAGATAGTGTTAGATCTGATTTTAGAAGAGTTCGAAATGTCTGCAAATGCATGAAAAATCCCCATCAATTTGGGAGGGTCTTTGAAAAATAGGGTAACACCATATCAGATTGTCATTAGTTAATCATCAAATATCATGCACGTTTGCGGGCAAAGTCAAAGGGAATTTTCGAGAGCAATACAAACGTTTTTCTTGGGAGGGTCCAAACGTTCTTTGGGAGGATCCAATCGTTATTGGGAGGGTCTTTGAAAACAGGGTAACACTATATCACAATGTCATTAGTTGATCATCAACCACCATGCACGTTTGCGGGTACATCAATGTTCCATCATGTGCGGGAGATAAATATAAATAATTTACACACTATGCTGACTTATAATTTCTGAGTAGCATAATACTCTATACTACTATAATTACCCAAGAATGCATTTGTTTTATTCATAGATTGATTTAAATAATTATTAACAATCGTGAATTACGATAAAAATCAATCGTTTCGATACTTCATTTCATATTTAAAAACATATATTGAGCAAAATGAACAGTTTGAAATATTGTAGATTTTGAGATCAGTAGGCTTTCGAAATATCGACAAATTCACATCGAACTGTAATAAAAAACGACCTGCGCGAGGTTAAATGAATATTTTGTAGGTGAAGCTCCAACTAAATCGAGAAAAATCAATCAGTTGCAATAAAATGTTCTCCAAAGATAGTGTTAGATCTGATTTTAGAAGAGTTCGAAATGTCTGCAATGCATGAAAATCCCCATCAATTTGGGAGGGTCTTTGAAAAATAGGGTAACACCATATCAGATTGTCATTAGTTAATCATCAAATATCATGCACGTTTGCGGGCAAAGTCAAAGGGAATTTTCGAGAGCAATACAAACGTTTTTCTTGGGAGGGTCCAAACGTTCTTTGGGAGGATCCAATCGTTATTGGGAGGGTCTTCGAAAACAGGGTAACACTATATCACAATGTCATTAGTTGATCATCAACCACCATGCACGTTTGCGGGCAATGTCAAAGGGAATTTTCTAGAGCAATACAAACGTTTTTCTTGGGAGGGTCCAAACGTTCTTTGGGAGGATCCAATCGTTATTGGGAGGGTCTTTGAAAAACAGGGTAACACCATATCAGATTGTCATTAGTTAATCATCAAATATCATGCACGTTTGCGGGCAAAGTAAAAGGGAATTTTCGAGAGCAATACAAACGTTTTTCTTGGGAGGGTCCAAACGTTCTTTGGGAGGATCCAATCGTTATTGGGAGGGTCTTTGAAAACAGCCATATCACAATGTCATTAGTTGATCATCAACCACCATGCACGTTTGCGGGCAATGTCGAAGGGAATTTTCGAGAGCAAATGCGCTGAGGTGGTACGAGAAAAAACATTTCAAAACACACAGTTTCTCATGCAAGCATTGTGAAGTTCCATTTTCTCGCCGAGACAATTTGAATCGTCATATTATGTTATTCCACAGTAGAGATAAAAGTATAATTTACTGGTCCAACCCAGATGTTCTACTGCACCGGTTAGAAGAAATCATATCTCTACAAGGATATATCGAAGAGAAACGTGAAATAATTAATGAATTGAGAAGATTTTGTAAAAAATGGTATTTTAATAAAAACTCAGAATAATTCGAAACGATTGATTTTTATCGTTTTCCACTATTGTCAGCGCGTTCGATTAAAAATGGTATTCTTTGGTGAGAAAGATGCAGAGGGATCCGAACCCGCGTCTGAGAATGTTCATGATTTCACGATTTTAGATGTATACTTACCAGTTCGATCGACCTCTTATCTCTCACCCGCAAGAATACCATTTAGTTTTGATTGTATATTTTGGGTTGAAAAAGTCAATAGCGCAGAGTATGATGGAGTGTGTTGTTGTGTGTGACTGCTTCAACTAAATCGAATCAGTTCGTAATAATGTCTCCTCGATTATACAACAGTTTTATTCATAGTGTGCTTACCACCGTGTACGATGCGAAGAAATTCGTAATAAGCGTATGTCCGCCGAATTTGATGAAAATCCTCGAAGAATTACAATTACCATCCAAAAATTGGATAATCGCTGGAGAATTCGTAACTTTCCTTGTGGGGGCCTCGACCGATTGGGCGTATGCTGATATTTTCTATTTCGGAGGAGATTTCGATCCTCCCCCTCCAGAAGATTGGAAGATAATCGATATGAATATAGAAGGTCAGTTCAAATATAAACATAGAAGAATGAGAAAAATCATATTGCATCAAATTTCGGGTATCGTTCCGAAACCAGGATCGTATATACTTGATTGTTTTAGAGTGCTACATGATATGGGTGTCGATTTTTATCGAATCGCACTACTACCATACCGATGTGAGATAATGGACATGCGCAGCATTCGAAGAGACACTTCAAATTCTTACACCTTTAAGATGTTTCAAATGTTTTCTGAGATAGGAGGGGAGGTCAATGACGTCAACTATAGAATAAGTCCAACATCACTACAAATTTTGTGCTTCGACGTACTCTTTCGAAATTTCGATAACATCAAAGAAATATGTCAATGATCCACGCATAAGCAACTAGATATTTGAATAGTTTATCATTCTAGTTTGAAATGTCATCTATAGTGGTTGATATTCAAAGTTTCCCGATTTCTTCAAACGTATATAATATCAAGGAACTCTCTTTGTTGGACTGTGAGAAAAGGTTGGAGAAATATTTTCTATTCAAACCACCAAAATCGATGGATCAACTATCCGCGAGGCAAATGAAGAAAATATTTCATTGTGAAAAATATCACGGGATTCCATGGAACTCAGGCTATCAGGAATATGATGAATTGTATGAAATTTTGAAGGAAAATATCGATCCGAATGCTACTGTTTATGTATGTGGGAAGATAAAAGCTAAGTTTCTATGGGGGGCGTTCCAAAAATTGGGCTTAGATCGAGTAGAAGTGGTGAATTTGAAAGGTAAATGTCCAAAATTAGAGCGAGGAAATTGTGAATTTATCTGTCTACATCACCCCAATAGTGTGAATCCTATGTGTTCTAGTGCGAATAGTTGGAAGTTATTCGAATTTCTTACGAAGGACTGTGACTCTTAAAATAATAATGTAGATATCTAGTAAGTCTACAAATATATCGTTCGAAGAATACTCACGCAGACTTTGCGAATTCGTGGAAAAAGTTCATAAACTAAGAAGAGACTTGAATTATTACGCAGATAAAATTAAAATTATAAGACTGCTGAACAAATTAAGTGTAAATAGTGAGGATGATGAGAGTGGGGGTGTTAAAAACAAATTTTGTGGGGGAGAGTTACCTTACCCAATGAATTTTACAATAAATCAACGATAATCAATTGGAGGTATTCACGTTTAACATTCCACAAGACAATCATACATTATAAACTCAAACTCTTATTCCATGATCGAAGTGATGGAGCATATCGCTGAATGGCAATCATCATGTTTACCACATCTTATATCTTTTAGCAATTTTGTATGCTATTTTATCTTCTTTATCAGTATTAATATTGAAAAGGTTTGTTAAAAATGTAAACAAAGCTATTTACCATCTGAATAAATAATTATATAAAGGAGATAGGTGTAATAATGATATTTATTTCAGAAAATACATATAATTTAGGTAGTATTACATTCAGAAACCACTGCTGTGATTTATCCACATGTTGAACTGCACACATGTATTTACCACCGTCATTACGATGATTCAGACAGGTCAAATTGTTTGCTCGAATTTCCCCGTTTCACTTTTAGTACCATCGAAACTGTGAACATCTACGATGTGTGGGAAAATATCCAATTCTATACACTTCCTTCTCAAAAACTCTGCTTTTTGCTGACCACGAACATAAATATAGTCGTCTGCACATAGTTGAATCGATTTAAGAATATTATTTATTAATCCACATTTCCAGATGCATAATCGAGTCCATGATAAGACTTTTGTAAATACCATACGGACTTTCGCTCCTTTGCATTCAGCGATGAATAAGATGTGTGCGGTTTGAATAAGGAATAATGACGTTTGAATCCAATTTGTATACACATTTCTTTTGGATGGAAGGCATCGTCAATGAAGAACCCCTGAATGTCAACTAATGCGATTCTCATGATGATGCGATTCGCTTGATGTTTCGATATAGACTGACTAAGGTTTAATTGATACTTTCGACAATTTCGGTGAGAAAGTTCACGCACAACTGTTCACATATCACTTGATTATAGTTCTGATAGGTGTAGTTATTGTAGAAAATCCTAACGTTCCCACCCAAATATCGAACGAGTTCCTTTGGTGGCTTCAAATTTCCAAAACAATCAAAATATTCCACATCGTTATCGATTTTTTTCTGAACGCTACCTAATGCGTTCCGTTGTTTTTAGCTGGTTAACCACCGTATTTTCGATAGCACTTGCACCTCTTGCAACTGATCCTAAGGCTTCTAGAGCTCATGAGTCTACATCTCGAATCATTCGATTTTTATATAACATGTGATCTTTAACAAAGTTTCTATAATATACTGCTATGTATATTTTAAGCGAAATGTGGGTTTTCGAAATATCGATAAATTGAAAAGTCTGCATCTCGAACTGATTTAGATATAGGTTGATAATCGTGGATAACAATAAAAATCAATCGTTCCGAATTATTCTGAGTTTTATACGTCACGTCAATACCTAAGTTATAAAGAAAAGTTAAAATATTCATTTTCATCGTTCATCATCATTCGTAAAATTGCAAACGAACCTTCGGGCTGCTGGAATTGTATGATTTCATTGATATTCTCAAAAGTTTGATTTCAATACACACGCTAGTATAAACACCATAGCTTAGATTTCTTATTACTTAAGCTCCAAAAATTCGAATTTTCAATTCCAAGCACTTGAACAATATACGCGTTCAAATGTTGTGTGAACCAATATAAACGAAATAACGTTTGGGATGCATTATTAGAATGTTAATCAAACTATCGATATGTACAATCAAATTTAATATTTTCGCATTCAGTCCTAAACGAAATTCAACAGATTGTGTGCAGTAAAAATGATTCACTCATTGTCATTTGTTTACTTAATGAATTCCTCTCATTGTACGACTGTTGTCGTTCTCATAATCAGTATAAAGTGAATGTGATGACGCAGGTGCATGTAGAAATGAATACTTAATACTTAATGTGCTTTTGGTGTAAACACTTCATATATGTAAGTAGACATTTCTAGGTTATTTTGCTGGTTCATTATCTTGAGATTAGGGTGTGGTATTAAGGAACGACAATATAGCTACAATATAAGTGACAATTTTCAATTTTGAGAGTGATTTCCAGACAAAACGTTACCAAAACACCTCATAGATGTCGTCCTTGATGTTAGCTGTTCCGAAATTGATATTTAACTATGATAGTTCATCGGTTTAATAATAGATGGTGATATATCTACAGAATCAGTAATATTTTGAATTGGGGTCTCATAGATGTCGTCCTCTTACGTTTACTGTTCTGACATTGACATTCAGCTATGACAGTTCATCGGTTCATTAATAGATCATATTTTGAATCGAGATGCAACTTCCCGCGCAAAACCTTTAACAAAATACCTCATAGATATCGTCCTTTGAAGTTAACTGTTCTGACATTGACATTCAGTTGTGATAGTTCATCGGTTTATCAATATGTGGCGATATAGTAATATTTTGAATTGGGGTCTCATAGTTGTTGTCCTTTGACGTTAACTGTTCTGAGATTTACATTTAGTCATGATATATCACCGGTTCACTAATAGATCATATTTTGAATTGAAATGGGACTTACCGCGCAAAAACATTAACAAAATATCTCATAGATGTCGTCCTTTGACGTTAACTGTTCTAACATTGACATTCAGGTGTGATAGTTCATCAGTTTATTAATACATGGCGATATAGTAATATTTTGAATTGGGGTCTCATAGATGATGTCCTTTGACGTTAACTGTTCTGAGATTGACATCCAGTCATGATAGTTCACCGGTTCACTAATAGATCATATTTTGAATTGAGATGGGACTTCCCGCGCAAAAACATTAACAATATATCTCATAGATGTCATCCTTTGATGTTAACTGTTCTAACATTGACATTCAGGTGTGATAGTTCGTCGGTTTATCAAAAGATGGCGATATAGCTACAACATCAGTAATATTTTGAATTGGAGTCTCATAGATGTCATCCTTTGACGTTAACTGTTCTAACATTGACATCCAGCCATGATAGTCATCGATTCATAAATTTCCCATGCAAACATTACATAAGTACCTCATAGATGTCGTCTTTTGACGTTAACATTTCTGACGTTTACAGGTATGCATGACGGTTGATAGTGCTGCAGCTGTAGCTATTACACCTCTCAATTTGGTATTGTTTTGTGTAATTTAGGTTCTAGAAAAAGTTCTATTCTGTTTAAGACCCACGTGAAATACGCCACGACACCTCGTTGAAGATTCACGAAACAGACACCTCGTTTTAAATTCCCGCGATAACCGCCATGACAGTTCACGTGACAGACGCCATGACACCTCCTTGAAGATCTACGTAACAGACACCTCGTTTGAAATTCCTGCGATAGCCGCCATAACACCGAATTTCATAGTTTACCTAATGAGTGAGTCCCATTGTACTCATTTATACGCTCTGTTATTCTCGTATAAACTGAATGTGATGACGCAGCTGTATACAAAATTAATTGCTTCCACGTGTTCTCATATACTCAATGTGGTTTCTGGTGTAATAATTTCATATACGTAAGTAATCATTTAACGTTGAGGAAATTTGTAGGTTATTTTAAAAGTTCATCATTTTTGGAATTACGGTGTGGTTCAATAATAAATGACAGTATAGCTACAACATGAGCTAAATTTTTGAAATTCCTCGCGCAATTATCAGCGAAACACCTCATAGATGTCGTCCTTTGACGTTAGCTGTTCTGACATGGACATCAAGCTATGATAGTTCATTAATATATCGTTTTTTGAATTGAGATGAAACTTCCCGCGCAAAAACATTGACAAAATACCTCATAGATGTCGTCCTTTGACGTTAACTGTTCTGACATTGACATTCATCTATGATGGTTCATCGGTTTATTATTAGATGGCGATATAGGCTACAACATCGGTAACATTTTGAATTGGAGTCTCATAGATGTCGTCCTTTGACGTTAACTGTTCTGACATTGACATCCAGCCATGATAGTTCATCGGTTCATAAATTTCCCGCTCAAAAACATTAACAAGATACCTCATAGAAGTTCATTATTTTTGGAATTACGGTGTGGTTCAATAATAAATGACAGTATAGCTACAACATGAGTCAAATTTTTGAAATTCCTCCCGCAAACATCAGCAAACCATCTCATAGATGTCGTCCTTTGACGTTAGCTGTTCTGACATGGACATCAAGCTATGATAGTTCATTAATATATCGTTTTTTCAAATTGAGGTGGAACTTCCCGCTCGAAAACATTAACAAAATACCTCATAGATGTCGTCCTTTGACATTAACTATTCTGACATTGACATTCAGCTATGATAGTTCATCGGTTTAGTAATAGATGGCGATATAGGCTACAACATCGGTAACATTTTGAATTGGAGTCTCATAGATGTCGTCCTTTGACGTTAACTGTTCTGACATTGACATCCAGCTATGATAGTTCATCGGTTCATTAAGAGATGGCGGTGATGTAGCTGTAACATCAGTCATATTTTGAATTGTGGCCTCATAGATGTCGTCCTTTGACGTTGACAGGTACGCATGACGGTTGATCGGTTCATTCATAGATGTAGTCATTTGAAGTTAACTGTTCTGACATTGACATTGAAGTATGATAGTTCATTAAGAGATGGCGGTGATGTAGCTATAATATCAGTCATATTTTGAATTGTGACCTCATAGATGTCGTCCCTTGACGTTAACATTTCTGACGTTGACAGGTATGCATGACGGTTGATCGGTTCATTCATAGATGTAGTGGTTTGAAGTTAACTGTTCTGACATTGACATTTAAGTATGATAGTTCATCGGTTCATCAGAAGATGGCGGCGATGTAGCTACAACATCAGTCATATTGTGGTTTTGACGTTTATTCTTCTGACATTCGCTTCCAACGTCGGCCATGATAAACATCACCAAAACACCTATACGTTTGAATTTGGCGGGTCGATGACGTCACATCCAACTAACCTCACATCCAGACCTCTATGGTCGAAAGTTCTATAATCATCGTAAGCTCTATGGACACGTTTGAATTTCGCGGGTTAGTAACGTTACGTCCAACTAACCTCACATCCAGACCTCTATGGTCGGAAGTTCGGTGATCATTGTAAGCTCTATGGACACGTTTGAATTTCGCGGGTTAGTAACGTTACGTCAAACTAACCTCACATTCTATGACCCAGACCTCTATGGTCGAAAGTTCTGTGATCATCGTAAGCTCTATGGACACGTTTGAATTTCGCGGGTTAGTAACGTTACATCCGAAGTTGCGCGCGCAACATCCGGTCGATGACGTCACTTCCTGGCTTAGAACGCGCCCAGTTAATCTACTCAGGATATAACAGGAAGGAATAAAAAGTCGACGTAAAAACTATTTTTTATTTCATAAACAGTTCATATACAATCCCATAAATGCACCGGAAACACGGAATCGTACTCAAAAACAAATTATCGCTCGTCATGTACTCGCTCACGGACAGACTTCGAGTATCATCGTACGTGAACGGCTGCTTGATCGGGATAGAAAACATATTTGTCATTTTTTCGGAAGTTTGTGGCTTGAAAGGAGTCGCGCTATAGCACAAGTACCACAAACTGAGTTCTATCACGTGCTTGACGTACATATAGTTCTCAACCCCATTACCACTTTCCACCACTTCGGTTTTTCCCAATCGAAGCTCCTCTTGAAACGAAGCCCAGACATCGAAAAACATATTTCTGTTAGCATTACTTCCGTTATCGAATATTCGAATGTTCGACAAATAGCAGTAAACATATGCCACGAAGAACGTCAAGGCCATCGTCCAGTCACACGGCGAAAAATTCGACGGCGACTTGTCACCGACCCCGAACATAATTTCCGCCACGTCACGTAACTGTCCCCGTAGTTCATCGTCCGGTACAGAAAACGACCTAATTTCATTCATTACACCTCTCATGTCCGACGTATAGATCGTATTGACGGGGGGAGAGTAGTAGTTCCCATACAAATTTAGATAATATACCATCAATAAACGTTGTAACGGGAACGCCATCGTCCAGTTAATGAGCTTCGATGTGGTACCCTTGTCGTCATTTTTGTCATTCTCTTCCGACCAGATGCAACGTATCGTTCGACGGGGCATGCCAAACGCGCCCACTACGGCATCGCACTCGTTCGTTACGACGTGTCCCATTAACGGCCAACGTGACCGTCATGAGATACGAATTTCACCCTTATGCAAGACATAATTTTGAAATTCCGTCAAACGAACAAATTCATCTGACGTTTTACAACGATAATCGATTAATCCGAGACCAACCAAAATGATGTTACGCGCAGCATTGACGTCACGATTCCAAACGATTTTACATTTTCGGCAAATCTGAAATCTATGATCGTGACGTCGTCGTCGCTTCGTATCGTCTCTATTTATAATCGTGTTTTTGGGTGGCAAAGGCATTTTACCGAAACATTTCGAGCAAGATTGTGTAGTCAGATACTCATCTACACATATAACGCGACATTTATCGCGTCGACAATGAAACGCTCGTTTGAGCATTTCGACAGCGGGTTTTTTATTTCTGCCATAACTGAAATTTTTTTCCATTGTTCCATCTCCAAAACAAACCAACACGGAATCATCATCATCTTTGGCGGGCAATAACTGATTTACCAACTTATCCTCAGCTGCACGCCGTGAAATGTACGAGTTCCAGCCCAAGCGCGTATATTTCCGCGTAGCGTAAATTTCGCGACTGGATGATAAGAAATTCAGTCTGTATAGAATGTACTCCACGTGAGAGTTGAAATTAGAACCACACTTCGGCGAAACAATTAATTTTTTCTCTTTGTTTATACTTTCGCGATATTCAAGCAGACGTTTTTCAAAGTTTCTCGACATTTTTTTCCGTTTACGTCGTCGAGCACGTTCTCTACAGAAATGTTCCTTGAACGTGGCCGATTTCAACACGAAATTGGTTTCTGTTCGAGTTTCCTTATCGATATAGCACGCACCGATATAATTAACGACCCCCGGATCGATTCCCAAATATTTAGTAAAACTTGAACTAGCCTCTGCAGTCTCTGGTTGTACGTTAGTCTTCTTTCGCTTCTTCTTCTGCGGTTGCTGAATCGTGGATCGTCCATATTTATTAATCATGATGGAACAATCGATCCCGTTGGTGGAAAAACTCATGGCAAATGAAGTCCGCTGCTTGTGGGGCTCGATCTGCATAGTTGTGTCGTCGAATTTGCCGTAAGCTGAGTGAGATAGATCGGAATATTGCTACCCATATCGTGGAGTTTCCGCCCTCAACACGAGAGCGGTAGTTTTGTCCGATAGCAATTTTGCACTACTTAATAATTCTTTCAACGCCATAGCGTTGTAAAGCAAATGTTTTCGGCCAGACGAAAATATAGGAAACGCCGAAAACGATTTCAATTTTTTCTCTTCGAACCACCGTCCCAACTCGAACGTGATCGGTACTAAACTCCACCAATCCTTTTCGACATTAATAAATTTTTTGTGATAGTCGAATCGGAAATTTTCTAGAAATTCTGCAACTTCTCGGCTGTGGGCAACGTGACGTGGAACGAAGGCGAACAATTCGTCGTAAACTATCATCTTCCATTCGTAACGTTTTCGATCACACTCTCCCTTATATTTTTCATAGAAATATCGAACAAGTCGATCGTAAAAATGGACCGTAATGCAATTTTTCATATTGGTTTCGTGTTGTTAGACACACGACTTAATCAGGTATGTTCGTAATCGGCCTTGGTATAATAACGTTTTGTCTGGCCGCATAGCGAAATATTCTTCGTCCAACGCAACGCGTTCTTTTTTTTGTCGTTTGCCCTGAAGATGGTAGTAGAAATCTTGTAGGTGACTGATGGAGAACTGTCCAATTGGAAATTCGTTACGATGCAACAATTTTGTATAATGAAAACTGACATAGAGCGATGCTTCAATGGCTAGTTGAGAAATTTCCAAAACGTCATTTTCGATTCGTTGTCGTAACTCTGAATCTCGACAAAACTTACGAAAACCGCGTTTTATCGTGAACGTCTCGGTACAAGTATTTACTGTGCTGAATCTATGTTTTTGCTTCAATATTCGATTTGCACACTTGGCCGAAGAAACGCGACTGTGGTCTAAACCACCACATGTTTTACACGGCATCTAGACTGAAACTGGATCGACATGTGTGTGTCGCAGCCGTATTTATACGCCCGAGTGGTGGGCGGTAACGTTTCGGTCGTTCCTCGTTCTGAACGTATTTTGCGTGCACGTACCGATCGTTTCTATTTCAGCACGTAGTTCTCGTTCGAGAAATTGAATTGTGAAATATTTTATGAGGAACAAACTTTGTCGTTCGAGATCCTCATCGAACGATTCGAGAAATGAAACCGTTAATCGCATAAGAGTGAAATTTGTATCTCATGGCAGTCACGTTGGGAATGAATGGGTTAAATAAAACTGTGAAATATCTTATGTTGAACAAAATTTTTCGGTCCAAAATTTCTCGTCGATCGAATATCCAAATTGATATGTTCATCGTCATACCGAATAACATCCTAGACCACAACGGAAATGGGGAGGAAATTAAAATGCCATTTACAACAGTTAATTCATTATTTTATCTAGAGCAATACAAATATAAGTGTTAATCGTTTAACGAGAAAAGTTCACAAACAGCCCGATATATTCGTCGAAAACAAGACGTGTCACATGAAAACAAGTTGTCGTTGGTCATGTACTCGCTGATCGTCAGGCTTCGAATATCGTGGTATTTGAACGGGTTTTGTATTGGGATCGAAAACATATTTGTAGTTTTTTGCTTGAACGGGGTCGCACTGTAGCACAAATACCACAAATTCATTCCTATCAACTGTTTTGTATCGATATAATTTTTAACCGCATAATCACTTTCCTCCGGTTCGGTTTTTCCTAACCAAAGCTCGTCTTGAAACGAGGCCCAAACATCAAAAAACATATTTTTGTTAGCATTCGTCCCAGTATCGAATACTCTAACGTTCAGCAAATAACAGTACACATATGCCACGATGAACGTCAAAGCTCTCGTCCAGTCGTGCGGCGACAACTCCGACGACGACTCGTCACCGGTCCCGAACATAATTCCGGCCACGTCCCGTAACTGTCCCCGTAGCTCATCGTCCGGTACAGAAAACGACCCAATTTCAATCATCTTTGCTTTCATGCTATACGTGTAGATCGTATTAACGGGAGGACAGTAATAATTTCCATGCAAATCCAAATAATATACCATCAACAAGCGTTGTAATGGGAACGCCATCGTCCAATGAATGAGCTTCGACGCAGCACGCTTGTCGTCGTCATGTTCGTCATTCGCTTCCGACCAGATACAACGTATCGTTCGATGAGGCATGCCAAACGCACCCACCACGACATCGTACTCGTTCGCCACGACGTACGCTCGGTCGGGGTTGTCCAACCAAATTTGACGAAGACATTTCCACTCGCTTTCTCCCATCGTTTTCGATCGATCATAATGGACAAAGAACTCGTACGACATGTCTGCCTTGAACTGGCTGACCACGTCGAAAAACGCATCCTCGATTCGATTCCGCACTCGGTTCGACACAACTTTGTTATAGAATTTTCTAGTTTGGGTCGATCTGATTTTACCGGTCGGTGGACGTCTATCGGCGGCGACAAAAATTTTCCTAACATATCGTAAAAATCCCATTGGCAAATTAGCTAACACCTTCCGTCGAAATACCTCGACAGCAATCGCAGTGAACGATAATTCTTCTCCACATCTTCTGAAAGCTGAGCTCTTCTGATTCGCATCGTCATATGAGCGACGTTTGATTTCGTCTTTCTTCTGTATCACGGCGTATCGCAACGCGTCGTGCAGAATACCAGTAATATCAATGTGAAGACATTTCGTTGTAAGCGGATCGATATCGATTTTGTCGTTCGAATCTTCGAACACGAAATCGCCGATCGCATCCAAAATATGTTTTAGTGTACCAACTCCCATACCGCACGTTTCGATATTAGACACACAGACACACGACTCGACTAACTGAACGATGAATTACGACTGACTGGATGAGCAGTAGAACTTTAATTTATATATACGGTATTCCGATGTACTCCCGGAATATTCGGTAATCACAAGTACATTTACAACGAAAAACAGAGCTGATATGACAATCCCAATTTGTTCCATATTTTATTAACGCTCCCAATGTGAACAGGGAAATGAACATATCAAAACAACGCAAAAAATATTCATAACTACGACAGAGATGGGAAAGAAATGAAAATATCGTTTACAACATTATTTCCTTTATTATGTCATAAATGTTCCATATACATCTCGAGTCACACGAGAAGAGCGACCGTTTATCCGTACAGTTGAACGTTATTTTGGTTCTCGGATCGTCGTACCGGAACGGCTCTTTCATAGGGATGGAAAACATATTACTTCTATCGTGAACTGTAGCGACGGTGTCTCCAGTGGTACCGTCGCCACCACCGCATTGTTTGAAGGGATTCACGCAATAACACAGATACCATAAACACATGATTACGATATTTTTGCGATAAATGTGTACGCTGGAATCGTTCAAGTCTAACATGTCGAATTTTTCTTTCGATAGATGCTGTTCTCGCAATTCGTCTCGGAACGAAGTACACACGTCCAAAAACTTTGCTCTTTTGATAGATTGAGGGCAAAAAAATGGCAAATTCAATAGATAACAATAAACGTACGCAATGACGAACGTCAAAGTCAACACCCACTCGACCGACGACGGTGATGATGATGATGATGATGATGATTCGGTCGTGTCGAACATAATGCGGGCCACGTCGCATAGATTATTCAGTAATACTTCGTCGGGAATGGAAAAATTCTCTATATCGTTGAGAACTCTTTTAATATTTGCCGTTGTTGTTACCAAACCAGGAACGTAATCGTTTCCGTACACGTTCAAAAATGACACGATCAACAGGCGTTTTAGAGGATCTGCCGACGTCCAATTGATAAGCCTCGAATGAGGATCGTAATCGCCAGATTCTTCCGGCGGTTTCGGCCAAATACAACATCTTTCTTCGAGGCATACAAAAAGCACCCACCACTACATCGTAGTCGTTCGCAATGACGTATGCTCGGTCGGGGTTATCTAACCAAATTTCACGGAGGCATTTCATTTCGCCTTCACCTATAGTATCCAGCCGATCGTATTTCACGACAGCCTTACCTTTCACGTATCTTCGGATCAATTCGAAAAATTCATCAGATAGTTGATCTCGAACACGGTTTGGTACGACTACACGATTCAGACGACGTTTTTGCTGTGTTCTGTATTTGGCTATTGGCGCACCGTTGTCGGCAGCAATGTAGATTTTGGTGACATTATCGAGGAAATCTGTAGGTACGATAGGAAATATCTTGTTCAGTATAACGTCGGTTGCCACGTCTATACAACGACATTGGTCTATCGTTTCTTCGATATCTATCGTTGGTTCGTTCACGTAATTTTCCCGTTCCCGTCGCTCTTGCAATTCTTGCCTTATAGCCGATATCACGGTTCCGTATAGCATACCGGTAACATCGATGTAAATACATCTCATCGTCTTCGAATTGCAGTCCCGATCACGTTCCATTCTTGGTAAACGTCATCACCCATCGCATTTAAGAGGTCTCTCACTTGAGGAACGCCCATTGTTGGATAATTAACGAGACTGCACACCGGCGATCAGACTTTGACTGATCCAAACGGACGGGAATCTTTCTATTTATCCCAAGTTTGGGTCGATTTCGTCGTTGGTCGAATCGACGACAGCACAACACCCCGTACTATTATATGTAGTATAATGTCGACATCGAACGTCAAACAAGAACGTGAAAGTCGATCGTCGTCGTCGTCATCTTCCGATTCGCAACAACAACAATCACGAACGACCGCGTCGTCGTCGTTGTCGTCGTCGCTCGATAATATAGGAGATGTATATCGATATATATTCGCACCCATGTCGAATAAAGAGATAACTTCCTTGAAAATTATCGTTAGCGTAACGGTCGCTTGTGCGATGTCGTTTTTCGTTCCGGATCTCATTTCGAAATTGTTCGTTGTCACGTTGATCGTGTTTATTTGTATTTTCATATCGACCGTAATGTGGACATTCGTAGAATTGCCCAATTACAAACGAAAACAATTTTGTACACGTATAAAAGATATTCTCAAGTATGCGTTACGGTCGTATCTATTGGATTCGCCGCTGACAACACAACAACAAGCATCGTCTTCGTCGACCAAGACCGCACCAGATGATAGAGCGTCCGGCGTCGATACTCCGTCGATTCATAAATTTTAAATTGATAAGACGCGACTTTGGATGATATCACCGACGCATTACTATAAATTGTCAAAGATCGAAGATAAGTTGGAAACCATTTATTTGAGAGGTATTCACGTAAATAAAATTTATATAATCAGATCGTTTTTCATTCGCGATCCCGGAAACGGTTTATTTCCGAGATACGTGCGAATATTCGAAAGGAATCACGTGTACGCCGCCGTTATGCGATACACTCCGTACGGAGAATACTGTCCGTTTTTTGCGGACACGATTTCGGACGTGGACGTCGTTTGTTATCGGAGACCGTTCGATTTTTCCGCACGATATCGCGATTACGACGACGATAACATAAGGAACGTATACGTCGAAGTTATATTGCCATTTTTACCAAAGCTTTCGATTTTACGCCGGTTGAACGTAATCGGCGTGTCGACAAATTATTCTATCGACAACAGCCTGTACACGCTCGTATTCGTCGAACATTATAACTCGAAATGTATAAAAGAAGTATTACGATCTATCGTGTCGAACGTGCGACATCGCTTGCCCGACATACCGATGATCGTTTCCAACGTCCATCTGGCTTACTGGTTTCTGCGTTGATCCCCCTCACGACAGTAAGACGTATTACGGACGATGTATTTATCGTGGATTTCATCGATAATATCGACAATATATACATACGTTCAAACGAGTTTACGTTGCGACGGAGAGTCCACCGGAGCGCTCGGACAAAATAAATCCGAATGTTCGAGGTGTTGTATCTGCTGGGAAAATATGCGACCGAACGGCGGCATCGACGTATATGCCGATTCGTCTTTTCCCACGTGGAAACTCAAACTCGTCACTCAATGTGAACACGCTAACGATTGTCACGATATTTGTTTGTGGCATTGGGCCATTCGACAACTGGCAGAATCTAACGAATTCGGAGATTATACACACGGAGAAATTATGATCAAACGATCGTTGTTTAGTGGATCTTTTTCTTGTCCTATATGTAGATCGAATATGTATTTCTGAACATCGTCAACATGTAAAACTAGTTTCGTATCTGCTTCAATTTCTTCAGTTCGAGATGAACATAATTTACTATCTCGCGCCCTTCCGAGCGCGGCGAATTACTATATAAATATTTCGTGGATATGCCAGCCGTCATATATCGTTCGAACGTCGTGGTAAGAAAATCGAGTGATATAGTATCGAGTAATAGTAATCGAATAAAATGTCAACCGCGCAACATTTCCGTATGAAATTCAGAAGACAATCAGATAACACGTGGGTCAGTTCAATTATAAATATTGACAACGAGGCGACCGCTAGACGTATATTGGATGTGGCGAATGGAATGGACTATTTGGTGCAGGAGTTTGAGAGGTTTACTGCGTCCGGTCCACACCAGGCAGCTATTGGGGTCGAAGGAGCCACTACCCAGCATCTACTGGATGCGGCCGTTGCATTAGGACACATAGAAAAAGATCCAGAAAAATTAATTTTTTGTTAATTCATCGAATATAAAATAAATGATTTCAACTATTACATATTTTTTTCTTCTTTCCAATAGAGACTACAAGTAAAAAACTCCTCTAGTTTTGATGTTCCACATCAATTTCAAAGCCGTATGAAAATCAGTAACTGTATCATCATACATGCTCTGCGCGTTAAAATATGAGCGACGAGAAGATAAATCATCCAATGTTCATGCTGCACAATCGGAGACTGTAATATCGTTTTTCCGAGACGAAACATGCAATGTTCGTGACTTGAACAGTGTAGCGTTACGAAATTGATCGCGACCTATAGCGAAAAAGGTATGTAATTTGACATATACAGTGGACATTACACAAATTATACTCGATATGACAACGAATATGAATAGTGGAATATAATTTGCCATTCTTACAGGGAATCAAATCGAATTATTCGGAAATCGAAAGTAATATGAAGCATCGCGTGTTTTGAATGTTCGTTCAGTCTTGTTTTGAAGCCGAGATCGTCATGTCGTCAATCGGAACCAAAATTGTTTTGAAATTTTCGAAGGTGTCCGAATCGGAATATACAGCTTGTATTGCAGATCATAGGAATATCGTTTCGTCGTCAAAGTTACAAATTCAAGATTATGCCCCAGTTTATGTCAGTGCGAATTATGTGTCATCGATTCTCCCTAAATGTGAAAATAACGTCAACTCACAAGGTGGTTCAGACAAATACGGAATATCGAGTTTTTGATTCAAATTCTCAAGAACTACAGTCCAGTGCGTTTGGAATAATCTCAAAATGCGATGGACGAGTTCATGAGGCGACTGCTTGAATGTGCGAGTGGCGATACCCATAATATATACTGGAATTTGAATAAAATAAAATATTTTCAAATCATTTTATTACTCTTTATTTTGTTTGTGTATAAAACATGCCTCAATAAATGTATGCAACAACAGAGTGTCGAAGATACGACTGAACGAACGTCGTTTGGAATTATTACCTTTGGTAGTCATATATTTGTTAACGATATTCGATTGACAAAAAATTTGATATATGAATTTTCGGTACATTTTGAGAAAGAAATAATAATTAACGGTAACGTATTTTTCGGTGACCGTTGTGGATATGTTGTTGGTCAGTTTGTTGTTACGTGAACCTATCTTCTCGAAGTCGAACTTTCCAAATTCGCCAGCCAATTGCGGATTGTTGGCAGCGGCGTGAGCGTTGTTGTTCCTAGCTGCCCCATCGCGATTCGTAGGAGAATCTGTCTGTAAAATCAATATCGGCCACATGTAGACAAATTCGCTGATAGATGCTGCCGCAGTATCATCGTTTACGAACAAATCGTGTGCTGCGTCCTTAACTATTCTATCACAGCCGATATCTACGAACGATCTATCGTTTTTCGACGAAACGTTTTCGTCGTCTGCGAAAATCGAAGCACCGCCACGTCCACGTCCCTCGTAGGTGGTGCAACGTGGAACAACCACGACGAATTGTTCTTGTTCTGGGAGCGAGAATAAATACGCGTAGATTTTCTTTAGTAATTCACGTAGAATCGGTTCGATTTTTTTGATTGCCTTGTTATCATAATCTCGCTCGGAAAAGTACACCCAATCACACACGAAGGTAAATACTCGTAGTATAGCGTGTGGAATATACTCGGGGTTAGCATGGGACGAATCGAATCCGTCGCGACGATTATCGGTATCGTTGTCAGCGTCGAAATCGTTACAATCGTACTGACTGGTAAGGATGCAACCACACTTGATGTCAATTCTATACAGATCGTTGGAATTTACCGGCGATCGTTTGTCTTGCGTGAACTCCTGCTGCTGCCTTCTGTTTTTTATGTTTGAAAAGGTCACGTGAGATGAAGTATTGACGATCATTACGGCGCCGAAAACGGCCACCGTGCGAAGTTCTATTTTGGCGTTCTGCTTTCGATCGTCGTCGACATCGTCGTCGTCGTTGTCGTTTGGCGGACGGTCGCGACCATATATGAACTTGTCGAACGTCGTTTGTAGAAGACTTCTCACGCGAGGTTCCGTCGTTCTAGGAATGCGACATATGATGGTATCGATGTTGACGTACAACGCGGCCGCGACATCTGGTCGACACAAGTTTTCGATGATCGCCACCAACACGGTAATTAACATTTTACATAGAATCGTTATAGTCAGAGCCACCGACGGCGAGTATACGCACGAGTTTTCTTTATTCGTCAGCCCATATAGCATGTTCGTGGTCAATTTCAGTACGTTTCTCTTCCCTTGCATAATCATCTTATCGATTACTTTCTCATCGATGATATTTCGTCGGGTTCCGTTGTACGATGTCCTTCGTTCGTCATCATTACCCTCGACGCTGTTATCGTCGTTATCGTCATCTATATCCACGACCGTATCGTCGTATTGGTATCGTTTCGCCAACGATCTTCGCTCGGCGATCAACTTGGAGAATAACAGGTTCAACGTCGAACACGTATCGGCACCATCGTAAATGACGATAATACGATTCTTCGACGGATTTCTCACGGAGAGTATTTGTTTCAAGCGTGTAATTTCGAATCCGGATATTTGTACGTCGTCATCGTCGTCATCATCATCGTCGTCGTCTTCATCGTCTTTCGATATTAGGGTACGAGCGCGACGCAACAAATTAATAAATTCTGATTTCGTATCGTTCTTAGTGTCTTCCGACAAGTTATCGCTATCGTAATAGAACAAACGAAAATATTACTATTCACCATATACAGATCTCGTTTCGCGTTCGATACGAACATCATGTCGAATAGATAGTGACAGTGTTGGTCGGAATTTTCACATCGACCGTATCTACGCGCGACGTCCGCGAAAGGATCGTTCGATCAGACATCGTCGGCACCGTTATTATCGAGACCGTCGGGTATTTCTCGTAAACCGAGGCTCGTCAATAACCACTGGACCGGTAGGACGGCCGTATTTTCGAAAGAGACGTTATAAACGGTTCCGATCGAACCGTACGCGCTGGTGAAATTCATCTCTATATAGGTATACTTTCCGTCTCCGTCCGTCCACAATCCTTGTCGACCGAAATGCAAGGTGCGCAAACCTTGTATCGGTGAATTTTTCCTATTCCACACGGGCGGAGTACACAATCGTTGCTCGGCCAGAAAAAAATCCATAATTTCTCCCTTTTGTTTCGCACACTTGTTATATGTCTTGGTTAACTCGTCGAATGGATACTGTCTAGTTGTTGTGGTAGCAGCAGCAGCAGCAGCAGCAGCAGCATCATCGACATTCCTATTTTTCGACGACGCAGACAACGAACACGGTACATTCGAAAATACGTTACCGCGCTAATTATCGATTATGTTCGATAGGAAACTTTTCGATTCGTATTGTCCGTATCGCAGACATTCGTAATGTACGAAATTTTGTAAATGTCTCACGATTCGCTTCCGAAACGCACGACACGTTTTATTCGACGACGACGACGACGACGACGATACTCCGTTGTAATTCCCATCGATGGAATATCCAAACACGTCTCCGATCGACGTATTCAACAAATCCGAGACGAGCAACATAAATTTACGAACGTCGAAATCGCTCCAGATATATTCTTAAACTGTCACTTCGAAAACGGTTTTGATTAAATCGATCCAACCGTTCTCGTTGGCAGACTTTGTCGATTTTTCGCTATGGCGTTTGCAAAAAAATTTACTGTATTCCTCGGCGGCCTCTTTCGGATAGCGTATGTCGCGTAACAAACGTTCCGAATCGAATCGTACGATATCGACGGTTCGATCGAAATGTGCTGGCAATAACATGGGCAACGACACGTTCAAGTCTAACGTCATCGAGTTCGAATCGAACGACGGCTGTCCGCTAAACACGTTCATCGATATAAACTCGCCCATAACGTCGAACAATTTCAAATCCATCGATCTACCCATTATGGGTAGCCATACCGTGCGATGCATGTCGTATCCGACGACAGTGTGTAACGTCACGTCCGACGGGATCAAACATATCTTGGACATTTCCGCCACGAATTTCGTGAGCATTATAGATTCCGAATCGAAACGTAGAAATTCGATACACACATCCGATACGTCACCGCATCTTTTACTATTTTTTCCGTATAACTTCTCCACGAGATTGCACAACGTTCGTTTGTAAAATTCACTGGTATCGTCGTTGCTTTCGTCGTCGTTGTCGTCGTCGTCACACTCGGCGCTCGACGGCTTACGACTATAAACGTACACGAAATAGCTATTATGTTTCCGACGAAAATGACGTTCCGCCGTGATGGTCGCCGCCGCCGCCGCCGTATCGACAATTTTTGGTACCAGGCTCAAAACGCATATGGTATCGATCGGTGACAAATATTTCCCGTGTCCACCGGCTCGTCCTCCGTCTATTCGTACGACACACGTGGGCAAATGTACGAGCGGTTGACAAAGTTCGTTCTTTTTACATAGCGCTTGTCGTCTCTGCGAATTCACGTCAACCTGACAGTCCTTGAATATATACCCGTTGTGAGTCCAATAGGCCCAGAAATGCGGCGATCTAGATATGATGGATTCCGTTATGGCGTGCACGGGTAACGCGTTGTCCATGCGGTGAAATTCGTATTCGACGATGGGCAATCCGCCATCGTTATAATCTTCGATCATGTTCGTTAGCAAATTATATCGGAACACTTGCCGCGGGTCCTCGTTCAACGAAGATATCGCATATAGGTCGGCGTGCGTCATGGCGTTTTCCAACAAGAATTTAAGCACCCGAGAACGCTCAGGCAACGTCGACGGTCTGTATTTGATACGATCTTCATTGTCCGCTTGTAATTTAACTCGAGGCGTTTTTTCACCGTCGAACGGTTTCTTCGAAACGAACGTGCCATTACCGTCACCGCTGCCGCCGTCGGCACCGTCATCTGCCAAACTAGCGAGTATATCTAGCCTAAACAAAATTCCGTGTCGATAATGAGGCTTATGTCTAATTAGCAATTCGTACAAGGAGGAATTCAACGCGTGCATCGATAATCCCGTGTTCTTCAACGAACATTTGAACGGACGAAAAAGGTTACGTAGAATTTTCTCCTAGCGAGCACATTTAATGCGAACGATATCGAAAGGTGACAAGCCGTCGTCGTCGTCGTCGTCGTCATCGTTGTTGTTGTTGTCGTCGTCATCCTTATCCTTATCACCATTCGCGATCCCACCGCTTGTAGAGCGTCGTACTTTATCTGTGACGCATTCACTACTTATCATCACGTAAATCGGCACATTGACCGCGGCCAACGTCAAGCGTTTTAACTTTAATTCCCCATCGATAAATTTGATATCGAACGTGTTCTTCTTGGTGTTGTAATTGCTATCTAACGAAACATCTAACATGTAGTGCAACGTCGAATGGTCATTTTGTTGACGATCGATATCGTCTATATTCCAAGTATCGTAATCTTCATAGGAAATTGTCTCTTCGCGATCGTTAACGTCGTTGTCATCGTCTTTCTTCGGATACACATCGGTCGGCATCGCGTACGTCCGCCCACAAGCACTCGGACGATAAATACCGTTTCGCGAAAGACACAGTAAACCACGTACGATGACCGTAACAGCTTGTTCGTTTTATCGTCCGGTGAGGACACTTTGTGCGGCACAATTGCGACCGAACGTGGCGATAACGAAATGTCGTCGGCACAGCCGTCCAGTCAAATGAACATTTACAACTATCTGTTTTACGATTGTCCGCGTAAAAGATCACGCGGTCCGTTTCATATTACGATATGTCGATCGTCGACGATATTTTCCTTAATCCAGAAAATTGTTACAAGACGAGACAACGAGACAGCATCCGGTTCGGACGGAACCACGCGTAATACTGATGCCCGCAGCATACGTCGTGACTATATAAACGAATCGGCCAATACGAAAGATGACGTGGAATGCGTGAAGAAGATCACCGACGACCGCGATATATTATCTCAGTTCGCCAAACGTGGTATTTCTTACACCGCGTGTATGCAAGACGGACGACGTGTCGAAGATGACGACGACGGCAGTGACGATGACGACGACGACGACGACGACGACCATACGAAAACGGGTCGTTCGTTACAACATCAATGTGATATTCATCTGGTTATGATCGGATCCAAAGTCGGAGAATACATATTCGAACGGTTGAGACGTTTCTTGAAGAAGACGGATTTACGCACGAACGAAAACAACGATAAACACGATATCCTATCACGAACGGGATTAATCGATCGTTAGAAACATCGCATATTACGCGGATCGTTCCTGTCGAACGGAAGCTTACAATATTCCATATTTCGAGAAGTGAATAATAATATGATTTGTAACGAAGTCGGTATACAAAAGAAGAGCACTTTCTACATGTACGATACGGATTTCAACAGAGGTCACAAATTTCACTTGGGCAAGTTGAATAAGTTCAGCGGTAACGACGACGACGATAACGACGACGATAAAGACGACGACGACGAAGTCTTGATATGTAAAAACAGAGACGGTGACACTATTTCGAAAGTGGACGCTACCACGCTATCGTTGTACTACGATCGTTGTACGCCTAGCTCTTGGCACGATCATATTCATCCCGACGTCGATTCTTAAATCGCCTACATGAAACATATTAGACAACATTCGCGACCGATAGACAGTCACAAGGATAAACGATACATTTGTTACGCGCAATCCGTACAAATATGTCTCGACAAATTGGACGTATTCGATGGAACGGTTATGGCTTCTTGCAGGGACGTCATTCTCAGAGGTTTAACCTTTTGGGGTATTTCGCACACGCTAAAATACGAACAATCGAAGAGCGAACACAACAAACATTACAATAAACGCATGATGATAATCAATATGAACGACAGATATTCTCAAATTCCGATAAAAGCGTTGTCGGATGGCATGTTCGTGGCGGCACATCGAACATCGCGAAAAAGAAAACGAAGCACAGCCGTCGACGTAACGACGAACGCGGTCGCGGATAATCTTTCGTGCGGAGAAAGGAACGACGATAACGCACGCGTCGACCTCGACACCGATCGCAACTTACGGAACAACAACAGCTCGAAAGACGGCGGTTGTGGTGGTGGTGATGGTGGTGCGAAAAAGATGGATACGAAAAAGATGGGATCGGCAGAGTACAAAAATGGAATTATATTCAAAGCGGATCGACGACAAGACCAATATCATTCGTTGTTCGTACAACCCATCCATTCGCAATTGCACATTCTTCAGGAACTCCAGATGACTTGCCAGAAGCTCCGTGCCACGCACGTGTACTCGTTGTCGGCTAAAAACGTACCGAACGATATCCTAGGCTACATATGTTCGCAAGGCATCGGTAATATCAGTACGGCCGGCAAAAATATGCTATTCGATAAATCCGTCGAAATTTCGTTCGGTTGCGAAGATCGTATCGGTGCGCGAATATTAGATTATATGGGCAGAGAATCGTCGAAGCTTTCGAACCGCGACCATCCACCGTCACCGTTTTTCGTATACACGAACGGTATCGAAAAAGGAAGGACGAATGGCGACGACAAACGCGATGGTCGAAGTGATGCTACTACGATCGTCGTGATTAATAATATCGTGACGAAGTATGCCGTAACGTTCGCACCGGCCGACGTATCGAAAATTTCGCACGAGGAACGACAACGACGGTCTTCGTTGTATCGCGAAATCGTGAAACGATTAAAGTCCGTACACAAATTTGCTGAAATTCTATTACGTATCGACGAAGATGCTCGGTTCCTATGTATCAACGTGGTGGCGGGTATTCCTTTCTGAAAATTTAGCGTTCTCCGACGATTCGGATGCGACGACGTATTCCTATCTCGCTCGGAATTGGAAGCGTTCTATAAATACGTAATTTACGACGGAGACGTTGTCGGCGCCGCCGTCACTTCGAATGATATCGCGAAATACGAGAAATTAGTAGAGACTACCAATTCGTTTCCTTGCGATTCGTTCGACGACGAGTGCGGCGGCGGCGACGGCGGCAGTCCGTCCGGAACCCACGTATTACCTTGTTCGAGTCTCGCGGAATACGTCAATCATAAGGCCGCCTTCATGTTACCACCGAAAAGAGTCGTTTCGGTGTGTGCCTACAAATCATCGCTACCCAATAAAGTGTACATTTCTCTGGCTAAATTGGTAAATAGGAATTTCCAAATCTACGTGGATCCCGAAGCGTTCGAACGGGACGAACTGTCGCACAATCGCAGACATTTCGATCGATTCGATCTCATCAAACGTTCCTTCGATAATGCGCCTCGTGTACATAGACCGGCGGCGGCCAGCAATATGTACTTTTTGAATTCCGCCTTTGGTGACGTCGACGGCTTGAACGTAGAGGACGCTTACGTGTTGGATCGTGACTTGGACCTACATTTGTGGTGCGTGTTTTCGTATGCCGTTACGTTGGACGAGCCACGAGATGGATATTTCGTCGTTAATTTGCCGTCGATCGCACGATCGGTGAACGTATCGACGCGCTACAAACGGGGTAACGCTTCGACCGTACTATTTCTCATGGCTACCGTTTACTTGGAGAACGATATAACGTTTCCCGTATTCAAAAATGTTATCGTTCATAAAATATCGAATTTATACGTGTTCTATGTGACGATCGCCGACGAGGCGTTAATACAGGCGGTACGTGAATGTGAAACGAGAGGTCAGCCGTTGCACGAGGCTTTCCGTCACGTTTCCCTACAATCGTTTTCGTTCGATCCGTCGGTTTCTAATAAAACGACGACGACGACGACGACGGCGGCGACTACGATACAAACTTCGTGTAACTCGCCTAGACGTGAGAGACGTCGACGATTGGAATTGACGGTCGTTTTGAAATCCAAATCGTTCGACGGCGTCAAATTGGTGAATTCCTTCGGACAAAAAGGTCTGGCCACGACCCATACCGATCTGAAGCGCTATCGAACGGTCGAAGGACCCGACGATAAGCCGGGCGACAACATCAACGTGGTAGCTAATAATTGTTCGTTAATTTCACGATGTGCCAGCGGTCAATTGTTACAAATGCAACAAAACTTCCCGTGTACCATCAAAAGGAACAACAAAGTATACGGTATCGCGGGTCGCGTACCGTATTTCATAACCGACAACGTACCGTCGTTATCGCAGACGCCGATGAGATTCGACGAATTACAAAAAACCGCTTACGTCGCAAATACTCTACCGTTAGCGCTGAACTTGCGAGGTAAATATAACATTATTAATCCGTCGGGTCGGCTATATCCCAGAGATAGTCAGCACGTTTTGAATTTATACGAAAGTTTCGTGAATTCCTCCTTTCGGATGTATCGATCCACCGGCCCCATCTATACTACCGCAGATGCCATCGAAACCACCTCCCGAATATTCGATCAATATACAACAGATTCGAACTATATTAAAACTTGTATGCGAGAGAGAAAAAAATAAAATTATTCGTATCATAAAGTGTATTATTATTTCTCTGCCTCACAACATGTTGTCGATCGCTTTTTCCTATAAACTCACGACACACACACACAGTAAGAGATGCTGGTCGTGATATTCATACCCGGACTCAAAGGTAGTTTGATCGACAAAAATGGTGTTCGAATATGGCCACCAAAATGCTTTACATATAAACCGATAGTCGATGTGTTTGCGAACGGTAACGTCACCTATCTTTCCGAAAAGGAAAAACAATTATTGGAACTTGCAGAAAATGACGACGACGACGACGAAGACGTAATTGTCGAAATAATCGGAAGCATAAAGATGTTCAAGTGGCGTTTCTCTTCTTTTGCAAACAACAAGCAAATGAATGTTCAAATTTTCCAGGTAAACGATATCGTTGTTGTGCGAGCGATATTACGCTATCATATGGAAAATAATCGCACAATCGTCCCCATGAACGATATGAAACTCTATTTGAACGATTCGAAGTACGCCATAAAATACGACCGCGTTGCCGTTCGTTCCTTTAGACTAGTGTTTTGTATCGGAAGTCGACGTCCGTTTATCATGAAACGTTTATTCGTCGTTCTTCCCGATGCGCAATTCAATTTTGCGGAGAATACGAAAGGGAGTTATTAATAGTGAAAGAATCGATTGCTGGAAAATCTCACAGAAACCTCGTAGTACGTCGTTCCGATACAAGGGTGAAATTCGTATTTCATAACAGTCACGTCGGTTGCAAATGGGTTTAGTGTCAAGGAGAACGGGGAAAATGAAATGCGAAAAATAAATTCAAATTTTATTCTTCGGCATCATAGAGGTCGAGGAACAAAAGGGTAGATACTCCGACGAATATCCCGTCCGCCTTATCGGGAACATAGGTTTCGTCGAATTCTGACGCATCGGTCGCTATTTCGTCGCAATCGACGGAACCGCATTTGAGTTCAAATAATAAATGATTTATTGCATGCCACAGCTCCCGTCCCTTGGAAACTTGTAACTGTAACACGTCGCCAGCTTCCGTGTACGATACCAATCTCACGAACTTGGAAAACAGTACGCCGTCCCACTGGAACGTTAAAATGTACTGATCCCGCACACGAACCCATTCAACAATTTCGGAGACAATTGCATCAGATGGAAACTGAATACGGATCAGATATTCCACTTTAATTGTCGATTGACTCGACAAACTTGACGACGTATCGGATTCTTCGTCAGACGAAGACATCTCTTCTTCCATAATCAACCAATTCTTTCGATCGATCTCTTCTGCACCACCGTCTTCGACTGCGGACCTCCTGTAAACGTTCGTCGCCCCCCTCTAACGCACACAAACCGCCGAATCGATAACTAACACGTGGAAACGGTAGAACGCGCGTTGACGATTTTCGCGATGGAACGAAACAAGCACATCGTGTTTTGCGAACTACTTAGAGCCGTTGCCGTCGTCCATCGCGATTCACATCCCGCGAACGAACACCCAAAGAAATCGTGAATTCGTTTCAACGAGATCATTTCTCTGTCCACCATATTAGCAAAGGCTCCCTTCGCGTCTAAATCGACATTTCGTACCACCTCCGTATTGGAACGCACAAGAGTAGCCCGTATTTTACTTCCCAATTTGAAAACTTTCAATACGGACCACGTGGGACGATAAATCTGTACGATGCGATCTGTATTCGATGAATGTTTATCTGTGTCGCCACACACCCACCGGTATTTCTCGGTACGAAAGGCATCCTCAATCTTCAAATCGAACGGTCTATTACACGATTCGCAACAAGTAGTCGTCTCGTCCAAAGTAGACACGAGATGCAGATAACACATGTGCGTATGGTCGTTGTAGGATATAAACTCGATTTTCCTCGGTCTAGCATGCGAACGGTATAGCGTCTGCAACATATCCTGTGGCGAATTCGATTGAACGACACTCGCCCGTATCGACTTTTCCAACGCTAACCTCACCACGGCTGTAACGGCGTCCGGTAATTTAGCGATCAGATCCATCAGGTGCGACGTATCGTCGAGCGAACTTTTGTTCTTCACATCGTACGGGTTTCCGGTCGATTCGAAATCCTTGTCCGTCGTATACATCCCGGACGATATGATAAACTTCGCTCCCCCCGAAACATGTAAAAATTTTAAATTGATGAAAACGTTCAACTTCAACGAATTATTATGTCCGGGTTTCGAATCGAGACTCGATAGAACTGGCGATGACGAAGACGACGACGACGACGATATTAACCTTTCCAATTCTTCAAACATCTGTTCCATTTCTGCCAATTCTGCGAAACTGAATGCGGGGTATATCACCATTTTTCGTATGGATTTTAGCAGGTCCCATACCGCCTCACGATTCGTCACCGACAAATGCCATCCCCCGTTAATCAAACACACGAACGTTTCTAACAATTGAATAACACCAGTCCGTTCCATATTTCGAAATAGTCGCTGTGTTAGAACTTGTCGAATGAATTTGATTGACCTAATGTCCCATTTATATACGCGTTGTTACCCCTCTCATTCTTCAATACATCTTTCGTGTGACTACTCGGAGTTGTAAAAATGGATCCAACGATACAAGAAAACGCGAATGTAGGCCTCACAGTATTTTTCGATGACTCGATAATGAAATTCAGAGACATCTATCAAAATGTAATGCAATTTCGTCAGAGTAACGTAAAAAACGCCATCTTTCGAAATATAATGCAATTCCGATGTGACAACTTGGTGAGCGCCACCTATCGAAATGTTATATCAATTTGTTACAATACGCAGATGAACTCCATCTTGTGGAGTTTTCTCAAACTTTCGTCCAACACGTGCGGTGTGGAACGTACCATAGATATACTATGTATTTTCAAGAAATTACAAAATCTATGGATGGGGTGGGTTTAATTTCGTACAATCAAACCTCAATCGACTTCGCTCTCAGAACTCTGAATTGAATCTGATCAAAATTTTACCCCTTCTACCGTGATTTTCGTCAGAAATCAGTAGATTTCAGTATTTTTATGACGTGAAACGGCTCTAGTCCAATGAGAATTGAGTATTCACTCAGCTGACCCTAAATTAACTATATAACCAGCAAGCTTCTCGCGCGCGATCCTAAACCCCCTTGACCAGAGTAAGAACAACGTAGTAGTAAGAAGGAGCAGGCCGTCGCGGAGGTTATAAATATATATACAGATATATATATATATATATATATATATATATACAGATATATATATATATATATATATATATATATATATAACCAGAACAATTCTCAGTCAGTTCTATTGAAATATATAAGAACCGGGATGCTGTCATTTGAATAAGAACTGTCAAGTAACTGCCAACCATAGCAGTACTAACCTACAATCCTTACTTCAAAAAACGACTGAACTTCAGATGAATGTGCGTGAATAGTTGATCTATGGTAGGGCATCGAATCGCATTGTGTTCATCAATGATCTACTATCCTTTCAGAGGTTTATATTTACAAAAATATAAAAATCTAACAGGACCGAAGTGGTGTAATTGGTTAACACCCTGGACTAGAAATCCAGAAATGTGGGTTCGAATCCCGCCTATGGTTCAATCTTTTACGTTTATTCATCTTTATAATCCTATGTTAAATTATCTAAGTTATCTTCATAATTCAGAAAATTTAATTCTATATCTCTTAAGTTACATACACGATAGTGGCCAATTAGGCAAAGAAACTTTAAACTTGTTTATAATTAACCAGAACAATTCTCAGTCAGTTCTATTGAAATATATAAGAACCGGGATGCTGTCATTTGAATAAGAACTGTCAAGTAACTGCCAACCATAGCAGTACTAACCTACAATCCTTACTTCAAAAAACGACTGAACTTCAGATGAATGTGCGTGAATAGTTGATCTATGGTAGGGCATCGAATCGCATTGTGTTCATCAATGATCTACTATCCTTTCAGAGGTTTATATTTACAAAAATATAAAAATCTAACAGGACCGAAGTGGTGTAATTGGTTAACACCCTGGACTAGAAATCCAGAAATGTGGGTTCGAATCCCGCCTATGGTTCAATCTTTTACGTTTATTCATCTTTATAATCCTATGTTAAATTATCTAAGTTATCTTCATAATTCAGAAAATTTAATTCTATATCTCTTAAGTTACATACACGATAGTGGCCAATTAGGCAAAGAAACTTTAAACTTGTTTATAATTAACCAGAACAATTCTCAGTCAGTTCTATTGAAATATATAAGAACCGGGATGCTGTCATTTGAATAAGAACTGTCAAGTAACTGCCAACCATAGCAGTACTAACCTACAATCCTTACTTCAAAAAACGACTGAACTTCAGATGAATGTGCGTGAATAGTTGATCTATGGTAGGGCATCGAATCGCATTGTGTTCATCAATGATCTACTATCCTTTCAGAGGTTTATATTTACAAAAATATAAAAATCTAACAGGACCGAAGTGGTGTAATTGGTTAACACCCTGGACTAGAAATCCAGAAATGTGGGTTCGAATCCCGCCTATGGTTCAATCTTTTACGTTTATTCATCTTTATAATCCTATGTTAAATTATCTAAGTTATCTTCATAATTCAGAAAATTTAATTCTATATCTCTTAAGTTACATACACGATAGTGGCCAATTAGGCAAAGAAACTTTAAACTTGTTTATAATTAACCAGAACAATTCTCAGTCAGTTCTATTGAAATATATAAGAACCGGGATGCTGTCATTTGAATAAGAACTGTCAAGTAACTGCCAACCATAGCAGTACTAACCTACAATCCTTACTTCAAAAAACGACTGAACTTCAGATGAATGTGCGTGAATAGTTGATCTATGGTAGGGCATCGAATCGCATTGTGTTCATCAATGATCTACTATCCTTTCAGAGGTTTATATTTACAAAAATATAAAAATCTAACAGGACCGAAGTGGTGTAATTGGTTAACACCCTGGACTAGAAATCCAGAAATGTGGGTTCGAATCCCGCCTATGGTTCAATCTTTTACGTTTATTCATCTTTATAATCCTATGTTAAATTATCTAAGTTATCTTCATAATTCAGAAAATTTAATTCTATATCTCTTAAGTTACATACACGATAGTGGCCAATTAGGCAAAGAAACTTTAAACTTGTTTATAATTAACCAGAACAATTCTCAGTCAGTTCTATTGAAATATATAAGAACCGGGATGCTGTCATTTGAATAAGAACTGTCAAGTAACTGCCAACCATAGCAGTACTAACCTACAATCCTTACTTCAAAAAACGACTGAACTTCAGATGAATGTGCGTGAATAGTTGATCTATGGTAGGGCATCGAATCGCATTGTGTTCATCAATGATCTACTATCCTTTCAGAGGTTTATATTTACAAAAATATAAAAATCTAACAGGACCGAAGTGGTGTAATTGGTTAACACCCTGGACTAGAAATCCAGAAATGTGGGTTCGAATCCCGCCTATGGTTCAATCTTTTACGTTTATTCATCTTTATAATCCTATGTTAAATTATCTAAGTTATCTTCATAATTCAGAAAATTTAATTCTATATCTCTTAAGTTACATACACGATAGTGGCCAATTAGGCAAAGAAACTTTAAACTTGTTTATAATTAACCAGAACAATTCTCAGTCAGTTCTATTGAAATATATAAGAACCGGGATGCTGTCATTTGAATAAGAACTGTCAAGTAACTGCCAACCATAGCAGTACTAACCTACAATCCTTACTTCAAAAAACGACTGAACTTCAGATGAATGTGCGTGAATAGTTGATCTATGGTAGGGCATCGAATCGCATTGTGTTCATCAATGATCTACTATCCTTTCAGAGGTTTATATTTACAAAAATATAAAAATCTAACAGGACCGAAGTGGTGTAATTGGTTAACACCCTGGACTAGAAATCCAGAAATGTGGGTTCGAATCCCGCCTATGGTTCAATCTTTTACGTTTATTCATCTTTATAATCCTATGTTAAATTATCTAAGTTATCTTCATAATTCAGAAAATTTAATTCTATATCTCTTAAGTTACATACACGATAGTGGCCAATTAGGCAAAGAAACTTTAAACTTGTTTATAATTAACCAGAACAATTCTCAGTCAGTTCTATTGAAATATATAAGAACCGGGATGCTGTCATTTGAATAAGAACTGTCAAGTAACTGCCAACCATAGCAGTACTAACCTACAATCCTTACTTCAAAAAAACGACTGAACTTCAGATGAATGTGCGTGAATAGTTGATCTATGGTAGGGCATCGAATCGCATTGTGTTCATCAATGATCTACTATCCTTTCAGAGGTTTATATTTACAAAAATATAAAAATCTAACAGGACCGAAGTGGTGTAATTGGTTAACACCCTGGACTAGAAATCCAGAAATGTGGGTTCGAATCCCGCCTATGGTTCAATCTTTTACGTTTATTCATCTTTATAATCCTATGTTAAATTATCTAAGTTATCTTCATAATTCAGAAAATTTAATTCTATATCTCTTAAGTTACATACACGATAGTGGCCAATTAGGCAAAGAAACTTTAAACTTGTTTATATATATATATATATATATATATATATATATATATATATATATATATATATATATATATATATATATATATATATATATATATATATATATATATATATATATATATATATATATATATATATATATATATATATATATATATATATATATATATATATATATATATATCTATATATATATATTTATATTTGCGCTTATACAGACCCATTTCGTCACATACTACCGACGAACACAGACCAATCCCGACGTTCTCAGACCCAGCTTCGGGCTTGAGAACGTTTATCTATCGCAAACTGTTTATTACGGGTGTGGTAACATCTGGGGAAAATTCCAGCCGGGTATGAAAAAACGGTAAAATGTCGATTTTTATATGGATTTAGTACCGGGATTTCTCGAGGCTATAGCGCTCGTGCGGGAAGTGTATATCGTATATATTTCGTGTTGTTTTATAGATCAATACGATCCCGATATATGACAACAGCGCTCTGGCTTGTTTAAGTTGGATTCTTGATAATGTATATGTTCAGTAAGTTGAATAATCAAAACACGTTTGTGGCGAGGTTTCCATATTGTTCAATAACAGTATGTTCGATATAAAAAGTTCACATTACGATCTATTGTGGGGTTTTGACCTGCTTATTTTAAATAGTTGTATTTCCGATACGTAATTTGTTTAAAATGGAAATATTTATATTCTAAACTTCCAATTAATATTGAACATTCTGTAATAGAGGCATTCTTGTTTCCATTTCCTCCTTCCAACAAGAACTGCAGCAAGTATTATATTCCAAATAGAAACCCATTTTTATTTGTAGATATTTATTAATTATCCTTTTTCTGTTAATTCTATCTTATATGATAATAAAAGTAAAACTGGCTTGTTTAAGTTGGATTCTTGATAATGTATATGTTCAGTAAGTTGAATAATCAAAACACGTTTGTGGCGAGGTTTCCATATTGTTCAATAACAGTATGTTCGATATAAAAAGTTCACATTACGATCTATTGTGGGGTTTTGACCTGCTTATTTTAAATAGTTGTATTTCCGATACGTAATTTGTTTAAAATGGAAATATTTATATTCTAAACTTCCAATTAATATTGAACATTCTGTAATAGAGGCATTCTTGTTTCCATTTCCTCCTTCCAACAAGAACTGCAGCAAGTATTATATTCCAAATAGAAACCCATTTTTATTTGTAGATATTCATTAATTATCCTTTTTCTGTTAATTCTATCTTATATGATAATAAAAGTAAAACTGCCTATTATGTAATGTGTTTAGTTGATCACCTATTTTTCGAATATTGTGCATTCGTATAATTTTGTAGTTTGACTTGTAATAAGATAAATAGGAATAGAATATTCTGAAACAATCATTATTCAGATTTAGGAATCTTATATAAGTGGTATATAGTTATTTACTGAGTAACTCTAATTTCTCCCCTACCAGAAGAAATATACAATACTTCATCAGCCTATATTAATTAACGAAAAAAGTTTCCTATATCAGAAACAAAAATTTGTTTAAAAGTGAAACGTGAATCAATGTGGTGAAAAAATTTAATAAAACATGTTTATTTCATAAGGTAAGTATTAAATATTAGCGTTTTGACTCTAGACCAATGAGACTCCTGCAAGTCAGGTGCTCTCAATTGCCAATTTTTAGGTGCTGTCTCTTATTGATGCGACTTCTAAAAAACTAGTCTGAAAGCCATTTCACCCTTTGAAAAGAAGTATATTTGCTTGTTGTTATTTATTTATATCATCAATTTCTTCCGAAACTGCCACTTCTTCTACGGCAATGTTTTTTTTCTGATAACCAGGAAATGGTTATATCAAATAATCATCTTTATTTATATCAATGCCTACAAATTCTAAGCCTCCAGAATTAATATAAACGCAGTTAAAAGTTCGAAGAAAGTAGAGTATATTGAGTTTTAGATTATATCAATTCAAACTCAGATGTTTCTCAGTTTCTCGGTATAGTTTCATGTAATTGTCTCCATTACTCAATATGAATCAAAAATATTCATGTTTCTCAAAGATCCACAAACTTTTCTTGGTTTCTATGGAAAGAGCAGTTATCTTGTTCTTGAGAAAACAAGGATAGTAGTTTAACTTTTCTAGGTAGAATTTATTTCTTCTCAACCGGAAAGTTTTCCATAATTTGAATGAGACAAGTATATGCGCAAGCCCCAGTTACTGCTCTACATCATCTCAGATGTCTATAAAAATATATCTGATTATCTGATTTTGTAATCTAGCACTCGTAACGTTCTGGTACCCTGTCTTCCTGCAATCCGTCATCGTCCAAATGTATTTCGTCAATGCTTTCCATTTAAATTCTGCACCTTTCCACATTCTAAAAGAAGCAATAGCCTAACAACTTTAGCTGTTTGACAGCTACTTTCTGTCACTCTGAAAATAAAATTCCCTGGAATAATAATCAATCCTAATGGAATAATAAGAAAAAAATAATAGTTAGACTATGAAATAATATATTGAAATTTGTTCTGAAATTCAGTTAATATTCAGTTGCTGGAAGATACCAATGGAAATCCGTATGTGTTTTTTCAGTATGACCCACTAACTTGATCACTTGATGTGTTTCGTCTTTTTAAACACTCATTAACTGCAATATAATGGTAGCTATCTGCTTCCTGAATCTGGTGCTCGTAAAGAGCACCGCATTCCGTAGCCAATTTTTGAATTACAGATGTTCCCGAAATGCATCATGAGAAACCTGATTTAGTAAAAATGTCATTATTTTCTTCTGGTACTGGTAGTATTGCATATCTTGATATTGAGGTCAGTGAGTTATTTCTGAGAAGAATATTGGAACCTTTTCCAAATACAACCACTCCTTCAACCATTTTTCTCATAGCCTGATAAACAATCTAACATTTCCTGTTGATTACTGACATCTTCTAGTCATAATTTCAAGAAATTGTATCAAGTCAAATCTTCGCCGATCAAATAATAGCAGCAGAGCAAACGTACATTTTATTAATGTGTTATAACAAGCTTCAACATCGTGATGTTTCGATATATCATCATAAGTATTTTCAGCCAGTGCAGAGATGTATTTATTGATCCGGGCAACGTCTTCAGAAGTGGATAACAATTTTGGAGTGAGGATCCCTATATCATTGCTCCAGTGAGATTGAATTATTTCACACAGCAGAATTTTCCTTTTTTTTCTCTTCTCTAAGTTTTTTCACCGTATTTGCTTTTTTTCCAATTTGGAACATACATTCTAGACCAAATTGGAGTGCTACAGACGGTCTTTGAATGATAGAGCTGGAATCATATTATTTTGGTCGCCGCTATGATATAATTATACATTTCTAGCCGTAAAACCTCCAAATTCAATGCAGTGGTGAATATCTCATTACATTTATGAATTTAGTCATTCTACGCACTTTTCGAGAAACAACTGTACACATTTGCTTTCTTCTATGTTTCCTCAGTAAAGATTCATCATAAAGACAAATCAATGAGTATGTTTTGACAACCAATCAAACATTGTCTGCTCTCATGATCTTGAAAATTTCAGATGGGCAATTTAAATTTGTAAAATTTCCATGTAAATTGGTGGAGACTAAAAATGTTTGTCTTCAGAACGATGTGCAAAGTATTTACTTACGTCTTATCCACTTCCTCTACAGTCTTTTCTATGTCATCCTAGATAATTTTATTAATCCAAAACAATGTACACAAGTTGAATAATTTATCGCATTTACGTTGTCTTTACTGATCCTCTCAGGTTTTCTGACGGGCTTCAATATATTTTTCTCCTTCTGGAATAAGAAATTTCCTTTTCTTCTTATCTTCTTAATTATTGCATTTCTTCTAACCAGGCCCTTTGATGGAAATTCCTTTAGCTTTTTGACTTCCTTTTCATCAGAATGATTTCCGATTGATTGTATTGGAAAATACCCACCTTCTTCGGAATATAAAGGACCCAAGTCTTTCTTGATGTAATTGGTCTGAAAATTTTATCAAGCTGGGAAAATATCCGATCTAGATATAAAGTTGAACGAGTGATGAGCAATGAAGGGTATCAAAAGGACAACAATAGCTATAATTGCAATACAACTACTAACATATTACAGAAGAACCGGGAAATAAGATGAGACAGTCTTAGTGGCTATTGAATTGTTAAGTAATTTACATTGAAATTATTTTCCGGGCCCAGGGCACAAATTTCTGATATTCTTTTAGAATCAGTTCTGCGAAAATACTTGCTTCCGGAATATTAAAAAACGATCCATTCGCAGTTCCCGAAGACGTTCGATGATCAATTGAGGACAAGTATTCACTTCCTGAAGTGACAGATTCTTCGAGACTGGAATCCTTTCGTCACTCAACTGTTCCAACATTTTGATAAGCTACCGTTTTAATTTAAACTCTCAAAGTAATAATCAACTTTTTTGAGGAATGCCAGCGAATGCGTTTCATTTTGCTATAAAGAAAATTGATATCATAAGTGGGCTCTATTCAACAGAAACAAAGTAACACATCAAAATAGAAAAGCATTTTCATTTCGAAGAAAAAAAATTATAACGAAGGTACCTAACTCTGAATTGAATTGCTGATATTTCCAGATTATTTATTCGAAAAATATTGTGATCACATTCAGTGAAATGATAACAAATTGATAATTTATTAGCTTTTTGATATAACTAGATATATATTACGACAACTACTGCCTTGCCTCTTTCATTGAAAAGTTAGTAAAACGATAATAAAGAGCAAGCTTATCCAAACTATATTTAAAATGATATAATAATAGATGCCGGTGATCTCGCCATATAGTTTCTTCCGTATATGTTCTCAAAATATCAGTGGAAGGTGTCAATTTAAGAAAAAATGAAAAATTTTAAATAACAAATGGTAAAACATGAAATGAAAAATTGAAGCAATGAAAATTTTGAGAGTAACCCCTAACAAAAGGACATCCTACAAATAATGTAACTACTATTTAATGTTCACTTTTGTTAGATCGGATAGAACTCAGAAGAAAACTCAATGTTGTTCGATCCAAGGAGCGAAAATTATGAAATAGTTCTTTTGATGTGAGGTTACGTTTAAAATTGTTTTACTTTAATTTTTTTCATTTTTCCCCATTTTTCACTTGTATTCACTACGTATTTTTTTATATCTTCGTGAATAAATACAATTCACACTGGTCATTTTGAGAAAATATGTAATAAAACAACGTAACAAAATTATTGTCATTTATGAGTTTATTTATTGTCAGATCAATTCAATCTGTAGTTCTTTAGGAGAAGGCGAGAAGGAGTAGTTTTCGAAATACGTATCTGAGGTACAACATTTTCCGAATTTTAGTTACAATAAGAATTGGTTACTTACTCTCGGAGCTTTTGTGTATTTGTCTTGGTATATTGAGTCACATTGCTAAAATTATAGCTTTAATTGAGCCTTCTGAAGGAGGTAAGTCAATTTCTATAGATATCAGCTTATGTAGCTATTTGTTAGATGTCAATCAGCAATATGTAACTAATAATACCGGGTTTACTTTAGGAATTCAAAAGAATGGAACAGATCTGCTCTTCAAGCAGTATTTAAGCCCTTCAATAAGCTCTGAATGTGGATCTATACAATTCAATAAAGACAAATGTACTATTGCTGAATTCAAAGAATCTATGTCTAGAAATAACGTTGAAAATAATGAGTCTCCGTCTATAGAATTAAAATACGAAGAAATTGAATGTTGCAAAGAATTCATATCTGGAAATATAAATACAACTAATTTCGTGGTAAGTAGAAGATGTATAATATCTTTTGAATATTTTCCGTATATTGAGTGTGAAAGCACAAAGTCACACCACCATCAACAAGGTATTTTTGGCATAAAATAGCAATAAAATTATTGTCCCAGAGGACAACTATTGCCTTCCCCTAAAGAATACAATAACTAAAGTTTGAATTGATCTGACAATAAATAAAATGATTAATGAGTGTAATTTTGTTATATTGTTCCATTCTCATTTCTCAAAATAATCACTCTGAGCTGTATTTATTCCCGAAGATGTCAAAAATATAAAAAGAAGTAAGTGAAAAATAGGGAAAGAATTAAAAATTAAAGTAAATCAATTGGTTATATTATTTGATAGAAGTTCTTTTGTTGGGTTACTCTCATAATTTTTATGTCTTCCATGTTTGATTTAATTTTTCGTCATCTGTTTTTTAAAAATTTCTTATTCTCTGTAAATTGACAGAAATTCCACTTTATCCACTATTTAAAGAACATATCCGAAAGAGACTATATGTCCAGATTACTGGCATTTATTATTTTAAATATTGTTTAGATAATCTTACCTCTTTATTATCGTTTTTTTTAGGTTTTCAGTAAAAATGGCAAGATAATAGTTGTCGAAATATATATCTGAAATACATATACAAAAAATACATTTGTTAGTTGTTGTTAATTATCAATTTGTCATTATTCCACTGAATGTGATCACAATATTTTTGAAATAAATAATTTGGAAAAATCAGAAATTCAATTCAGCGTAAGACACTTTCGATATAATTTTTCACTTCGAAATGAACACGCTTTTCTGTTTTTATGTGTTATTTTGTATCTGTTGAATAGAAAAAGAACATAAAAATTCAGTCACTTATAATATCGTCAATTTTCGTTATAGCAAAATGAAACGCCTTCGCTGACATTCCTCAAAAAAGTTGATTACTACTTTGAAAGTTTCACGACCGCTACACCGGAAACGGTAGCTTATCAAAATGATGAAACAGTTGAGTCACGAAAGGATTCCAGTTTCGAAGAATCTGTGACTTCAGGAAGTGAATACTTACCTTCAATTGTGCATCGAACGTCTTCGGGAACTGATTCATGCCCGAATGGATCACTTTTGAATATTCCGGAAGCAAGTACTTCCGCAGAACTGATTCCAGATGAAATTATATCAAAAATTCCTGCCGTGGGCCCGGAAAATAATTTCAAGGTAAATTACTCAGCAATTCAATAGCCACTAAATCTGTCCTATCCTATTTCTGAGTTCTTCTGTAATATGTTAGAAGTTCGATTGCAATTATACCCATTATTGTCCTTTTGATATCCTTCCATCATTTCTTCTATTTCCATCTACAGCGGATATTTTTTCAGCTTGACGAAATTTTCTCAAATTCAAAAACCAAAAGCATCAAGAAAGACTTGTGCCCTTTTTGTTTCGAAGAAGTTGGGCATTTTTCAAGACATTTAATTAGAAACCATTCTGATGAAGAGGAAGTCAAAAAACTAGAGGAATTTCCACCAAAAAGCTTGGTTAGAAGAAATGCAATAATTATTCTGAGAAGAAAGGGTAATTTCTTATTACAGAAGGAAAAAAACATATTAAAACCAGTGGGGATCAGTAAAGAAGAAGTAAATACGATAAATTATTCAACTTGTGTACATTGTTTTGGATTAATCAAAAGTTCTTATCTATGGAGGCATAGAAAACACTGTAGAGGAAGTGGAGAAGACACAAGTAAGAACGTTGCACATCGTTCGGAAGCACAAACATTTTTAGTCTCCACCGGTTTACTTGGAAGTTTTATAAACAAAAGTCGCCTATCTGAAGTTTTCAAGATAATGAGAGCAGACAATGTTGGATTGGTTGCTAAGACTGATCCATTGATTTGTCTTTATGGTGAATCTTTACTGGGGAAACATAAAAGAAAGCAAATGCATGCAGTTGTTTCTCGAAAAATGCGTGGAATGGCCAAATTCATAATCGTAATGAGAGATTCCACTACTACATTGAATATTTTGGAGGTTTTACGGCCAGAAATGTATAACTATATCATAGCGGCTACCAAAATAATTTCTGGGTATGATGCCAGCTCTTTATCGTTCAAAAGCCCTTCTGTAGCGCTCCAATTTGGTACTGATCTGAAAAGGATGTGTCAAATTGCAAAGAAAGCAATTACGTTGAAAGAACATCTAATAGGCCATGTAAAAAATAGAGAAGAGAAAAAAACGGAAATTTCTCAGTTGTTTGAAATGATTCAATCTCACTGGAGCAATGATATTGGGAGCCTAGCTAACAAGATCTTGAACGAGAAAAAATCCCTTACACCAAAATTGTTACCCACTACTGAAGATGTTGCCCTGTTCAATAACTACACTTCTACACTGGCTGAAAAAGCTTGCGATGACATATCGAAGAATCATGATTTTGAAGCCAGTTACAACACATTAATAAAATGTACGTTTGCTTTGCTGCTATTATTTAATCGGCGAAGAATTGGCGAGATACAATTTCTAGAAATTATGACTTACAAGGGACCTCCAGAAGACATTTGTAATCAACAGGAAATTTTAGATTGCTTATCGGGCTATGAGAAAACGTTGTGTAAAATGTTTGAAAGAGTTGTTGTATTTGGGAAAGGTTCGAAACCTGTTCCAATCCTCTTCACAAAAAAAACTCAGAAATATACTGACCTCATTATACAAATTCGCAACACAACCAGATTAGTACCAAAGGACAATAAATACGTTTTTGCCACATCAGGTTCAAGAAGATGGATTTCGGGAACATCTGTAGTTCAAAAACTGGCTACGGAATGTGGTGCTCAACAGCCCCAACTTTTAACGAGCACTAGATTTAGGAAGCAAATAGCAACCATACTGCAATTGATGTGTTTTGAAAAAGACGAACTGCATCAAGTGGCAAAGTTCATGGGTCATACAGAAAAAACACACATGGAGTTCTATAGGTATCTTCCAGCAATTGAATATTTACTAAATTTCAGAATAGATTCCAATGTATTATCATATCACAGTCTTACTATTTTTTATTATTATTCCATTTTGATTGATTGATATTCCAAGGAATTTTATTTTCAGATTGACTGAAAGTACGTACCAAAAAGCTAAAGTAGCTAAGCTGTTACTTCTGCTAGAAAGTGGTGAAGGTGCCGAATTTAAAGGGAAAAGCCTTGATGAGATACAATTAGATGATGAAGAGTTAGAGGAAGAGGCAGTAGAATCTTACGAGCAGCAGCCTACCGGAACAGGTAATCAGATATATTTTTATAGCGTATCTAAATTGATCTAGTGCAGTATCTGGGGGCTTCATATACTTGTCTCATTCAAATTATGGTTGAGTAATATTGAAAACTTCTACCTAGAAAACTTATAACTACTATTCTAATTTCTCAAGAACAAGATGACTGCTCTTTCCATAGAAACCAATAACGTTGGTAGATTTTTGAGTATATTTTCCATTCACAAAGCTATACTGAAAAGCAGAGATCTTAATTACATGAAACTATGCTGAGAAACATTGCTCAGTTCGAATTGAAATAATATAAAATTTGAAATTATAATCGAGTTTATATTAATTCTGAGGGTATATAACTTACATATTACATTGATATCAATAATAGATGAATATTTGATATTTTCAAAATCCAGGTCATCAAAAAAATATTGAAATAGAAGTAGCAATGAAAGAACATACTAGCTCAACAAGGGTGAAATGGCTTCCAGAGCAGAAAAAACTTGTCCTGAAGAAATTTAGAAGTCACGTCAATAAGAAGATAGCACCCAAAAAAACGGAGTGCATAGTCGCTATTAAGACCATACCTGGGTTACAAGAGTCTGACTGGGTTAGGGTGAAAACACTCGTATTTAATACATACCGAATGAAATAACCATGTAAATATGTTTGATTTTTTTTTTCAATTAATAAATAACCTGTTCCTAAAGTGGTCTTTTTCTGATAGTAATTGCAATGATTTAGTAAATAACTAAATAGTCCTTATAATATGAGATTCCTAAATCTAAATAATGATTGTTCGGGACTATTCTATTTCTATGTATCCTGTTATGAACCAAACTACAAAGTTTTACGAACGTACATTATTTGAAATATGCGACTAATTTCATAATAGTTTATTATCTCATCTCTATAATTGTAAAAGATGACCTAGAATTAATAAGAAAAATCGAGGAAAGTCTGTTAATATCTAAAGATGAAAATGACTCCATTTGAGATATCACGATTGCTGCAGATATTGATGGAATGAGGGAATGGAAACAAAATTTCAAATATCACAATATGTGTAATCGACGAACATTCGTCATCCGAGCTCATTTGCTTACCGAACGCACACGCAAGCGAATTCGGTCGATTATCGGATCACTAGTACGCTACAAAGGAACGTGATCCAACTATGTACCCCTTCGGCATAGATCAAACTAACTTCACTTGCCATCACATACCTTCACTCATTTTATTCTATAAAAATATATGATATGAATATTCGTTTCTTCTATTGAAGAAATTTTGATTTCTGGAAAGTGAATCAAAATTAATTAGCAAATTGGATTTATCTTCAGAATAGGATGTAGTTTTAATAATTCGTATTTGAGAAAAACCATTCGTATATTCAAAAGCAAGTGTATGAGAATTTATAAAACTACAACAATTCTCCATTATTAGGTACTACCAATAAATTTTAAACTTGCTTTTCTGGAACTCGTCCAATTATGAATATTTATCCATTTCATTTCATTTATATCATAGATAAACATATTTCACTCCATTTTATATATACAAATACTATTGTATATGTAAAATGAAGTGGAATATGTTCATCTATGAAATAAATGAAATTTATTAATATTCATAATTGGATGAGTAATTAGAATGCATATATTCAATTGAATAAGTGAAATGACCGGCACTTGAAAACTTTGTTAGTATAACAACGATATTTGAATAGTAGTTATAATTCCTGCTTGGCAACACTGCAGGGTGTGTATTCATCGGTATGATGTCGAATAATGTATATATTTGGTTCGACAAAACGGTTATACAGTAATGGCTTGAGTACGTTTATATTATGACGTGCAATAATTTTTTTTAGTCTTCCTTTACCCCTCTCAAGGGCAAATGGTTCCTTGAATGATGTTGAGAAAACAACTCTTACTGGCTTGTCGATAACAATAATTTATTTGGTGGGTCTGGGGTGGCCTATTAAAAGGCAATGGCTACAGGGGTGCAGGGGTGCTATGGGGGTACGTGGAGCCCCGTTGACTGTTTAGATTTGGCCTTAGCTTCTCGCGAGAGCTGAAAGTTGCTTTCCACAATTTTCGTTGCCCCCGTGCTACGTCACGTATACGTCACGTAACTGTGAGTCATCACTGCTGCGAAAGTTTTCGCAGCTCGAAGAAATCCAACCGGTGAGATTTCGTTTCAACAAATTTCATTCGAGACAAAACTGTTTCTCGACGGAGCTAGTGCGCATGACGAGGAATTTGTAAGTTTGGAGATTCGTTCGACGAGAGATTCTAGGTGGACAAAGTTTGTTCATCAAAAAATATTTTACGATTCCATTTCTCGAACGAGATTCACGTTCAACGTTTTTACAGCTCGAAGAAATCCAACCGGTGAGATTTCGTTTCAACAAATTGCATTCGAGACAAAACTGTTTCTTGACGGAGCTAGTACGCATGACGAGGAACTTAAAAGTTTGGAGATTCGTTCGACGAGAGATTCTAGGCGGACAAAGTTTGTTCATCAGAAAATATTTCACGATTTCATTTCTCGAACGAGAGTTGCGTTGAAAGTTTTTGTAGTTCGAAGAAATCCACCGGTGAGATTTCGTTTCAACAACGAATCGTTCGACGAGAGATTCTAGGCGGACAAACTTTGTCCATCAGAAAATATTTTACGATTTCATTTTTCGAACGAGATTCACGTTCAAAGATTTTGCAGCTCGAAGAAATCCACCGGTGAGATTTCGTTTCAAAAAATTTCATTCGAGACAAAACTGTTTCTCTATGGAGCTGATGCGCATGACGAGGAACTTATAAGTTTGGAGGTTCGTTCGACGAGAAATTCTAGGTAGACAAAGTTTGTTCATCAAAAAATATTTCACCATTTTATTTTTCGAACGAGAGTTTCGTTCAAAGTTTTTGTAGCTCGAATAAATCCATCGGTGAGATTTCGTTTCAACAAATTTCATTCGAGACAAAACTGTTTCTCGATGGAGCTAGTGCGCATGACGAGGAACTTATAAGTTTGGAGGTTCGTTCGACGAGAGAGATCTCAGGCCGAGAAAGTTTGATCGACAAATTCTGCTCATCAAAACGTTGACTACAGTTTCATTTTTCGAACCAAAGACGTGAGAGACGTCGACGATTGGAATTGACGGTCGTTTTGAAATCCAAATCGTTCGAAGGCGTCAAATTGGTAAATTCCTTCGGACAAAAAGGTCTGGCCACGACCCGTACCGATCTGAAGCGCTATCGAACGGTCGAAGGACCCGACGATAAGCCGGGCGACAACATCAACGTGGTAGCTAATAATTGTTCCTTAATTTCACGATGTGCCAGCGGTCAATTGTTACAAATGCAACAAAACTTCCCGTGTACCATCAAAAGAAACAACAAAGTATACGGTATCGCGGGTCGCGTACCGTATTTCATAACCGACAACGTACCGTCGTTATCGCAGACGCCGATGAGATTCGACGAATTACAAAAAACCGCTTACGTCGCAAATACTCTACCGTTAACGCTGAACTTGCGAGGTAAATATAATATTATTAATTCGTCGGGTCGGCTATATCCCAGAGATAGTCAGCACGTTTTGAATTTATACGAAAGTTTCGTGAATTCCTCCTTTCGGATATATCGATCCACCGGCCCCATCTATACTACCGCAGATGCCATCGAAACCACCTCCCGAATATTCGATCAATATACAACAGATTCGAACTATATTAAAACTGGTATGCGAGAGAAAAAAAAATAAAATTATTCGTATCATAAAGTGTATCATTATTTCTCTGCCTCACAACATTTTGTCGATCGCTTTTTCCTATAAACTCACGACACACACACACAGTAAGAGATGCTGGTCGTGATATTCATACCCGGACTCAAAGGTAGTTCGATCGACAAAAATGGTGTTCGAATATGGCCACCAGAATGCTTTACATATAAACCGATATTCGATGTGTTTGCTAACGGTAACGTCACCTATCTTTCCGAAAAGGAAGAACAATTATTGGAACTTGCAGAAAATGACGACGACGACGACGAAGACGTAATTGTCGAAATAATCGAAAGCATAAAGATGTTCAAGTGGCGTTTCTCTTCTTTTGCTAACAACAAGCAAATGAATGTTCAAATTTTCCAGGTAAACGATATCGTTGTTGTGCGAGCAATATTACGCTATCATATGGAAAATAATCGCACAATCGTCCCCATGAACGATATGAAACTCTATTTGAACGATTCGAAGTACGCCATAAAATACGACCGCGTTGCCGTTCGTTCCTTTAGACTAGTGTTTTGTATCAGAAGTCGACGTCCGTTTATCATAAAACGTTTATTCGTCGTTCTTCCCGATGCGCAATTCAATTTTGCGGAGAATATGAAAGGGAGTTATTAATAGTGAAAGAATCGATTGCTGGAAAATCTCACAGAAACCTCGTAGTACGTCGTTCCGATACAAGGGTGAAATTCGTATTTCATAACAGTCACGTCGGTTGCAAATGGGTTTAGTGTCAAGGAGAACGGGAAAAATAAAATGCAAAAAATAAATTCAAATTTTATTCTTCGGCATCATAGAGGTCGAGGAACAAAAGGGTAGATACTCCGACGAATATCCCGTCCGCCTTATCGGGAACATAGGTTTCGTCGAATTCTGACGCATCGGTCGCTATTTCGTCGCAATCGACGGAACCGCATTTGAGTTCAAATAATAAATGATTTATTGCATGCCACAGCTCCCGTCCCTTGAAAACTTGTAACTGTAACACGTCGCCAGCTTCCGTGTACGATACCAATCTCACGAACTTGGAAAACAGTACGCCGTCCCACTGGAACGTTAAAATGTACTGATCCTGCACACGAACCCATTCAACAATTTCGGAGACAATTGCATCAGATGGAAACTGAATACGGATCAGATATTTCACTTTAATTGTCGATTGACTCGACAAACTTGACGACGTATCGGATTCTTCGTCAGACGAAGACATCTCTCCTTCCATAATCAACCAATTCTTTCGATCGATCTCTTCTGCACCACCGTCTTCGACTGCGTGCATCCTGTAAACGTTCGTCGCCCCCCTCTAACGCACACAAACCGCCGAGTCGATAACTAACACGTGGGAACGGTAGAACGCGCATTGACGATTTTCGCGATGGAACGAAACAAGCACATCGTGTTGGGCGAACTACTTAGAGCCGTTGCCGTCGTCCATCGCGATTCACATCCCGCGAACGAACACCCAAAGAAATCGTGAATTCGTTTCAACGAGATCATTTCGTTGTCCACCATATTAGCAAAGGCTCCCTTCGCGTCTAAATCGACATTTCGTACCACCTCCGTATTGGAACGCACAAGAGTAGCCCGTATTTTACTTCCCAATTTGAAAACTTTCAATACGGACCACGTGGGACGATAAATCTGTACGATGCGATCTGTATTCGATGAATGTTTATCTGTGTCGCCACACACCCACCGGTATTTCTCGGTACGGAAGGCATCCTCAATCTTCAAATCGAACGGTCTATTACACGATTCGCAACAAGTAGTCGGCTCGTCCAAAGTAGACACGAGATGCAGATAACACATGTGCGTATGGTCGTTGTAGGATATAAACTCGATTTTCCTCGGTCTAGCATGCCAACGGTATAGCGTCTGCAACATATCCTGCGGCGAATTCGATTGAACGACACTCGCCCGTATCGACTTTTCCAACGCTAACCTCACCACGGCTCTAACGGCGTCCGGTAATTTAGCGATCAGATCCATCAGGTGCGACGTATCGTCGAGCGAACTTTTGTTCTGCACATCGTACGGGTTTCCGGTCGATTCGAAATCCTTGTCCGTCGTATACATCCCGGACGATATGATAAACTTCGCTCCCCTCGAAACATGTAAAAATTTTAAATTGATGAAAACGTTCAACTTCAACGAATTATTATGTCCGGGTTTCGAATCGAGACTCGATAGAACTGGCGATGACGAAGACGACGACGACGACGATATCAACCTTTCCAATTCTTCAAACATCTGTTCCATTTCTGCCAATTCTGCGAAACTGAATGCGGGGTATATCACCATTTTTCGTATGGATTTTAGCAGGTCCCATACCGCCTCACGATTCGTCACCGACAAATGCCATCCCACGCTAATCAAACACACGAACGTTTCTAACAATTGAATTACACCAGTCCGTTTCATATTCCGAAATAGTCGCTGTGTTAGAACTTGTCGAATGAATTTGATTGACCTAATGTCCCATTTATATACGCGTTGTTACCCCTCTCATTTTTCAATACATCTTTCGTGTGACTACTCGGAGTTGTAAAAATGGATCCAACGATACAAGAAAACGCGCATGTGAGCCTCACAGTATTTTTCGATGACTCGATAATAAAATTCAGAGACATCTATCAAAATGTAATGCAATTTCGTCAGAGTAACGTAAAAAACGCCATCTTTCGAAATATAATGCAATTCCGATGTGACAACTTGGTGAGCGCCACTCCATCTGGTGGAGTTTTCTCAAACTTTCGTCCAAACACGTGCGGTGTGGAACGTACCATAGATATACTATGTATTTTCAAGAAATTACAAAATCTATGGATGGGGTGGGTTTAATTTCGTACAATCTAACCTCAATCGACTTCGCTCTCAGAACTCTGAATTGAATCTGATCAAAATTTTACCACTTCTACCGTGATTTTCGTCAGAAATCAGTAGATTTCAGTATTTTTATGACGTGAAACGGCTCTAGTCCAATGAGAATTGAGTATTCACTCAGCTGACCCTAAATTAACTATATAATCAGCAAGCTTCTTGCGCGCGATCCTAAACCTCCTTGACCAGAGTAAGAACAACGTAGTAGTAAGAAGGAGCAGTCCGTCGCGGAGGTTATAAATATATATACAGATATATATATATATATATATATATATATATATATATATATATATATATATATATATATATATATATATATATATATATATATATGTAGAACTGGATTCTCGGGTATTGATCCGCGTTGTGTGGTTTCGGTCCTCAAAAGGACCAATTTCACGACGTTTCGGCAAAGTCGCATTTGCCATCTTCAGGTGATTCGACCGTAGAGTCTGGAAAATCTAGGCGAACTGACGCTTACTTGGAGGGACAGGTATTTATATCCCCCGTTATGTTTGACCTTTGGACTTTCGAACTATTTCACGCTTGGTTGATTTCTACGTGTTTGGCTCCGAGTGACACGTTTGGATGACGTCATTGCGGAGCGACACTCGGAGCCAAACACGTAGAAATCAACCAAGCGTGAAATAGTTCGAAAGTCCAAAGGTCAAACATAACGGGGGATATAAATACCTGTCCCTCCAAGTAAGCGTCAGTTCGCCTAGATTTTCCAGACTCTACGGTCGAATCACCTGAAGATGGCAAATGCGACTTTGCCGAAACGTCGTGAAATTGGTCCTTTTGAGGACCGAAACCACACAACGCGGATCAATACCCGAGAATCCAGTTCTACACATTACGTCCGCGAGAACCTAAGAAGAAACATATATATATATATATATATATATTTAAAGTAAGTTGTGGGTTCTCTTAGGTTTTTCAGCAATTTTAAATGAATTATCTCAATGAAACAATCTTTTCATTCGACGCGTTTCGGCTTTCGCCTTCTTCAGGAATTTATTCATTGTTTACATTATGAAGTGAGTTGATTTTACGGAAGCACACACTCATCATGGCTTTGAAATTCAGACAGTCTGAATTTCAAAGCCATGATGAGTGTGTGCTTCCGTAAAATCAACTCACTTCATAATGTAAACAATGAATAAATTCCTGAAGAAGGCGAAAGCCGAAACGCGTCGAATGAAAAGATTGTTTCATTGAGATAATTCATTTAAAATTGCTGAAAAACCTAAGAGAACCCACAACTTACTTTAGATAAACCAGCAAAAGAAAACCACAGCGAATTTATATATATTTATATATACAGGGGTGCATGGGTGCTATGGGGGTACGTGGAGCCCCGTTGACTGTTTAGATTTGGCGTTAGCTTCTCGCGAGAGCTGAAAGTTGCTTTCCACAATTTTCGTTGCCCCCGTGCTACGTCACGTAACTGTGAGTCATCACTGCTGCGAAAGTTTTCGCAGCTCGAAGAAATCCAACCGGTGAGATTTCGTTTCAACAAATTTCATTCGAGACAAAACTGTTTCTCGACGAAGCTAGTGCGCATGACGAGGAACTTGTAAGTTTGGAGATTCGTTCGACGAGAGATTCTAGGTGGACAAAGTTTGTTCATCAAAAAATATTTTACGATTCCGTTTCTCAAACGAGATTCACGTTCAACGTTTTTACAGCTCGAAGAAATCCAACCGGTGAGATTTCGTTTCAACAAATTGCATTCGAGACAAAACTGTTTCTTGACGGAGATAGTACGCATGACGAGGAACTTAAAAGTTTGGAGATTCGTTCGACGAGAGATTCTAGGCGGACAAAGTTTGTTCATCAGAAAATATTTCACGATTTCATTTCTCGAACGAGAGTTGCGTTGAAAGTTTTTGTAGTTCGAAGAAATCCACCGGTGAGATTTCGTTTCAACAACGAATCGTTCGACGAGAGATTCTAGGCGGACAAACTTTGTTCATCAGAAAATATTTTACGATTTCATTTTTCGAACGAGATTCACGTTCAAAGATTTTGCAGCTCGGAGAAATCCACCGATGAGATTTTGTTTCAAAAAATTTCATTCGAGACAAAACTGTTTCTCGATGGAGCTAATGCGCATGACGAGGAACCTATAAGTTTGGAGATTCGTTCGACGAGAGATTCTAGGTGGACAAAGTTTGTTCATCAAAAAATATTTTACGATTCCATTTCTCGAACGAGATTCACGTTCAACGTTTTTACAGCTCGAAGAAATCCAACCGGTGAGATTTCGTTTCAACAAATTGCATTCGAGACAAAACTGTTTCTTGACGGAGCTAGTACGCATGACGAGTAACTCAAAAGTTTGGAGATTCGTTCGACGAGAGATTCTAGGCGGACAAAGTTTGTTCATCAGAAAATATTTCACGATTTCATTTCTCGAACGAGAGTTGCGTTGAAAGTTTTTGTAGTTCGAAGAAATCCACCGGTGAGATTTCGTTTCAACAACGAATCGTTCGACGAGAGATTCTAGGCGGACAAACTTTGTTCATCAGAAAATATTTTACGATTTCATTTTTCGAACGAGATTCACGTTCAAAGATTTTGCAGCTCGGAGAAATCCACCGGTGACATTTCGTTTCAAAAAATTTCATTCGAGACAAAACTGTTTCTCGATGGAGCTAATGCGCATGACGAGGAACTTATAAGTCTGGAGGTTCGTTCGACGAGAAATTCTAGGTAGACAAAATTTGTTCATCAAAAAATATTTTACCATCTTATTTTTCGAACGAGAGTTTCGTTCAAAGTTTTTGTAGCTCGAATAAATCCATCGGTGAGATTTCGTTTCAACAAATTTCATTCGAGACAAAACTGTTTCTCGATGGAGCTAGTGCGCATGACGAGGAACTTATAAGTTTGGAGGTTCGTTCGACGAGAGAGATCCCAGGCCGAGAAAGTTTGATCGACAAATTCTGCTCATCAAAACGTTGACTACAGTTTCATTTTTCGAACCAAAGTTACGTTCGGACACATGGGAGCGAGTGATACGTCGACAATTATCCGTTCCTATTTACAATTTCATTTATCAAACGAGGGTTACGTTCAGAAAAAGTTTTATTTCGCAAACAAAAATTACAGCCTGAATAAAAAAACTTGTTTCGTTCCGATTTTCTCTTGAATCTTCTAGTCGTTATGTCAGCTTTGTTCGATGTATTGGTTCGTAAGATTTGATATTGATTTAGATGCCTGCAATAAAAGTTGATCGATGTGTTTGTCCGACAGCGGAAACGAAATATTAAACATATTTCGATAGCTCAATATCTTGTGACAATCTTGAATTGCCTCTTTGAATTGTGTTAACTGTTCGTCCTTCGATAAGTATGCCAGAAAAAGTCTGACGTATTTCATTTCTTTTTGTGTATCGAAACCTTTCCGACGTTCTTCCAGTCCTATATTTTCCGTCGTCGATAATTTACCGGCTTTCGGTGGTTTTCTTTCAATTTTACGGAAAGATTGGTTAAGTGGTACGGGCTTTAACAGATCTTCCTTCATCTCAGACATCACCATCGACGACGGTGTTATTACACGCAAGCGACTGATTGGAAGCGTTTGCGGTCCCAACGACGTTGCATCGATTAACGTTCTGTCCACCTTTATGTTACTAATTTCGTAACAAACGATATCGCACAATCCTATTTCGAATTCCAAATCGGTACGATCTAGCTTTCCTAAAATATAAACTAATCACGACAGCAGTACGTTACGTGACTGTCTGAAGTGCTTATCGACGCGCGATCCGTGTTGGCCCTCAATTGTCGTGACGAATCTTCGTTGTGACGTCTGAATAATTCCAGGGTGAGACCGATCGCGTGTCTTTTCAAGTGTCGTTCGTAACTATATATCGGTGTGAGTGTGTATCGATGTAATAATAAAAATAATTCTTGAAACGTGGAAAACTCGTATCCGATTGGTAAGCGATCGTTGGAAAAGAATGGCATAATACTAATAGTGATTCCTTACTAAGAGATGGAGTCAAGTTCGATCAACATTTGCGACGATCGGATGTGGGAGCTATTACGTGCGCGTTGTTATGTACATATCTACGACAAATGGTATTTACCGATGGCTTTCGACCGCGTCTACAAAACGGCGCCGTACGCGTGGAGATTGTGAGTACATATAAAATACGCGCGCGCGTCACAATCTCATTGACAACTTTTCCGTCGTTATGTTCCCATGTGGTAGATGTGGCGATGGCAATTATTGTTATCGAACGAATCCGTGCGAACGATATGATCGGTGTGGACAATTCCATGTGATGACTCGACCCATCGTGAATGTTTCTGCGTTGGTAACAACGACCGTTGCTGTTGGACCGGGATTGTTCGCATCGCAACGACAAGCGATGATATATCATCGACCGCCGTACTACGCATTTCCATTTTTCGGTCAGGCGATACCGTTCAACTGGAACGCCGTCCCGATGAATTTCGATGTTCACAGACCACCCATCGATTATGATCCGAGTGAACGCCATCAACGAACGATACAATCACCGACACCGCAATTACAACATCAAATGTCGACTACGTGCTATCCACAAACAACAGTTGGCGAACAATTTGAGACCGAACAAATAGCGTTCGCAGACGCGTCCAGCGATCGAACGCCATTGCCATCTTTTCGGTCGTTGAAACGATATCTGAACGAACGGAACGGTTTATCGTTCGATTCGTCAGGACCAGTGTCGTATACAAATGGAGGTTTAAAAAGAAAATTGCCGTTAACTGGAGATTCGTAATGTTTATTCAATTTTTGTATGTTTCGATTCGAAAATAAAAACTGTATCACAACTGTCGATATTTCAGTCATTCACAGTACGCCAACATCCAAAACGGAAAATATACGCCTCCTCATTTTTTGACTCGTTGAACCGATTCATATTATATTTAAACCGTTTTATCAAGAAAACCAACGTTTTAATCAGGTCGTATTTTACAATTTCGTACCGATTGTAAAAATCTTGTGATTCTTTGTCTAGCGCAATTTTATTAACATAAAAGTTGCAAAAATTAGACGTTTGACGTTGAGTTTTCAAAATACTTCGCATTGCCAGTTTTTTCAATGTAACACCACCTGTCGATGATTCTGTTTGTATCGAGTAGTCAGTGACAAAATTGAAAAAATTTTCAGTGTGTGTTCGTGACATTAGGAACTCATGTATATGTCTAATGTACGAGTTGAAAAAATGTTTTCCTTTTTTGTAATCATCTTCCGAACCAACTATGGGAAATAGTGGAGATTCGATCAGTGTGTGGGGACTTGACAGAAACGGGAAAAGCGTCGAAATCGCCACAAAAATGGAACACAGGTTACGACGATAACATAGAACTTTCAACGTGTTCAAAAAGACGACATCTTCTGCTCTCGATTGTACATTATCGGTGTAATTTTTCGACAACAACGATATAACAGCGATGGTAGCAATTTTTCTATAGATCGGATTCATGTCGAATTTGGTTTTCGTATAATCGGCTGCACAAAATTGTACGAATGTCATGATCAATTTCTGAAGGCGATGTGAATCTGTTAGGAAATGTTCAGCATTCAATTTGGACAGAAAATCTAGCAGATGCTCCAAGGAAATTCTGTAATATTTTGCCTCGGAAAACGCGTTTCACACACATTACAACGATATCGAATCGCTCTTCACATTGTAGTAACGTGGGTAATAATGCGTGTACATCTGTACACGATCGAATCAACAAAGCGTAAATGATCGTTGTTCGATGATAACACAAACAAACGTCGATTGATGTATGAATAATTTTTCTCCTCGTTAATTTCGTCAAATCTTTTCTTGTTTTGCTTCTCGTCGCTGTCAAGGAGATCCAGATGTTGACGACGTCGATAACGATAACAGTCGTCGTGGAGAATTTGTCGCTGATGAGCGTAACTTCCACGAGGAAGCATACATATCGGCAAGGTCAAAGGAAATCTCCATCAAGGAATACACTTTTCTTGCACGATTCTTCAAATGTATATAGGAAATTTTTTTGATATGTTGTCGTAAGAACGTAATTTGTTCTTTCACATGGTTCGGCACCATGTTCATCGGAAGATACGCTCATTTTCTCATATAATTTTTACGTTTCTCGCGTTCTTTCATCGTAGACGATAGAGACGACGCTCGCATGTCTGACGTGAATTCTGGTAAGAACCACAATGTAGAAACACTTCGTGTTTATCCTCCGTTTTATTGTCTGATAATCCCCATCATTCCCAACATCGAAGAGAAAATGGTCGTCAGTAGATGTGCTAGGACAGTTCGGGACCAAAATCACCCTTTTTTGCATGTAAATCTCCATAAGGAAATCTAAGGTTCATTTTAGCGAAAACTGACCATCCCAGGGTCATCCACAATCACGCATGCGCAGTCATATCGATGGGGTAGGTAGTCTATGGTTCTATGAACTGGTCATATGTCTATGGTTCCCGAAGTCTGTGAACTAATCATCTGTCTATGGTTCTTCCTTAACTATGGTCGGGTCAAGTCTGTGAACTAACCATCTGTCTATGGATCTTCCTAAACTATAGTCAGGGCAATCTGAAGTCTATGAATTAGGTATCTGAGTACTCACATTCTACTGAAATGATTTTTCTACGCACCGAGATTCGAACCTGGGAAATAAACTCTAAAGTTAGGCGGCTTAACCGCGAAGGTGGTGGTGGTGGTGGACTTGAACAATTTAATGCACTCCTACTGAAAATGAAATATTTTTCTACACACGGGAATCGAACCCGAGAAATGAAATCCAAAGCCGGCTCCTTAACCGCTCAGCTATGGAGGAATTGAGAACAAGTGATTTTAATATTGTAGATATAACCGTGGGGTATCCGGTCTGAGTGATAAGTGCGAGTATATTGCAGTCTATATGATGCAGGTAATTGTTTTACATGACGTCAGTCATGCAGGTATGTCACGAAGCCTACAGCGAGGTATGGAATGTGAGGCTTCATAGCGCTAGCCCATAGGGGTTTTGAAATAGTGTTGTTTGTACATGTCGTCAGTCACGTGATTTTTGAAAGAGACCGGGCATTCATCGGAGGTATCATGGGAGGGCTGCTGTTCCTTGAATGCATAGATGGAATGTTATATATAGTATAGAAATGATATCTTCTTCTGCATTTCTCAAACGCGATGTTTATAAGGAAATTACTTTCAAAAACGTTTATTCAAACTGTCTGTACCTTACTTGATTGCTATATTACAAAATGCGATTTCAATCATCTTAAACATATATGGAAATTATTTTTAGTATACAAAATGGAGTTGGGAGACTTCAATGGGGTATGGAATGTGAGGTTATACAGATTGTTTATGTATGACGTTAGTCATGTGAATTTGAATGAAGCTGGCGCGATCTCCAACGAGACAGGTGTGTATGTGAGGTTATACAGAGTGTGCAGGTATAATGACGTCTATCACGCAGGTCTTCAGTGAGGTATCTACCTTGCAGGAGCCTTCAATGAAATGTGGGGTTGTTTGTACATGCCGTTAGTCGCAGGGTTTTGTCTGAGTTATAATGATATCGTACGCGGCGCATTGTCTGCCCCCACAAGTCTTCAATAAGGGGTCATAACATCTAACATGCGATAGTTTACAAAAATGCTGCTTCTCATAATAGCGATATTATGAAGCGTTTGCAGAAATAACTATTAAATCATCTAAGGACTTTTTGCTTGATTAGAACTAGCGAGTACAAAATTCGTTATAATATTATAAGTATGTATCATTAGCTTACTTGTGCGATAAGGTCGTGCTAAATCATGTCCAACAGCAATGTATTCAACTTGGAATTATCGTAATGATGCGAGCGATCCTTCAATGTTAAAGTAGTTTCATAAGTTATCCGAAAGTAATATGAATATATAAAATGTTTTTCCAAAATTAGTTCCGAAGTAAACATAATTCGCTATAATATTCATTCATGTATGTTTCATAAATTATCCGATATAAATCAAATAAGTTTATGTCGCAGGTTGAACAATATTCACTATCAGATTTTGCGGTAGAGCTACAGCTGGTTCGAGAGAGATAAGAAAGATACGCCGATCACCTTCAAACGCGATGAGAATACTTTATTTTAAATCACACATGTAGTATGTATATATTCGAATCATATTGATTGTAAATCGCATAATATGATCCGAAATCTAGCTGCTGCTGGGTGTAGCCCAATACCTATACAGAATCTAGACGAAGCGGTGTTACACATCACGATGATTATTCGAACTGTCTGTACAGCTCGATTGCTATATAACAAAATACATTCTAATCATCTTAAACATATAGATGTGCTAATATAATTTTTTCGGTATGCAAAAATATACTAATAAAACATTTTTCATCGACACACACATTTCTTCATAGGATAGTTAGCTTTTTATAAAATTCAATCAATTTCAATGGGAAACATATATGCGAGGGAGTTTTATAGAGATCGAACTCATTTCCCCAACCACCCCAAGAGGTAGAACTATGATGAGGAATAGATGTGGATAATGATCATATGAATATCTTCATAAGCGCTAATCTATATGACATGCTTCATAAAAGTCTGAATATTGAGTAGAGCTATAGTATCTTTCTTCATAAGCGATCATTATCAACATTCAGACACTTGTTTAGCACGTGATTCAACAGCCTGGCATCATCGTTCACGAACTATGATGGGCTGATGAGGAATAAAATACCAATAATAATTATATAAATATCTCCATTAGCAATCTGTACTATTTTCCTTCACCAGCACGACTTTTACAAACTCCATACGTTCGCGTAAAAGATTATAATGATAAACACATTTTTGTTCACGGGTTTACATAATCATATGAATATCTTCATAAGCGCTATTCTATATGACATTCAAACACATGCTTCATAAAAGTCTGAACATTGAGTAGAGCTATAGTATCTTCATAAGCGATCTTTATCAACATTCAGACACTTGTTTAGCACGTGATTCAACAGCCTGGCATCATCGTTCACGAACTATGATGGTTCGATGAGGACTCAAACATTGAACAGATGAATCTTTGAGGTTAAATATCTGCTGTAGAAATTACCCCGCTTTTATTACCTCTTATTTGAGAATATCGATATTTCCCATGTAACTAACCTAAAGCTATTTTGTATGCAACATTGTTATCATTTGCGAGCCTACGAGGGCCTGTGTGTTGGTCGGGTCTAAATGAATATGTTTGACTATTATTACCTGTGGATTTATTTGAGATTCTTCAAGTTTGAGATTGATAACCCACATGAAGAAAGAAGCTTCAACGAATTGATATCAATGAATATTCGTTATTCTGAATGTGACAACTTTATCGGCTTCAACACTCGAGATAAGAGAGAATATTTACCGCAAACTGTCTTATAACCACTAGGTACTACATATTATAATAATTGAAAAGATAACATAATAATCTGAATCACTTTTATATTTATTAATTAGATAGTTACATAAATTTTTGTTTCTAGACCTGAAGCGATATTTAAAATTTAGATTACAATCCTGATGGGTTGATCCAGGGACTGTACTTTACCAAATGGCTCGTTCATTATTGTGATGTCTTGCGGGAAAGTGAGAGAAATAAAATACCAAAAATAATAATAATAACATTTATTTAGAAAAATACATTTAGAATTAAAATAATAACAGATTCATGGTTCTTCACACCAAATTCCGAACTGATCCTGTAATCGGAGAATACTCCATTATACGATCGTTAATGATGATGCAATAAGCCCTGGTGTTTTTGGGGAAATTCAGGAAACTTTCCATCTCTAGTTTGACGTCAACTGTTGATGACTTTATAGCATCGTTTTGTTTTGAACAGTCAATCACAAAAATTGCTCTATTCTTGAATGCTATATAATCCAACATGGGTTCGCTTATTATTTTATTTGAAAATGATTTCTGGAAATCATAGTACATCTGGTATGCTTCCACGTATTGCTGGTCGGTGAAATTCAATTTCATTGCTTCATATGGATAACACTCTGAATTCAAGTATAATTTAACATTTAGCAAGTTTATATTATCGAAATATGCACTGTGCTTAACAGGATTATTTTTTCGATCAGTTTGGAAAGCTAGAATCACATATCTGGGTCGTTCCAAATTCATTGAAGTTTTAACAGCCCAAATGTCGCGAGTGCTCTCCTTCATCAACGGATTTTCATGCAGATCCCAACTACGGAATGGAATCAAAATAGGCTTCTCAGCACTCAAATTCCCCAACATTTGAAATTTAACTTGATCACTTGGAAACACATGTCTCACTTTTAATGCTATCGTCTTCACATTTATTTTAGCCGTTTTCGTGCCTGTGCTATTAGTATAGCAATCGTTATCGGTTCGAGACCTTATCAAGCGCAGCTTATGTTTTCCACTCAAAACTTTGTTATAGTCAATGAATAGGCCTAGTAGAAAATTCAACGGTATCCATAAATTGATTTTATCATTGTAGACTGAACTCAATACATCCTTAAATGACCATCCAGAAATAGCTAGAGGTATAGATTCATGTTTGGCATATGTTAGATAAGCTCTGATGGTGCTGACAATACCAGGATCACGTACTTTGTCTATCTCTTTTCCATTCAATTCATAACTGATATATTCGAAGAGAAACGCTCCGAAATTATTCGTTAGTTTACATTCACCATCACCACTTGCTTCTGGCTGGAATTCTGCCTCGATGAATAAAGCAGACGAGGCCAAATCTACCAACACATCTTGTTGATTGATTAATATCTCAATTTCATCGCTGTTGCCAAAAGATGTTGTGTGGGGATAGTAGGTATGAGTTTCTTCTCGGATGATGTCTTCATTGAAGTTTGGCTCGTTGAATATTTGAAGTTTTTCCGACATTGTAACCAAGGGACTTCAAAAAATTTATATTTTCCAATGATAGTGATGCAGAAGCAACCTTCTCCTTCTTCAATGACAGTGATGCAGAAGCAACCTTCTCCCTCGAGCTCGTTGTAGATAATGACTGATGACCACTATGGAGATGTCTTTTATTGCTAAAATCCAAACCCATGTTCTCAAGCGATGGCTACTGCAACCTTCTCAGTTGAATTCCTTTCATATAATGAGTGGTGGTGAGTATTGGATTATTATTTATTGTTGTGAGCCATAATCCCTAGCGATCTTTTTCAATTCCAATCGTATAATAATTTCTTCTCCACGGAAATTTACCGGTTTCCAATTCTGATCTAAAATTTTCAGCGTGATGTTATCGAAGGACGTCTTGCTGATGACCGGTAGATAAATAAGATTCTTCGGCTCTATATCAATGGAAAACCCAGGTGGTACAAGAGGTGAGAACTCATATATCGTATGAGCTATCTTATTGTTATAATATGCTCCTGCGGTTAAGTTACACTCTACGCGTATAGTTTGAACTTTGATTATGTTTATAGGTCGATCAGATACGTGTAGTTCACGAGATGTCAATTTCTTTTTGCTGAATCCCAACAGTTCGCTTATACTATCTTTAGGAATAAAATTCACTTTAAAATCACTCTTCAGCTCTGTGTGTAGAGTGTTGTTGTAAGATTTTATTGATAATTTCCGGTCACGCTCTTCTTGCTTCACTCCTAGCCCACAAACTGCACTTTGTATGAAATCTTCGATGTCTGTCAACTCGTAGGACCCCGTAGGTATAGTAACTACTTTTTCCTCACCCTTCACATCTTCATAATAAAATTTATTAAAACCTTCTTCAATGTTCGGGATGCTATTGTACGTATGCAAACCAACAAGTGCGATAGAATAATATGAATGAGGATCTAGTTCTATAGGTGGGTGAAAATCTACAGATAAACGGGAGCTCTTACCCGTGATAGTGAACGTCTGAGACATGATTGATGAAAACTTTATCAACAATCTATTTATATACTAATAAAATGCTATGTTAGTCGACCACAACCGAAGAGTTAGAGAGAGCACGCTTTCATACAGACTGATGAGAATTCAAGATTGCACCGTTATTTAACGAGGGTGGGAGGAAGACCAAAGACCTCAAAATAATTTTTTTATTAATTTTCTCAATACAAAAGACTTAAGTATAATCTTAACAATATATGTTTCAAATATCTCAATCTTGACTCTTGATTCATCGTCCTAGTCGTATTGCATATTCCTACCCCTTCCACCTATATTGAAGTCCTTTTATGTATGTTCGACGCTGGTAAAAGTTCTTTCTTCTGTGCTCATGAAGCTCATGAACAACTTGTTTTCACTCATCTTATCAATGTGGAAATCTAGTGTAGAATTAATTTTTTGGGTATATTCACAGGATTTGGAGATATACGTTTCACAGAGGCCTGCTTTGATGTTGTGGATGATGGAGGTCTCTTCTTAGAAGGTTCCACAGATGTCATCCGTCGTTCTAACGCCTCCACTTTACTAGTAATGTCATTTAGACGCATGTTCACACTGTTAAATGTGTTATTGATCTCTTCCAATTTATTTCTGTTCTCACTCACACTATCACTGATTGTTTTATACTCTGATTTTATATAGATTCCCATTTCATTATATTTATTCTGAATGTCCATCAGATGTTTATCAATGTTGAGAATAACCTTATCATTCGTTAAGTTATGTTCATCCAGATCCTTGTTGATATCTTTGATCAAATTATCAATCCTAACATTGAAGGTATCTTTAAGACTGGTTTCCGTTTTCAGATTCAGTTTGTGTGTTAATTTATCAACATACACTTTATTTGCAACATCTCCATCATCATTCGGTGATTTTACGTTACACAATCTACGATTTTCCATATCATAACTTCCATCGCTCGTTAGGAATAATCCTTGTCCGTGAACTTGTTTGAAATTATTATTAAATACATTTGTATCATATATCCACATGGAAGAGGAGGCTCTGCCAAACTTATCCATTGAAACCATCTTTATAACTGTGATGAATTTGTCTTACACCTGGTTTTTGTTCAATTACCCCTGCCTCTATCAATTCTTCTATTATAGAGATTATCTCATTATGGTTACCTGCATACGAGGATGCAACAAGAAGTCTCAGTCTATCCACAATTTCGTTAACGTCATCCCAATAAACATATTCGATAGGTTTCTCGTTATATTCAAGCATATCATTTTTGATATATGCACTTCCAGTGTATGTTTTGGCTCTGGGTTTTTTCATGGAATTAATCAATGGTTTCAGTACATGTTTGTATTTCACTGTGTATCTTATTCGATCAGCTGGATCGTTATTACGTCTATAGGCACTAGTCATTTCCATCATTTGACTGTAATTTTTCCCATCTTCCACAGTGTAAGTATCAGGTAGAACATCTCTGTAAAATATCAAATTATACAGTCCTGTGGTACCTTTGAACGGAGTACCCTTGATAATTATATTACTCTCACTATCAATTTCTATAGGTTGATTACCCATGAACCATTTGTCTAAAGTTGAATTATATTGCAATCCCATTCTATCATCGTATTTCTTGACATCATCATCCAATAGGAATCCTTCCAAGTAATAACGTGCTAATGTGGGGTATTGTTGCAGAAACTCCTCTGTAGCCGCTGCATTATCTTTCTTATGTTTTCTGAATTCTTCACGAATCTGATCGATAGTAGGTTCGGGTGTAAACACATCCTCCTCAGTATCTTGGGGGTTATATACGAATTCTTCACCTTCAGTTACAATATTTGGGATTGGTATGTTCTCCATTTGTGTTGCTGTAGAAACAATACTTTTAGGTTTAACCAATGAATTTTGTTTGATTATTTCAGCATTTTTCGCAATTTCCTCCAGAGGTTTAGATACATTCCTGAACATATTATCTAGAATCTCATCATTTTCAGCTTTACCCAATTTCACAGCCATATATTTTTTCCTCACAACGTTTGCTAACTCCCAAATTTTTTTCTTCAATTGTTGTTTTTCTTTAAGCGTGTTACTCACACCCACGTCCATGCTGAGCGGGTTGTCTATTTCAAATGAAAGTATATATACATGTTAGATGTATATATAACTATCAAAACCTTTGCGATAACGTCCTTTGTTCATATCACAGTCTTTGTTTATCATAAGGAATCCATATTTATCTTTCCAACATACGCTACATATCTCTTTGAATTTTTCGAGTGACATGTCGGTACTTACATGATCGGTGAATATATGTTTCAAATTGAGCTCATCCTGTTCGAAAATAATCAAGCAATTGGCATTGTCGCGCAATCCATGTTTTGGACATTTAGCAAAAGACTGGCAAAGATAGAAACTATCAATTGAGTTGTGTCTCCCTCTTGAAAAATAAGCACGAATTTTCTGCTGTTTTCCAAACATCACGTCATCGAATATTATTATCGAATTAGGCCTCGCTTCTGTGGGGTCTATGACCTCATCACTTTCGGTACAAGGAAAATATCCAAGCCCCTCAATTTTCTTCAATGTCTCCTTTAGTAACTGGTATTTTGGTTGGTGTAAAGACTTTGAATATATGTACACGTTTTCAAATTTCAGGCCGTTAGCATCCAACAATAGAGATAACATCACATTTGTTTTCCCACAATTACTTGGACCACAGATTATTGTTCGTAGAGTATTAGGCAGCAAAGAGCTGTGACGTTGTGGTTGTTCAACATTCTCATTGCTTGATCCTAAGTTCATAATACTCAACGAGTCTTTTTGCTTAACAATCTTCATCATGCCTGAAGGCGATTCGAAATCATACTGAAACATATGTTAATAAGCATTTGTTTATATACTAGTTGATGATGTTATATTGTGTATGTCTGATCACGCGGTTAGGTACTTCTACTCCTCTCTCAAAATCAGGTTTCAAATACATGTTAAATAGGTATGAATGTTGAAACACGTGTCTGAATGTTGAAACACGTGTCTGAAACACGTGTCTGAAAGCTGAAACACGTGTCTGAAAGCTGAAACACGTGTCTGAATGTTGAAACACGTGTCTGAAACACGTGTCTGAATGCTGAAACACGTGTCTGAATGTTGAAACACGTGTCTGAAACACGTGTCTGAAAGCTGAAACACGTGTCTGAATGTTGAAACACGTGTCTGAATGTTGAAACACGTGTCTGAAACACGTGTCTGAAAGCTGAAACACGTGTCTGAAAGCTGAAACACGTGTCTGAATGTTGAAACACGTGTCTGAATGTTGAAACACGTGTCTGAAACACGTGTCTGAATGCTGAAACACGTGTCTGAATGCTGAAACACGTGTCTGAATGTTGAAACACGTGTCTGAATGTTGAAACACGTGTCTGAAACACGTGTCTGAATGTTGAAACACGTGTCTGAATGTTGAAACACGTGTCTGAATGTTGAAACACGTGTCTGAATGTTGAAACACGTGTCTGAAACACGTGTCTGAAAGCTGAAACACGTGTCTGAAAGCTGAAACACGTGTCTGAATGTTGAAACACGTGTCTGAATGTTAAAGCATGTGTTGAATCATGCGATAAAACATGTGCATGAATGTATTACAAACATTATGATTATTCACATTTTATTCCTCATTAGTCCATCATAGTTCGTGAACGATGATGACGTCATCATCGTTCGTAAACTATGGTCGCAGGGTTGAATCAGTTACTGTCATTGGCTTGAAGCAGTGACGTCATCATCGTTCGTGAACGATGGTCGCCGGATTGAATCAGTTACTGTCATTGGCTTGAAGCAGTGACGTCATCATCGTTCGTGAACGATGGTCGCCGGATTGAATCAGTTACTGTCATTGGCTTGAAGCAGTGACGTCATCATCGTTCGTGAACTATGATCGCCGGGTTGAATCAGTTACTGTCATTGGCTTGAAGCAGTGACGTCATCATCGTTCGTAAACTATGATCGCCGGATTGAATCAGTTGCTGTCATTGGCTTGAAGCAGTGACGTCATCATCGTTCGTGAACTATGATCGCCGGGTTGAATCAGTTACTGTCATTGGCTTGAAGCAGTGACGTCATCATCGTTCGTAAACTATGATCGCCGGATCTTCAATTCAATAAAACACCACTTACTCGTCAAATCCTTATGTATTCCGATACACATAAAGCTGATGTTCTCACCCACCCCAATTTGTATGCATCATATTGATTTTCCCTACATCAGCGGTAAATATTCTCTCTTATCTCGAGTGTTGAAGCCGATAAAGTTGTCACATTCAGAATAACGAATATTCATTGATATCAATTCGTTGAAGCTTCTTTCTTCATGTGGGTTATCAATCTCAAACTTGAAGAATCTCAAATAAATCCACAGGTAATAATAGTCAAACATATTCATTTAGACCCGACCAACACACAGGCCCTCGTAGGCTCGCAAATGATAACAATGTTGCATACAAAATAGCTTTAGGTTAGTTACATGGGAAATATCGATATTCTCAAATAAGAGGTAATAAAAGCGGGGTAATTTCTACAGCAGATATTTAACCTCAAAGATTCATCTGTTCAATGTTTGAGTCCTCATCGAACCATCATAGTTCGTGAACGATGATGCCAGGCTGTTGAATCACGTGCTAAACAAGTGTCTGAATGTTGATAAAGATCGCTTATGAAGATACTATAGCTCTACTCAATGTTCAGACTTTTATGAAGCATGTGTTTGAATGTCATATAGAATAGCGCTTATGAAGATATTCATATGATTATGTAAACCCGTGAACAAAAATGTGTTTATCATTATAATCTTTTACGCGAACGTATGGAGTTTGTAAAAGTCGTGCTGGTGAAGGAAAATAGTACAGATTGCTAATGGAGATATTTATATAATTATTATTGGTATTTTATTCCTCATCAGCCCATCATAGTTCGTGAACGATGATGCCAGGCTGTTGAATCACGTGCTAAACAAGTGTCTGAATGTTGATAATGATCGCTTATGAAGAAAGATACTATAGCTCTACTCAATATTCAGACTTTTATGAAGCATGTCATATAGATTAGCGCTTATGAAGATATTCATATGATCATTATCCACATCTATTCCTCATCATAGTTCTACCTCTTGGGGTGGTTGGGGAAATGAGTTCGATCTCTATAAAACTCCCTCGCATATATGTTTCCCATTGAAATTGATTGAATTTTATAAAAAGCTAACTATCCTATGAAGAAATGTGTGTGTCGATGAAAAATGTTTTATTAGTATATTTTTGCATACCGAAAAAATTATATTAGCACATCTATATGTTTAAGATGATTAGAATGTATTTTGTTATATAGCAATCGAGCTGTACAGACAGTTCGAATAATCATCGTGATGTGTAACACCGCTTCGTCTAGATTCTGTATAGGTATTGGGCTACACCCAGCAGCAGCTAGATTTCGGATCATATTATGCGATTTACAATCAATATGATTCGAATATATACATACTACATGTGTGATTTAAAATAAAGTATTCTCATCGCGTTTGAAGGTGATCGGCGTATCTTTCTTATCTCTCTCGAACCAGCTGTAGCTCTACCGCAAAATCTGATAGTGAATATTGTTCAACCTGCGACATAAACTTATTTGATTTATATCGGATAATTTATGAAACATACATGAATGAATATTATAGCGAATTATGTTTACTTCGGAACTAATTTTGGAAAAACATTTTATATATTCATATTACTTTCGGATAACTTATGAAACTACTTTAACATTGAAGGATCGCTCGCATCATTACGATAATTCCAAGTTGAATACATTGCTGTTGGACATGATTTAGCACGACCTTATCGCACAAGTAAGCTAATGATACATACTTATAATATTATAACGAATTTTGTACTCGCTAGTTCTAATCAAGCAAAAAGTCCTTAGATGATTTAATAGTTATTTCTGCAAACGCTTCATAATATCGCTATTATGAGAAGCAGCATTTTTGTAAACTATCGCATGTTAGATGTTATGACCCCTTATTGAAGACTTGTGGGGGCAGACAATGCGCCGCGTACGATATCATTATAACTCAGACAAAACCCTGCGACTAACGGCATGTACAAACAACCCCACATTTCATTGAAGGCTCCTGCAAGGTAGATACCTCACTGAAGACCTGCGTGATAGACGTCATTATACCTGCACACTCTGTATAACCTCACATACACACCTGTCTCGTTGGAGATCGCGCCAGCTTCATTCAAATTCACATGACTAACGTCATACATAAACAATCTGTATAACCTCACATTCCATACCCCATTGAAGTCTCCCAACTCCATTTTGTATACTAAAAATAATTTCCATATATGTTTAAGATGATTGAAATCGCATTTTGTAATATAGCAATCAAGTAAGGTACAGACAGTTTGAATAAACGTTTTTGAAAGTAATTTCCTTATAAACATCGCGTTTGAGAAATGCAGAAGAAGATATCATTTCTATACTATATATAACATTCCATCTATGCATTCAAGGAACAGCAGCCCTCCCATGATACCTCCGATGAATGCCCGGTCTCTTTCAAAAATCACGTGACTGACGACATGTACAAACAACACTATTTCAAAACCCCTATGGGCTAGCGCTATGAAGCCTCACATTCCATACCTCGCTGTAGGCTTCGTGACATACCTGCATGACTGACGTCATGTAAAACAATTACCTGCATCATATAGACTGCAATATACTCGCACTTATCACTCAGACCGGATACCCCACGGTTATATCTACAATATTAAAATCACTTGTTCTCAATTCCTCCATAGCTGAGCGGTTAAGGAGCCGGCTTTGGATTTCATTTCTCGGGTTCGATTCCCGTGTGTAGAAAAATATTTCATTTTCAGTAGGAGTGCATTAAATTGTTCAAGTCCACCACCACCACCACCTTCGCGGTTAAGCCGCCTAACTTTAGAGTTTATTTCCCAGGTTCGAATCTCGGTGCGTAGAAAAATCATTTCAGTAGAATGTGAGTACTCAGATACCTAATTCATAGACTTCAGATTGCCCTGACTATAGTTTAGGAAGATCCATAGACAGATGGTTAGTTCACAGACTTGACCCGACCATAGTTAAGGAAGAACCATAGACAGATGATTAGTTCACAGACTTCGGGAACCATAGACATATGACCAGTTCATAGAACCATAGACTACCTACCCCATCGATATGACTGCGCATGCGTGATTGTGGATGACCTTGGGATGGTCAGTTTTCGCTAAAATGAACCTTAGATTTCCTTATGGAGATTTACATGCAAAAAAGGGTGATTTTGGTCCCGAACTGTCCTAGCACATCTACTGTCGTCAAATGGAGATACCTAGAGTACAGACTATAGTTCAAAAATAAAATACCACTCTACAATTATTGATATCTTATTCACTACGCCAACTTCTATAACGGAAAAGATACGTTCGTTTTATCCACCATACCAGCGTCTCGAGTAAGTCATACTTCACAATTTCGTATTGATGATAGAAGTCTTGCGACTCCTTATCTAGCGCAATTCTGTCGATGTTACTATAAAAATTAGACATTTGACGCTGCGTTTTCAACATACTTCGCATTGCCAGTCGTTTCAACGTAACGCCATTTTTCGACAATTCTGTCTGTTTCAAGTAGTCATCAGAAATTTGAAGAATCTTCCCGTCCATGTTTGCGATATCAAAAACTCATGAATATGTCCAATGTGGGAATTGAAAAAATGTTTTCCGTTTTCGTAATCATCTTTCGAACCGACCAGGGGATATAGTGGAGCTTCGATCAGTGCATGGGGACTCGATAGAAATGGGAAAAGCGTTGAAATAGCCACAAAAATCGAGCATAAGTTACGTCGATAACATAGAGTTTTTAACGTGTTCAAAAAAACGACATCTTCTGTTCTCGATTGTACATCACCGGCGTAATGTTTCGACAACAACGATATAACAGCGATGGTCGCAATCTTTTTATACATCGGATTCGTGTCGAATTTGATTGTCGTATGATCGGTTGCACAAAATTGTACGAATGTCAAGATCAATTTCTGAACGCGATGTGAATCTGTTAGGAAATGCTCAGCGTTCAATTTGGACAGGAAATCCAGCAGATGCTCCAAGGAAATTCTGTAATACTTTGCCTGGGATAACATGCGTTTCAAACACATTACAACGATATCGAATCGATCTTCATATTGCAGTAACGTGGGTAACAACGCCTGTTTGTCTGTACACGATCGAATCAACAGAGCGTAAATAATCGTTGTTCGATGATAACACAAACAAACGTCGATCAATGTATGGAAGATTTTTTTCCTCGTAAATTTCGTCCAATCTTTTCTTTTTTTGCTTCTCGTCGCCACCGAGGTGGATACAGATGTTGACGATGGCGATAACGATAACAATCGTCGTGAAGAATTTATCGGAGTCGAGCGTAACTCCCACAGAGGAGCATACATTTCAGCAAGGTCGAAGGAAATCTCCGTCAAGGAATAATTTTTTTCGGTAAGATTCTTCAAATGTTGATAGAACATTTTCTCGACATGTTGCTGTAAGAACGTAACTTTTTCTTTCATACGGCTCGACACGATGTTCGCAGAAAGACGCGTACATTTTTTCAAATAAATTTTACGTTTCTCGCGTTCTTTTTTCTTGGACGATAGCAACAACCGTAGCATATCTGACGTGGATTCTGGTTATAACTACAATAAGGTCGACTGAACTGAACTGACATTGCTGTCAGAGCCGTATTTATACGCTCTCGTCAGCGTATCGGACGTTCATCTTTATGTTCCGCATAATGGTAGAATTCGTATCTCGTGATGGACACGTTAGCTGTAAACGGGTTAAAATAGATCGCAATATTTTCTAACATTTTTATTCGAATTATACGTGAAATACATTCAATTACTATAGGTTACTTGTTTTATCCGCTTTCGTCGTCGTCGTCGTCGTCGTCGTCGTCGTCAACGTCGATTGGTTCGACAGATTTGACCGATCGGATTCTTCGTCGGACAAAAACATCTCTTCGTCCACGAACAACATTTTTTTTTGATCGGCTTCTGATACGGCATCACCACCGTTGACGACGACGAGTGCGACGTTCGTGTTCGATTCATTCCGGCCTGGATATTTCTTGAAATATAGCATAGTCAAGAATCGATGAAAATTTATGGACGCTTCACAGTAACAAAAATATTGAAGACAATACGGGCAAAAGCCTGTGGAGATGTTTGCTAATAGGTAATCCTCGACATCTCTGGTATATGCTAACGATGACCAGAACGATGCTGTTGTTGCTGCTGCTGTTGACGACGATGATGATGATGATGTCTGGTTATTCGACTACATATCGAATGAGTTGTGTGCTACGGCCACCCTGACGTATCGTCGTACGACCGATCGGTACTAGTCGAAATTGCCGTTTGACAGGCGAGTTCTTAGCTCGTTCAGTTTTGTAGGTTTCACTCCCGTCAATCGCATAGCATAATCTACGGGCGATTGATCTTCAGAGATATTGGGAACGAAAGCGTTAATGTCGTAAACGTATTTGTATTGATCGACAATTTCGCGGAGCTTTTCTTTGATATCTGCCAGAACGTACACCGGAGGATCGTTAACTTTGATGAATGATTTGAGATGTTTCTTCAACAATTTTCTATTATTATCATCACCGTAACATTCGCATAATACGTCAACGAAATCGTGCGTTCCCGTGCATACGTCGAAATGTTGCAGAGCATACACGAGATGACTTATACAACGACTCAGCGGTATCGGTGCTACGGTATTATAATTATCGTTCGTCGACAGGAAATTGGTTACGGAATAAACGAACTGACGCACGGTGTGTTTCGTACAATTTTCCAGCATGGCCAGTGTGATTTCCAAAGCACATATATGACTGGGTGTCAGCCATTTCGATTGATGCACGTCTTTGAAATTATATTTTGGTATTAGATTTTTGCACTTGACCCACCGTCCTTTTGTATCGGTACATATGGCATTGAGCAACTTTTTACGATTTTCGCTGTTCAAATAGTCGATATTACGAGATCGACCCATTTTCTGCGTACCGAAACCACCTTTCGCGGGCGGTCTTCTGGGATTAACATTATCCGTGTCTAATTGACGATGCCTGCGTTTCGGTGGAATACGTTTAAAATTTATCAATGGATCTCCATCATCGCTATCATCGCCGTCCGTACCGTCGTTATCGCCGCCGTCGTCGTCGTCGTCTTCGTCATCGTCGTCGTTATTGTTAGCACCGCGATCGGTTTTCATCCATCGTATACCACGTCTGACGTTCGCCGGACGTACGAGTGTTTTATTCTTACGATTGTTATTATCGATATTATTATTATTACTGTCGTCATCGTCCGCGTCGTCGTCGTCGTCGTCGTTGTCGTTAACGTCAACGTTTCCGTTGTTATTATTGTCGTCACCATTATTCGTGCGGTAGATCGTCCTCATTTGTTTCACGTTTACCGTGGAATTAGACGTATCTCCAGCTCTTTTCCCGTCGTTTTTATCGTTCGCAACGGGAGATTGTTTCGTTTTATTATAAATTTTGCGTTTTCCGATTCTAATATTTTTACCGTTCATCGACGGTAGAATCTCCGTGGACGAAGTTGATGGTAACGGATTTTCATATATACCTCTTTTCGATGCCAACGACTTTGAAGGCAACTTCGCCGTTTTCGATGGAATTCCTTTTTTACCGATACTAATAATGTTGATTTTTTTTGTCGCTACACTATCAGTTTCCGACCGCGAATTATTATTATCGATCGTCTTCGACGGAATATTGTAAATTTGTCCCATCACTGGGTTTCGTTGTATTTCTTTCCCGATCGATGGATTTAACTGTTTTCCTTTCCCTTGTGACGTTGATGTCGGAACGAAAACTGGTGAGGATATTGGTGATGGGGACGATCGTACATTATTGGCATTGTTATATTGGTGTTCGAGCCAAGAATTACACGATGTCGTTTGATCGTGTAGAAGATCCTCATCGAACGGTGGCGGTGTTACTATATCGGATAGAGGTGACGCATTAAGATCACTAACGCCGTGATCGAAGAGAAACATCGTAAGGCCATCGGGGTCAGGATATGATTGGATAAAATTCGCGGCCGCTTCGGCAGTCAATAGAGGTGTACTCACTCTTTCATGTTGCTCGTGTTCAGGTTCCTCGAACGGGTCGAGCGATCGCTGTTGATTTTGATTCTGCATCGTCGTCTTATTCACTCATTCAATTACATCCAACGTGTGACCGTGTCATGAGATACATTTGTATGACGTGAAAGGTTCGTCGACGAACCGTTTGGGCGTACGAGCGAGAGTTACAATAACATAGTGGTCGGAATGCGCTTTTTCAATGAATTTTCTCTGTTTAAAGATCCACCATTGCCGGTCGTATTCGTAGAACGTCTTTCCGCATCCTCTAACGCGAACATACCGTTTATTTTACGCGGAATTACCGTTCCTCCGGCACCGACCTTCGTGTGTCGCCCGGGTCGACGTACCGTTTTCGCGATAGACGTTCTATTCACGATCGGTTTCTTTTTCTTCTTGACTAGCATTTTATTGGTGGTTTTTTTGCCGAGATTATTCGGTCGAGACAGCCGTCGTCGTCGTTTTCGTACCAAAGAAACGGACGCGGTTGTCGGTCGATACGCTTCACGATTCGTCGTCGTCGTCGTCGTCGTTCCCTTGGTTGCGTGTTTCGCAGTCAACAGATATATGTCAGTTCCTCGACCTAACGTCGACACGTTGTAATAACGTCGTACGTCGTGTATAGTCGGTCCACCGGAATTCGCTATAGGAACCATGTGTGTCTGTTTTATGATTTCATTTCGGACGTCCTGTTTCGACTGATCGAACCAGATAGCTTTCAACTTGGAATTGTCCGATTGCGAATACAACGTCGAAATTAAAGCGTTCAGGCGGGCAGTTTTGCTAGTTTTAATCCATTTTGTACTATTACTACTACTTCTACTACTACTACCAATACCGTTGTTAATTTTTTTGGTTATTTTCCGTTTTGGTCATGATACTCTTTTCATGTTTGTTTCTTATAAGATAGTAGACGGCGTAATGGAACATATAGAATCGACGACGATCGCACCTAACGCGGTTTCTTCTTCGTCGAGCGTCAACGGCGTCGGAAGCAGCAGCAGCAATTACAATCCGAATTACGGCGTGTCGACCGCCGTCAGAAATGACGCTAGTGCGGAACGGAAGATCGCGCGTAAGATAGATTCGATGTACGCGTCCTTGCGCGACAACGTGATAGATAATAACGAATTTTATTCGTTTTACACGTCGATGACGATCTTGTTGTTCACGCTCTTCACGTTGTATTGTAATTATTCTCGTGCGACTGCCAGCGGAGTTTACTGGATGATCGGTAACTTGATCGTCGTGATCTTCAACGCCTGGATGAATATTTCATTATTTTTGCATAATCGCTAGAAACGCCATTTCATCGTGATCTTTATACCCAAAAGTAAGATCGACTCGTGTTTAATTCGAATACACACGTACACACACACATATATACACGTACGTTATGCGATCCTTATTTGCCACGGATCGACGGTACGACGAACGGTCGTCGGTGTCGTCGTTATCATCGATTCCGTCGAAAAAAATATTATTCATCGTCGTTTGTTGTATAACGATGTTGTTGGTTTATAAAGTATACGTGAAACCGCTCGATAAATTTGCGGGAGTCATCGGAAATTCGGATGCCGACGTTACCGATATCGTCGACGACGACAAACTTGGACGGCAAAACGATATGTTACATAGCGCTTGGAACTTGGACGATTTACCGTCTGTGACTTACGCCGAAAAGTACGTGAACGACGGACAAATGGGAATTGACGCCGATGCTAAAAGGTGCGTTTCTCGTGGAGGTTTATATCTAGGCCCGGACGATATATCGATAGATTGTACGGAATTGTGTAATTCGAAGGATTTCCGCTATAAATACGTCAACGAAAACTCGTTCGTCGTCGACGGATCGATAATGGCCAAACAGGGCGCCTATTGCGTGCCTACGCACGTGGTCAATTCATTCGGCGGCGAAGATGGCTGTGAAATCGTCGGCTGTAACGGATACCTGAAAGACAATTTGACCGGTCGATGTTATCGCAATCGCATACCTACCACGCTAACCGTCGGTGCCGACCCGCAAAATGAACTGATCGAACGTTCGTCGTCGAACAATGCACCAGTCTATCGTTTCCATTGTACAGACACCGAAGTTCATCCCGATACAGGAGTGAGCACGTTGCGAGCGGTGGAATCGATACGATACGACTTTATGCATAACAAACTGATAGCTTCCGAATTTTCGCGTTTCGATCGCGTACGAAACGGATGCGCGGAACAAATTTTCAACGCCGTCCCACAGATCGTACCCAATTTTACGGAAGGTACGTGCACCTGCATCGAAGGACTACATCACGACAAAAAGGACGATACGAATAACGATAATAATAACAACAACAACAACAACAAGAACAACGATCACAACGGTAGCGGCAACGGCAGAAGCGACGATAACGACTACAAGGATGGCATGATGTCGTCGTTGAAAACGATAAAATTACATCAACGATGTTCGCCCTGTTTGAGCGGTTGGTCGAAGGAAGACTCGTACACTCGTATCGGTAGAGCTTGTCGCAAAGCGTTCGACGATTCACGTATCGATCCGCACGATATGCTTTTACCGTGTGGAACTCGTACGTTCGACTCGAAACAAGCGGCATGTGTCAACGGGAAGATATACATTTCAGGAGGATTATCTCATTTCGCCCGCAACGTACTTGACAATGAACCATCCCAGTAGTCAGATATTATTTAGTAATGTATTTACAATTATGTGGGCGAATAAACAAACGTTTTCTATTAGTCGTTGTTGTTTTTTTTTTCGCTCTTTCACGGACGTTTTGCGTTATCGCCGAATACACAAGACGAAACCATTATACACGTTATCGACAAGATACACACGACAAATACGAAAGATATCGTTATGGGTAACAGCCATATGGCTGCACAAATGGTAATCATCGCGACAGGTACGTACGTTTTATGTACGATTTTTGCGTAATCACGTCTGGTCGTCATGGCCGCTTCGTAATATGTCACATCGTCCAAGTCCAACAGCATATTTCTGATCATCAATCTATTGAAAATCATCCGCATGTCTCGCGTCGAAAACGAACCGTCGTCGTCGTCGTCGTGTTCTCCGCCTAATTTAACGTTACCGTGCGTCGTCCAATCGACCCGACTACCGTCCGACGTGACGGTTCTATGACGAGAATAAACGAACGTATGTTTCAATATGTCGAGGGATTCTCCAACGTCCACAGTACGTGTCCCGTCCTTTCTGACGTGTAAACGCCAAAACGTATATGGCGTCATTTCGATTCGTCGCATTCATAGTTGATTTGTCGTTCCAACAGAGCACCTTCGCTGATTTTACGTAATAGCGCGTCGGAATACGCGGGCACGGGAAACTTCAACGGATCCCATATAAATTGGAGAACGATATCGATCAAAGGACCGATGATCGTCAACCATCCGACTATGCTCAGCGCCGATACGGCTGAGCCCGACAAAGCTATAGCTTGTCTGCCGATAGTCGTTACGATCGAATCTATCAGCACGTGTGTCATGGTATGCGACAGCGAAGTGGCCAGTAATTTGGCGGCGATCGTCTTGCCACCCCGTAACAGGTCAGATTGTAGGAAAGATTTCAAAATTTCCGGAACGATCTTGGTGATCCATTGTTTCAAAACTGCCGAACTCACGTCCGCACTAAACTGGAAAGATAATTCCTTCAGGTTGTGCGTGGTCGATAACATACCACCGATGTCCGTTAAGATTTGTTGCATCGTCTGTCCGAACGACTCCGTGTACACGTCGTTATCGAGTTCGTCGTTATCGCGATCGACGTCGTTCACGTCTGTCGCCTCAGGCGTCATCGTCGTCGTCGTCGTCGTTCTTCTAGTTCTCGACGACAAAGCTGCGATCTCACGTCGTAATCGTTTGCTGTGCGGTATCAAGACGTTCTGTACGATATCGCTCGTTAACGTGTTGACCGATGCTGTTTCGTTGCCGGCGCCGGTATCGTTATGCGTAGATGATTCGATGGTATCGTTGTCGTTCTAACGATCTGCGGACACGGAAAATTTTGCTTGATGTCCGACGATATTTTGTCGCTGCTTGTGGAGTTTCTCCACCAGACGACCGCCGTATTTGTCGTTGCGACCATCTTCGATCTGGGAATATTCGTCCGTCCAGTATAGTCGTTCACGCTTATCGGCATCGGTCAAGCCCAACTGTGACAGTAGTATGTCGTCGGACACGTAACGTTTCGACGAATTACGAAATCGCTTCCAATCCAACACGGAATTCAAGAAGGGAACGGTAACGGGAAAATGTCGTAAAAATGGTGGTAGATCGTTCGCGTGCGTATGCTCGAATAGTCGTCGAATTTCGTGTACCGATTGTTCGAAAACGTTCGCCGTCATTTTTACCATCCGTATCAGCGACGAACCTACGAATAATTGAACGTAATAGAGACTGCCTTCGAAGCCACAAGCCATGTCATCCCCGTCGCCGTCTGTGGCATTTTCATCTTTCATATAATTCATATAGAACGATTTACAATACGTTGTATCGATACGAGCACAGGTGATCGGATTCCGATCGGCACCCAATTCGGTCACGTATAACGAAAATCCGACCGGATCGATTTGGTCGGTATAACGTCGCGAAGGATCCACGAAAAACGACACCAAATGCTGATTTTCCAACAGACAAGCGCCCTTGTACCATATCAGATAGGGCGGCACGTTGTGTTCGTCCCCGTGTGAAGACGACTTTGTCGATTGCGACGAAATATCCGACGGTACGTTTCTCGAGCGGGAATTGAAACATACCGGCGCACAGGCGTTCATACGTTTGCCGTGAGGCAATCCGAAACTGAAAGGTGTCGTGTCGGGCTTGCAAGATTCGCTCGAAGGAAACGTCGAGAAACAAGACGTTGTCAAACATCCGTTCTCGTTAAATTTCCATTCGGTCGTTATGGCACGGTCGACGAATTCAGATTCGAACGAGTAATCCTCGATCGGATTCGCTGCCCTGATTTCCAAATTAGTATGCGAGAACATGTGCGAATCGCTTTTCCTACATCTATTTCGTACATTGAGTATATTTCGATATCCCGAATAGGATTTAGCGTCTCGCGAATCTTTCGCAGTGAATCCTATTATCGCGGTAACGTCCAAGTCTCCGTCGCTACGGTTCTTGCTATTATCGTTTGTCGATTTCATCGAATTCTTAGTTATTCGAACTTCTCACGACTTGTACTATATTTTATAGACGGCACGACTACAGTTTTGTTACATAGCTATTCGATAGAAAAGATAGTTGCCCACGTATCATTCGTTCCTATTTTTACATGTAATTCTCGTTCGAGAAAATTCGACCGACCAACTTTTGACGATCTGTAATTTCGCTTAGCAGCTACTCATCGCTCAAGACGAATCTTAGTCGAAAAATGAAATTGTATGATATAGTCTGATGAACGCGAAATTCATCTATTAGATTTCTCATCGAACGACTTCAACGATTCACAATTTCGTTGCACAACTCATCGCTGAAAAGGACGGTTGTCAGTCAACATATTAATCGTTCCTCGTTCTGAACGTTACTCTCGTTCGAAAAATGGAATTGTAAAATATTTTCTGGTCAAAAAATTTTGTCGAGTACATTTCTCACCGATCAACTTACACGATTCCAAATTTTGTGGCGTGAACCTACGACAAAATAAAAAGGATAATCGTCGACGTAACACTCGTTCCTCTTTCTGAACGTGATGCTCGTTCGAAAAATGAAAATGTGAAATTTAACAGATGAACAATCTTCATCGGTCAAGTTTCTTGCCGATCGAATATTCAAACTAGCACGATTCTCGTCGTGTGTACGAATCTATCGTCCGACGAATGAAGTTGTAAAATATTTCCTGACCAAACTTTTCGACTTGAAATCTGTCGTTGAACGAATCTCTGAACTATGTGTTCCTCGTCATGCGCACTCGAGCTACAAAATCTTTGAACGTAACTCTCGTTTGAGAAATGAAACAGTTCTGTCTCGAGTGAAATTTGTTGGAACGAAATTCCATCGATGAATTTCTTCGAGCTGCAAAAGCTTTGAACGTAACTCTCGCTCGAGAAATGGAAACGTAAAATATTTTCCGATGAACAAACTTTGTCCATCTAGAATCTCTCGTCGAACCATTGATGATTGTTGAAACGAAATTCCACCGGTGGATTTCTTCGAGATACAAAAACTTTGAACGAAACTCTCGTTCGAGAAATGAAAGTGTAAAATATTTTCTGATAAACAAACTTTGTCCGCCTAAAATCTCTCGTCGAACAAATGTCCAAACTTATAAGTTTCTCGTCATGCGCACTAGCCTCATCGAGAAACTGTTTTGTCTCGAGTGAAATTTGCTGAAACGAAATCTCACCGGTGGATTTCTTCGGGCTACAAAAACTTTGAACGAAACTCTCGTTCGAGAAATGAAATCGTAAAATATTTTCTGGTGAACGAACTTTGTCCGCCTAGAATCTCTCGTCGAACGAGTCTCCAAACTTGAAGTTCATCGTCATGCGCACTAGCGTTATCGAGAAATAGTTTTGTCTCGAATGAAATTTGTTGAAACGAAATCTCACCGGTGGATTTCTTCGAGCTGCAAAAACTTTGAACGAAACTTTCGTCGAACGAATCTCCAAACTTAAAGTTCCTCGTCATGCGCACTAGCTCCGTCGAGAAACAGTTTTGTCTCGAATGAAATTTGTTGAAACGAAATCTCACCGGTGGATTTCTTCGAGCTACAGAAACTTTGAACAAAACACTCGTCGAACGAGTCTCCAATTTTAAAGTTCCTCGTCATGCGCACTAGCCCCGTCGAGAAACAGTTTTGCCTCGAATGAAATTTGTTGAAACGAAATCTCACCGGTGGATTTCTTCGAGCTACAAAAACTTTGAACGAAACTCCCGTCGAACGAGTCTCCAAACTTAAAGTTCCTCGTCATGCGCACTAGCTCCATCGAGAAACAGTTTTGCCTCGAATGAAATTTGTTGAAACGAAATCTCACCGGTGGATTTCTTCGAGCTGCGAAAACTTTTGCAGCAGTGATGACTCACAGTTACGTGACGTATACGTGACGTAGCACGGGGGCAACGAAAATTGTGGAAAGCAACTTTCAGCTCTCGCGAGAAGCTAACACCAAGTCTAAACAGTCAACTGGGCTCCACGTACCCCCATAGCACCCCTCACCCCTATATATATATATTATATATATATATATTTTTATAACCTCCGCGACAGCCTGCTCCTTCTTACTACTACGTTGTTCTTACTCTGGTCAAGGAGGTTTATGTTCGCGCTCGTGGAGCTCTCTGATTATATAGTTAATTTGGGGTCAGCTGAGTGAATACTCGATTCTCATTGGACCGAAGCCGTTCGACGTCACAAAAATCCTAAAATCTACTGATTTCTGACGAAAATCACGGTAGAAGGGGTAAAATTTTGATCATATTCGATTCAGAGTTCTGGGAGCGAAGTCGATTGAGGTTAGATTGTACAATATTAAACCCACCCCATCCATAGATTTAGTATTTTCCGTGAATTCTGTGAGACATCTATGGTAGACATTCGATATATTGTTTTCCCGATAGGTGTCGCCAAGACGATCACCGCTCCCAATCAAATCAGTTCATATCATACACCGACAGATGGCAGCATCGATCTCGCCAAATGAAGTCATTCCAAGACGTGTTGGAATGTTTTATCCAATTTGTCGTGTACGTCGTCATCGTGAGTCGAAAGTTGAACGTATCTCATCGTTGTTTTGATACTTTTATGCCGATCGCTCGTGATGCATGTTTCACACCGTACTTGGAAAATATTTCACCCAAAAACCAACGCCTTCACGCGTGCCATCGTACCCAATGTGGACGATCTTTTCCGAATAACAGACGATATAAACGATCGAAACGCAAATGTAATTGCTTTTCCGACGAGTATAGCGTAAGGAACGGCACGTCGTCTGAGACATTCTTGTCGCCTAACGTGGCATGTACGCCTTGACGCGTGCCATCGTACCCAATGTGGACGATCTTTTCCGAATAACAGACGATATAAACGATCGAAACGCAAATGTAATTGCTTTTTCGACGAGTATAGCGTAAGGAACGGCACGTCGTCTGAGACATTCTTGTCGCCTAACGTGGCATGTACGTCGAGGATCAAATGAAATAAATCGTGGTACTTTTTGCGTATGTCGGACACGAGGAAAATCGTAAAAATTACATCACGTTTTCCTATCGCATCTATCTGACCTTTATTCAGTAACTCTTCGTATTCGTTCCGGCTCAGACTATACAGGGAAGCTATCATACGAGCTCCCGTAAAATATGACAATACGAATAACGTGCTGAAAACGATATCGGCTATGTATAGTTTCGCGATCGCATTCGACGGAGATTTCATCGGTGAATCGTCGTTTGGCGTGAGCGACGAAGTGGACGACGAAAATAAAAAGTTGTCTGATGGATCGGTAGTTCGTTGTCGTTGTCGCTGTTGCTGCTGCTGCTGCTGCTGCTGCTGCCACTTTTGATGATTCTTCAGCGTTTCGATACACCAAGATAACATTCGTTTGACGGAATCGTCAGAGAATACCAATTGACGTTGTTTGTTTAGCGACAAGATACGACTTTGGTGATTTTTCGATAGGACGTGGAGATCTTTTTGAACTTCGTATTCGAGATGTTTGTATGAAAGCATACCGAACCGGTCGAAAAGACGTTGTCGATCGTCCGATGACAAGTAAGCGTCCAACTGATCGGTATTTTTCAGATACGTTACTATAGTCGTTAAAATTTTCTTGACGTACGTCATTCGCAACGGTCGCTTCCGATATAGGGTGAGATACTTGACGAAATCGACGAAGGATACGAGAGAATAGTTGCCGTTCAATAGGTTGATATATTTCATATGAGACAATGCGGCGGCGGGTAACGACTTGGTGGTCGTTGAGCACGAAGGGGACGAGTGAGAAGACGGATCGACACCAACCGATTCATCACGTATCACTCGGACTTTACATTCACATTTCCTTCCGATGTTTTGCTCGATGTGTATGATTCAGCGGCTGTCAGTTTCAACGTTTATACGATAGAGAATGGTACGCTGTCGTGATTGTTGAGTAGTGAGCGGTGTATGCGTTTCTGCCATCTCTTATATCGTGAATAGCTTTTTATTTAACTCGTTCACCGCCAACGTGACCGCCATGAGATACGAATTTCACCCTTATAAACATTTCGAGCAAGATTGAGTGGTGGTATACTCGTCTACACATATAACGTAACATTTATCGCGTCGATGTCTATAACTGAATTGAAGTCGTTCCGTGAGATTTCCAGCAGAGAAATTTCGTATGTCGAGTAGTCGTGTTAGTGAGCGGTATCTGTGTGTCTGCCATCATGGATAGCTCTTCTCTTTTCCAGCAATTGAAGAAAACTTTTAGCGATGACGAATTCTCATCGTGGCCGTCGCTCTATTACAATTCGATAGTCGATAACTATTACCCTGCTCCCTATCATGTTATGCACGAATTGTATGTGAATTCTCCGAAACCTGTAAAAGGCTTGATAATAATCGACGGTTGTTCGACTATGGAAACCATCAATAACAACGTTATTACCGAAATGTTTGTGAAATATTCGACATGTTACGTGTTGTTGGCGTGTATGAATCCCCAATAAAGGCATAGGACTATCGGAAAAGATACGATAGATAAATCGTTAGCCATCGAGAATATTTCGATAATCAGATATATGAATTCGTTTTTGGAATGGTTGCAGGGATCGATTACCACGAAGAGAGCTCGAAATATTTTCGTATTAGATGCCACTTCGTATCCGTTTGTCCGAGAGTGGTTTTCGATCCGACGTTCGAAATTTTCGTTAGTTACCGATAGAGATTATTTCAAATGGACTATTCTCGCCGAACAGTAACACGCGTTCATTTGTACGAACCGCCTCCTCGGCCACCTCCACACCTCACCCCCACTCACGACCACACAAATTATGAATTGTAATAAACGATATTGTAACTTAAGTTTTTTTTTTATTCAATCGAGTATTTCACTCTGCAACGACATGTTTCTGGATTGATACTTTTTTCCCGTAACGCTCGACGTGACGATGTCGTTACCGTCGTCCTCGTCGTTATCGTCAACATCGGGTAAGACGCCGCTACGTCGAAGAAACAGACAACCTTTGGATTCGTACGAAATCGTGGACAACGTGATCGAATTGGAGAACAACATGGAAATTGACGAAACGAACGATACGCGTGTGTTGAAAACGGGTCCCGACCGGAACCTGTTAGAATGGGACGAATTTCGGGCTTTGGTGAAAATTTTGCGATCGTTAAATAACAGCAACAGTTCGGTGAATACCGCCCGTAAGCGGATGAAATCGCACGCAAATAGTTGTTCGAATTGCCGAGATGTATTTCAACGGAACGAGAAGCGTCTCTACAAACGACGTTCATCAAATCGCTGGGTCCAGCCATTATAAAGTGTCGATATCGTTACGGCAAGCGACGCATCTGGGTGACGCCTCAATGGAAACAACTGACCGAGCCGTATTTCACTCTCGTCAATCGTATCTATAAAATTGAAACGTCAAAAACACCGATCGATAACATCGACGCTGCGGACATGCTGAAATTGGAGAAGACCGTGAAGAATTGCGATTTGCTCAACAAGTCGGTGAGAGAGCAAACGCAAGGACGTGGAACTTTCGTGAAGCAGGAAGCTTCGCCCGGTCGATATCATTTTACTTTTCGGTGTACCGTGCTACCGGCGACGTCCGACATGACGATCGATCAAATCGGGATTACATACGAAATTTTTCCCGGACTCGTCGACGATCTGAACAGGTTTCGCGTCGTATTAATATTCATCCAAGCGAGACCCCGTCATTTGTTATTATAGCATACACACCTCCGATAGTATAGTGCTGGTCGACGGACGATGTGTGCGCGTACACTCGGGACGATACAAATCGATGAACATGGACAACGACGGTGATACGACCACCGTAACGGTTATCGTAAGCCAGGCCGTTTCGTTGGAAGAGTTGTTGCGTATAAATTGTCACCTTAACATGTACGTTTACTTTGGCAAAACGAGAATAGAATTTTCGCAGACGCACGCTCTCCGTTTACACGATAAGATTGGAAATAATATTACGTCGTTCGAACGCCATCCGAAATGGGGTCGCGTGTTCAAATACGTATATCTCGCTAACGTTTGCTATGACGACGACGAAGGTGACGACGTCGATACGAAGGGTCACAAAAGGAAACGGACGAAAAGTAAGACTGTCGATATTTTCAATCACGTACTGTTGTGTTTAGTCCGATTGTACGACAGTATGACGGCCTAGGATTTTATGCAATACGCCAATGATATGGCTTTCGAACGTTCCAACGGTGATGACGACGACGCGGACGTGGATTCGAATTCTTTTTTCGTTACCGATAACGTCGACGACGACGTGTGCAGAGCCATAATAGATTCCGGAGCGAAGGGGAGTGACGAGATTCTATCTATCATGAAAAACAAGCCTCAGCGTGCCAGCGAAACGTTAACCGAAAGCTTGAAATACGCCCAAAAGTTTATTCGTAGTAATAATACGATAGCGAAAGTGTGGCAAACGGAAAATCAGATGCTGCAAATTCTACAAAACGTCACGGTCGATATCAATTTGAACGTAATCTTGAAAATTGCCGATAAACGTACCGTACTCGGTCCGGTCGATAATTTCCTACCCGCTTCGTTGAAAATGGACGGTCTCGTAGCCTTGATGATCGACGACGATATATTAGTGTAAGTGCGAACGTGCACGTGTTGAACCGTTCCGTCCGTCGTCGTTTCATTCTCTCTCTCTCTCTCTCTCTCTCTCTCTCTCTCTCTCTCTCTCTCTCTCTCTCTCTCTCCCTCTCATATATATATCCCCATTTTATTCCGCTCGTTTGTCACACGAAATGTCATCGTCGAAACGGAAAAAAATCGCTTATAGGCCAGATAGAAATAAGGATGTTATGAAGCAAAGATTCTACGATTTATTGGAAGAAAAAAGTGTCCGAACAAACACGGTATCTTTATCGCAAGAAAAGTATTTGTCTTTGATCGACGAGATTCGAAAACTGCGAAAATCGAACGTTAAAAAAACAACTAGATATTATTGGTTGACGAGACAATTCGACGTGTTGCGCGTTAACGGTATCGATAAACTGATCAAGCCGGTAAGCGTCGTCGTCGTCGTCGTCGTCGTCGTCGAAAAAGAAAAGTAATCCGATCGATTCGTCTGCCGCGTGTTTGACGAATATACTCTTTTACGTGCATCACGACGAGTTGTTCGACGTCATCTACGACGCGCACGTATCGTTGGGACATAGAGGACGAGTTCGTACCTACAAGGAATTGTCGCGTCGTTACAAAAATATCACGCAATCGGACGTGAAGGATTCCATTAGCGTCTGTGAAAATTGTCAGCAAAAGCTAAAGCGCGAAAAGAAAAATATCGTTGTAAAACCGCTACTGTTCTCGGAGTTCAACAGCAGATGCCAAGTCGATTTGATCGATCTACAATCATCCAAAGATCGTAAATACAAGTTCATCATGGTGTACCAGGATCATTTGACGAAGTTCGTAATTCTGAAAGCGTTAGAATCGAAACGCGGCCAAGAAGTGGCTTATAATCTATTGCAAATTTTCACGTTGTTCGGCGCTCCCAATATTCTACAATCCGACAACGGTCGAGAATTCTGCAACAGTATTATCGAACATTTGACCGTTATAGTCCCCGGATTCCGAATAGTTCACGGTAAACCTAGACATAGCGCCAGTCAGGGTAGCGTGGAGCGTGCCAATCAAGACGTGGAGAACATGATAAGCGTTTGGATGGCCGACAACGGAACGACGAGATGGAGCGACGGTTTGATGTTCGTACAATTGATGAAGAACAGATCGTACCACGCCGGTATCGGTAAGTAGGTATGGCGGCACTTGGGCGAGACACAATGACGTTATCGACCGTATGTTGCGCGCGCAACTTCGGATGTAACGTTACTAACCCGCGAAATTCAAACGTGTCCATAGAGTTTACGATGATCACAGAACTTTCGACCATAGAGGTCTGGGTGTGAGGTTAGTTTGACGTAACGTTACTAACCCGCGAAATTCAAACGTGTCCATAGAGCTTACGATGATCACAGAACTTTCGACCATAGAGGTCTGGGTGTGAGGTTAGTTTGATGTAACGTTACTAACCCGTGAAATTCAAACGTGTCCATAGAGCTCACGATGATCACCGAACTTCCGACCATAGAGGTCTGGGTGTGAGGTTAGTTGGACGTAACGTTACTAACCCGCGAAATTCAAACGTGTCCATAGAGCTTACGATGATTATAGAACTTTCGACCATAGAGGTCTGGATGTAAGGTTAGTTGGATGTGACGTCATCGACCCGCCAAATTCAAACGTAGAGGTGTTTTGGTGATGTTTATCATGGCCGACTTTGGAAGCGAATGTCAGAGGAATAAACGTCAAAACCACAATATGACTGATGTTGTAGCTACATCGCCGCCATCTTCTGATGAACCGATGAACTATCATACTTAAATGTCAATGTCAGACCAGTTAACTTCAAACGACTACATCTATGAATGAACCGATCAACCGTCATGCATACCTGTCAACGTCAGGAATGTTAACGTCAAGGGACGACATCTATGAGGTCACAATTCAAAATATGACTGATGTTATAGCTACATCACCGCCATCTCTTAATGAACTATCATACTTCAATGTCAATGTCAGAACAGTTAACTTTAAATGACTATGAATGAACCGATCAACCGTCATAGGTACCTACCAACGTCAAAGGACGACATCTATGAGGTATCTTGTTAATGTTTTTGCGCGGGAAATTTATGAACCGATGAACTGTCATAGCTGGATGTCAATGTCAGAACGGTTATTGTCAAAGGACGACATCTATGAGACTCCAATTCAAAATGTTACCGTTGTTGTAGCCTATATCGCCATCTATCACTAAACCGATGAACAATCATAGCTGAATGTCAATGTCAGAACAGTTAACGTCAAAGGACGACATCTATGAGGTATTTTGTTAATGTTTTCGAGCGGGAAGTTCCATCTCAATTCAAAAAACGATATATTAATGAACTATCATAGCTTGATGTCCATGTTAGAACAGCTAACGTCAAAGGACGACATCTATGAGGTGTTTTGCTGATGTTTGCGCGGGGAATTTCAAAAATTTGACTCATGTTGTAGCTATACTGTCATTTATTATTGAACCACACCGTAATTCCAAGAATAATGAACTTCTATGAGGTACCTTGTTAATGTTTTTGAGGGGGAATTTCATGAACCGATGAACTATCATGGCTGGATGTCAATGTCAGAACCGTTAACGTCAAAGGACGACATCTATGAGACTCCAATTCAAAATGTTACCGATGTTGTAGCTTATATCGCCATCTAATAATAAACCGATGAACTATCATAGATGAATGTCAATGTCAGAACAGTTAACGTCAAAGGACGACATCTATGAGGTATTTTGTTAATGAACTATCATAGCTTGATGTCCATGTCAGAACAGCTAACGCCAAAGGACGACATCTATGAGGTGTTTTGTTCATGTTTGCGCGAGGAATTTTGAAAATTTGACTGATGTTGTAGCTATACTGTCATTTATTATTAAACCACACCGTAATTTCAAAAATAGTGAACTTTTAAAATAATCTACAAATTTCCTCAACGTTAAATGATTACTTACGTATGTGAAATTATTACACCAGAAACCACATTGAGTATATGAGAACACGTGGAAGCAATTAACTTTGCATACACCTGCGTCATCACATTCAGTTTATACGAGAATAACAGCGCGTATAGATGAGTATAATGGGACTCACTCATTAGGTAAACTATGAAATTCGGTGTCATGGCGGCTATCGCGGGAATTTCAAACGAGGTGTCTGTCACGTAGATCTTCAAGGAGGTGTCATGGCGTCTGTCACGTGAACTGTCATGGCGGTTATCGCGGGAATTTAAAACGAGGTGTCTGTTACGTGGATTTTCAACGAAATGTTGTGGCGTCTGTCACGTGAACTGTCATGGCAGTTATCGCGGGAATTTCAAACAAGGTGCCTGTTTCGTGGATCTTCAACGAGGTGTCGTGGCGTATTTCACGTTGGTCTTAAACAGAATAGAACTGTTTTAGAACCTCAATTACACAAAACAATACCAAATTGAGAGGTAAAATAGCTACAGCTGCAGCACTATCAACCATCATGCATACCTGTAAACGTCAGAAATGATAACGTCAAAAGACGACATCTATGAGGTACTTATGTAATGTTTGCGTGGGAAATTTATGAATCGATGACTAGCATGACTAGATGTCAATGTTAGAACAGTTAACGTCAAAGGATGACATCTATGAGACTCCAATTCAAAATATTACAGATGTTGTAGATATATCGCCATCTATTAATAAACCGATGAACTGTCACACCTGAATGTCAATGTCAGAACAGGTAACGTCAAAGGACGACATCTATGAGATATTTTGTTAATGTTTTTGCGCGTGAAGTCTTATCTAAATTCGAAATATGATCTATTAGTGAACCGGTGAACTATCATGACTGGATGTCAATCTCAGAACAGTTAACGTCAAAGGACAACATCTATGAGACCCCAATTCAAAATATTACTACATCGCCATCTATTGATAAACCGATGAACTGTCACAACTGAATGTCAATGTCAGAACAGTTAACGTCAAAGGACGATATCTATGGGGTATTTTGTTAAAGTTTTTGCGCGGGAAGTTGCATATCGATTCAAAATACTATCTATTAATGAACCGATGAACTGTCATAGCTGAATGTCAATGTCAGAACAGTAAACGTAAGAGGACGACATCTATGAGACCCCAATTCAAAATATTACTGATTCTGTAGATATATCACCATCTATTATTAAACCGATTTATTATTTTAAGAGTCACAGTCCTTCGTAAGAAATTCGAATAACTTCCAACTATTCGCACTAGAACACATAGGATTCACACTATTGGGGTGATGTAGACAGATAAATTCACAATTTCCTCGCTCTAATTTTAGACATTTACCTTTCAAATTCACCACTTCTACTCGATCTAACCCCAATTTTTGAAACGCCCCCCGTAGAAACTTAGCTTTTATCTTCCCACATACATAAACAGTAGCATCCGGATCGATATTTTCCTTCAAAATTTCATACAATTCATCATATTCCTGATAGCCTGAGTTCCATGGAATCCCGTGATATTTTTCACAATGAAATATTTTCTTCATTTGCCTCGCGGATAGTTGATCCATCGATTTTGGTGGTTTGAATAGAAAATATTTCTTCAACCTTTTCTCACAGTCCAACAAAGAGAGTTCCTTGATATTATATACGTTTGAAGAAATCGGGAAACTTTGAATATCAACCACTATGAATGACATTTCAAACTAGAATGATAAACTATTCAAATATCTAGTTGCATATGCGTGGATCATTGACATATTTCTTTGATGTTATCGAAATTTCGAAAGAGTACGTCGAAGCACAAAATTTGTAGTGATGTTGGACTTATTCTATAGTTGACGTCATCGACCTCCCCTCCTATCTCAGAAAACATTTGAAACATCTTAAAGGTGTAAGAATTTGAAGTATCTCTTCGAATGCTGCGCATGTCCATTATCTCACATCGGTATGGTAGTAGTGCGATTCGATAAAAATCAACACCCATATCATGTAGCACTCTAAAACAATCAAGTATATACGATCCTGGTTTCGGAACGATACCCGAAATTTGATGCAATATGATTTTTCTCATTCTTCTATTTTTATATTTGAACTGACCTTCTATATTCATATCGATTATCTTCCAATCTTCTGGAGGGGGAGGATCGAAATCTCCTCCGAAATAGAAAATATCAGCATACGTCCAATCGGTCGAGGCCCCCACAAGGAAAGTTACGAATTCTCCAGCGATTATCCAATTTTTGGATGGTAATTGTAATTTTCCGAGGATTTTCATCAAATTCGGCGGACATACGCTTATTACATATTTCGTCGCATCGTACACGGTGGTAAGCACACTATGGATAAAACTGTTGTATAATCGAGGAGACATTATTACGAACTGAGTTCGATTTAGTTGGAGCAGTCACACACAACAACACACTCCCTCATACTCTGCGCTATTGACTTTTTCAACCCAAAATATACAATCAAAACTAAATGCGGGTGAGAGATAAGAGGTCGATCGAACTGGTAAGTATACATGTAAAATAATAAAACATTTTCAGATAAAAAAATGACGCGGGTTCGGATCCCTCTGCATCTTTCTCACCAAAGAATACCATTTTTAATCGAACGCGCTGACAATAGTGGAAAACGATAAAAATCAATCGCTTCGAATTATTCTGAGTTTTTATTCAAATACCATTTTTCACAAAATCTTCTCAATTCATTAATTATTTCACGTTTCTCTTCGATATATCCTTGTAGAGATATGATTTCTTCTAACCGGTGCAGTAGAACATCTGGGTTGGACCAGTGCATTATACTTTTATCTCGACTTTGGAATAACATAATATGACGATTCAAATTGTCTCGGCGAGAAAATGTAACTTCACAATGTTTGCATGAGAAACTGTATGTTTTGAAATGTTTTTTCTCGTGCCGCCTCAGCGCATTTGCTCTCGAAAATTCCCTTTGACATTGCCCGCAAACGTGTATGGTGGTTGATGATCAACTAATGACATTGTGATATAGTGTTACCCTGTTTTCAAAGACCCTCCCAATAACGATTGGATCCTCCCAAAGAACGGTTGGACCCTCCCAAGAAAAACGTTTGTATTGCTCTCGAAAATTCCCTTTTACTTTGCCCGTAAACGTGCATGATATTTGATGATTAACTAATGACAACCTGATATGGTGTTACCCTGTTTTTCAAAGACCCTCCCAAATTGATGAGGATTTTTCATGCATTGCAGACATTTGATCGGAGGCTAAGCAGAGTCAATATTACCATTATCATATGAATATTCTAGCGCGCGTCGGAGCGATTTAATCTTGTTAGCGATGTGTTTCAAACAGTGATATGTTCATCTTCGGATCCCTCTGCATCTTTCTCACCAAAGAATACCATTTTTAATCGAACGCGCTGACAATAGTGGAAAACGATAAAAATCAATCGTTTCGAATTATTCTGAGTTTTTATTCAAATACCATTTTTTACAAAATCTTCTCAATTCATTAATTATTTCACGTTTCTCTTCGATATATCCTTGTAGAGATATGATTTCTTCTAACCGGTGCAGTAGAACATCTGGGTTGGACCAGTAAATTATACTTTTATCTCGACTGTGGAATAACATAATATGACGATTCAAATTGTCTCGGCGAGAAAATGTAACTTCACAATGCTTGCATGAGAAACGGTGTGTTTTGAAATGTTTTTTCTCGTGCCGCCTCAGCGCATTTGCTCTCGAAAATTCCCTTTGACATTGCCCGCAAACGTGCATGGTGGTTGATGATCAACTAATGACTTTGTGATATAGTGTTACCCTGTTTTCAAAGACCCTCCCAATAACGATTGGATCCTCCCAAAGACCGTTTGGACCCTCCCAAGAAAAACGTTTGTATTGCTCTCGAAAATTCCCTTATACTTTGCCCGCAAACGTGCATGATATTTGATGATTAACTAATGACAATCTGATATGATGTTACCCTGTTTTTCAAAGACCCTCCAAAATTGATGGGGATTTTTCATGCATTGCAGACATTTCGAACTCTTCTAAAATCAGATCTAACACTATCTTTGGAGAACATTTTACTGCAGCTGATTGATTTTTCTCGATTTAGTTGGAGCTTCACCTACAAAATATTCATTTAACCTCGCGCAGGTCGTTTATTATTATAGTTCGATGTGGATTTGTCGATATTTCGAAAGCCTACTGATCTCAAAATCTACAATATTCCAAACTGTTCATTTTGCTCAATATATGTTTTTAAATATGAATTGAAGTATCGAAACGATTGATTCTTATCGTAATCCACGATTGTTAATAATTATTTAAATCAATCTATGAATGAAACAAATGCATTACTTGAGTAATTATAGTAGTATAGAGTAGTATAGAGTATTATGCTACTCAGAAATTATGAGTCAGCATAGTGTGTAAATTATTTATATTTATCTCCCGCACATGATGGAACATTGATGTCTCTATAATAATTGTTGACAGGCACATTCCTCACATCAGGTCGTTGTACATTTGTTAAACAGGGGTGTATCAGAATGAATTTATGTTTTAGAGAAAGAATTTCATTTGGTAATATCCTCCGAAATATAAAATATCAGCATACGCCCAATCGGTCGAGGCCCCCACAAGGAAAGTTACGAATTCTCCAGCGATTATCCAATTTTTGGATGGTAATTGTAATTCTTCGAGGATTTTCATCAAATTCGGTGGACATACGCTTATTACGAATTTCTTCGCATCGTACACGGTGGTAAGCACACTATGAATAAAACTGTTGTATAATCGAGGAGACATTATTACGAACTGAGTTCGATTTAGTTGGAGCAGTCACACACTCCCTCATACTCTGCGCTATTGACTTTTTCAACCCAAAATATACAATCAAAACTAAATGGTATTCTTGCGGGTGAGAGATAAGAGGTCGATCGAACTGGTAAGTATACATCTAAAATCGTGAAATCATGAACATTTTCAGATAAAAAAATGACGCGGGTTCGGATCCCTCTGCATCTTTCTCACCAAAGAATACCATTTTTAATCGAACGCGCTGACAATAGTGGAAAACGATAAAAATCAATCGTTTCGAATTATTCTGAGTTTTTATTCAAATACCATTTTTTACAAAATCTTCTCAATTCATTAATTATTTCACGTTTCTCTTCGATATATCCTTGTAGAGATATGATTTCTTCTAACCGGTGCAGTAGAACAACTGGGTTGGACCAGTAAATTATACTTTTATCTCGACTGTGGAATAACATAATATGACGATTCAAATTGTCTCGGCGAGAAAATGTAACTTCACAATGCTTGCATGAGAAACGGTGTGTTTTGAAATGTTTTTTCTCGTGCCGCCTCAGCGCATTTGCTCTCGAAAATTCCCTTTGACATTGCTCGCAAACGTGCATGGTGGTTGATGATCAACTAATGACATTGTGATATAGTGTTACCCTGTTTTCAAAGACCCTCCCAACTACGATTGGATCCTCCCAAAGAACGTTTGGACCCTCCGAAGAAAAACGTTTGTATTGCTCTCGAAAATTCCCTTTCACTTTGCCCGCAAACGTGCATGATATTTGATGATTAACTAATGACAATCTGATATGGTGTTACCCAGTTTTTCAAAGACCCTCCAAAATTGATGGGGATTTTTCGTGCATTGCAGACATTTCGAACTCTTCTATAATCAGATCTAACACTATCTTTGGAGAACATTTTATTGCAACTGATTGATTTTTCTCGATTTAGTTGGAGCTTCACCTACAAAATATTCATTTAACCTCGCGCAAGTCGTTTTTTATTATAGTTCGATGTGAATTTGTCGATATTTCGAAAGCCTACTGATCTCAAAATCTACAATATTTCGAACTGTTCATTTTGCTCAATATATGTTTCTAAATATGAAATGAAGTATCGAAACGATTGATTTTTATCGTAATCCACGATTGTTAATAATTATTTAAATCAATCTATCAATAAAACAAATGCATTACTTATAGTAGTATAGAGTAGTATAGAGTATTATGCTACTCAGAAATTATGAGTCAGCATAGTGTGTAAATTATTTATATTTATCTCCCGCACATGATGGAACATTGATGTATCTATAATAATTGTTGACAGGCACATTCCTAACATCAGGTCGTTGTACATTTGTTAAACAGGGGTGTATCAGAATGAATTTATGTTTTAGAGAAAGAATTTCATTTGGTAATATGAATTATAGTTAACTATAAGATTCAAGTAAATAAAATATAAAATTTATTTTTAATTATTTTATATGTACACTCTACATGAATACAACTACACACAACCAGCACCAGCGACACCTACGAAGTTAATCTGAAAAGAGAAAGATATTTTGAGTATAGATAATATGTTACTATTTTAACGTTTTCACCAGAAAATAAAGAAGAACATTTTAGAAAATGAGGTGAATGGTATTTTACTCATATAGAAAAGATCTATACTTGTCAACTTTCGAACCATTAAGAAAATGATCCTGAGACCTAGTGGAGTGATTTAGATCCTTACACGTAGTACTGTTCTATGAGGTCATGCATTTCTAAATTACATTTGATCGACTAACCTATACTACAGAGCTCAGTTAACAAACTTGAATAATCCAAATTCTATTCCGGCTCCCACGTGTCACTATCAGAACCATACCCCACCCATCTCAAAAGATACTCCATGTACCCCGTTTCGCCGATTCTAACCGCCAGGATTCTTTCAACCGGATAATATTCATAATTCATCCCTATAATTCCATTAAACTATTATGAAAATCGGATACATCAAAGAAAGAATCTTATTAAATAACTCTTCATACAACAAATTTCTTAATATAGTTAACATCATCGATAACAAGTAGATATACTGGACTAGTTCTACGATCAAGAACCAAGATGGCGGCCATAGGGGGGTCGGTGATAAGGAATGGATGTGTGTGATAAGGTGTGAGATAAGGATATGTTGTTTGTAAAGAGTATACAGGGTGCATACAAAAAGTGTGTCACATGTACAGGGTCACGTGACTATCACGAGGCAGCTGCCATCGAGTATACAGGGTGTGTACAAAAAGTGTGTCACATGTACAGGGGTCATGTGACTATCACATGACAGCTGTCATGGCGGACCTAAGGTACAGCTGTCATGGCGACCATAAGATCCAACTGTCATGGCGGCCCTAAGGTACAGCTGTCATGGCGGACCTAAGGTACAGCTGTCATGGCGACCATAAGATCCAACTGTCATGGCGGCCCTAAGGTACAGCTGTCATGGCGACCATAAGATCCAACTGTCATGGCGACCATAAGATCCAGCTGTCATGGCGACCATAAGATCCAACTGTCATGGCGCCACCAAGTGACAGCTGTCATGGCGGACCTAAGGTACAGATTGCTTCGTGAAGATGTTACCACCACGTGACAGCTGTCATGGCGACCCTAAGGTACAGGCTGCTTCGTAGAGGTGTCACCACCACGTGACAGCTGTCATGGCGGACCAAAGGTACAGGTTGCTTCGTGTAGGTGTCACCACCACGTGACAGCTGTCATGGTGGGCTAAAGGTACAGGCTGCTTCGTGTAGGTGTCACCACCACATGACAGCTGTCATGGTGAGCTAATGGTACAGGCTGCTTCGTGTAGGTGTCACGTGACAGATGTCATGGTGGTCCGAAGGTACAGGCTGCTTCGTATAGGTGTCACCACCACGTGACAGCGGTCATCGAAGGTACAGATTGCTTTGTAGAGGTGTCGCCACCACGTGACAGCTGTCATGGCGAACCTAAGGTACAGATTGCGTTGTAGAGATGTCGCCACCACGTGACAACTGTCATGGTGAACCTAAGGTACAGATTGCTTCGTGGACGTGCGAAGCACCTCTACGAAGCATTCTGTACCTTTGGTTCAAAAGGTATAGACTGATACGTGGAGATGGCGCCACCAGTTCGACTCGTCCGACTCATGCGGCTCGCAAACGACTTTGATAAATGAAAGGTCTAGACTCGGAGATCATCGTATACAACGTTTCGTGCGACTTAGCACACTCGTTCTAGTTTGCGGGTGTTAATATCGATGAGGACAGTATAGCTCAAGATGAAGTGTGTGGCGGTCGAGATTCAGAGCTTGTACTGGACTACTTCTACGATCACTGAGTCGCAGACTGGAAGAGGTGTCATGGTGTCTGTCATGTGGATCTTCAACGAGGTGTCTTGGTGTCTACCGTGTGAACTGTCATGGAGGATCTTTCATAGCGTGTGTTTCCATATTTTTGATATGAGGAAAATCAATATGATGCATACAAATTGGGGTGGAGAGAACATCAAGCTATAGCTTCATGTGTATCAAAATACACAATGATTTTGACGAGTGAGTGGTGTTTTATTGAATTGAAGATCCGGCGACCATCGTTCACGAACGATGATGACGTCACTGCTCCAAGCCAATGACAGTAACTGATTCAATCCGGCGACCATAGTTTACGAACGATGATATGTAGATGTGAATAATTATAATGATTGTAATGCATTCATGCACATGTTTTATCGCGTGATTCAACACGTGCTTCAACATGCAGACACGTGTTTCAGACACGTGCTTCAATATCCAGACACGTGCTTCAACATTCAGACACGTGTTTCAGACACGTGCTTCAGTATCCAGACACGTGCTTCAACATTCAGACACGTGTTTCAGACACGTGCTTCAATATCCAGACACGTGCTTCAACATTCAGACACGTGTTTCAGACACGTGCTTCAGTATCCAGACACGTGCTTCAACATTCAGACACGTGTTTCAGACACGTGCTTCAATATCCAGACACGTGCTTCAACATTCAGACACGTGTTTCAGACACGTGCTTCAGTATCCAGACACGTGCTTCGAAATTCAGACACGTGTTTCAGACACGTGCTTCAGTATCCAGACACGTGTTTGATACTTACTTTTGACAGGAGTGTAGAAGTGTTTAACCGGGTGCTCGAACATACACAATATAACATCATCATCTAGTATATAAACAAATGCTTATTAACATATGTTCCAGTATTATTTCGATTCGCCTTCAGGCATGATGAAGATTGTTAAGCAAAAAGACTCGTTGAGTATTATGAACTTAGGGTCAAGCAATGAGAATGTTGAACAACCACAACGTCACAGCTCTTTGCTGCCTAATACTCTACGAACAATAATCTGTGGTCCAAGTAATTGTGGGAAAACAAATGTGATGTTATCTCTATTGTTAGATGCAAACGGTCTGAAATTTGAAAACGTGTACATATATTCAAAGTCTTTACACCAACCAAAATACCAGTTACTAAAGGAGACATTGAAGAAAATTGAGGGGCTTGGATATTTTCCTTGTACCGAAAGTGATGAGGTCATAGACCCCACAGAAGCGAGGCCTAATTCAATCATAATATTCGATGACGTGATGTTTGAGAAACAGGAGAAAATTCGTGCTTATTTTTCAAGAGGGAGACACAACTCAATTGATAGTTTCTATCTTTGCCAGTCTTTTGCTAAATGTCCAAAACATGGATTGCGCGACAATGCCAATTGCTTGATTATTTTCAAACAGGATGAGCTCAATTTGAAACATATATTCACCGATCATATAAGTACCGACATGTCACTCGAAAAATTCAAAGAGATATGTAGCGTATGTTGGAAAGATAAATATGGATTCCTTATGATAAACAAAGACTGTGATATGAACAAAGGACGTTATCGCAAAGGTTTTGATAGTTATATATACATCTAACATGTATATATACTTTCATTTGAAATAGACAACCCGCTCAGCATGGACGTGGGTGTGAGTAACACGCTTAAAGAAAAACAACAATTGAAGAAAAAAATTTGGGAGTTAGCAAACGTTGTGAGGAAAAAATATATGGCTGTGAAATTGGGTAAAGCTGAAAATGATGAGATTCTAGATAATATGTTCAGGAATGTATCTAAACCTCTGGAGGAAATTGCGAAAAATGCTGAAATAATCAAACAAAATTCGTTGGTTAAACCTAAAAGTATTGTTTCTACAGCAACACAAATGGAGAACATACCAATCCCAAATATTGTAACTGAAGGGGAAGAGTTCGTATATAACCCCCAAAATACTGAGGAGGATGTGTTTACCCTCGAACCTACTATCGATCAGATTCGTGAAGAATTCAGAAAACATAAGAAAGATAATGCAGAGGCTACAGAGGAGTTTCTGCAACAATACCCCACATTAGCACGTTATTACTTGGAAGGATTCCTATTGGATGATGATGTCAAGAAATACGATGATAGAATGGGATTGCAATATAATTCAACTTTAGACAAATGGTTCATGGGTAATCAACCTATAGAAATTGATAGTGAGAGTAATATAATTATCAAGGGTACTCCGTTCAAGGGTACCACAGGACTGTATAATTTGATATTTTACAGAGATGTTCTACCTGATACTTACACTGTGGAAGATGGGAAAAATTACAGTCAAATGATGGAAATGACTAGTGCCCATAGACGTAATAACGATCCAGCTGATCGAATAAGAAACATTGTAAAATACAAAAATGTACTGAAACCTTTGATTAATTCCATGAAAAAACCCAGAGCCAAAACATACACTGGAAGTGCATATATCAAAAATGATATTCTTGAATATAACGAGAAACCTATCGAATATGTTTATTGGGATGACGTTAACGAAATTGTGGATAGACTGAGACTTCTTGTTGCATCCTCGCATGCAGGTAACCATAATCATCACAACGAGATAATCTCTATAATAGAAGAATTGATAGAGGCAGGGGTAATTGAACAAAAACCAGGTGTAAGACAAATTCATCACAGTTATAAAGATGGTTTCAATGGATAAGTTTGGCAGAGCCTCCTCTTCCATGTGGATATATGATACAAATGTATTTACTAATAATTTCAAACAAGTTCACGGACAAGGATTATTCCTAACGAGCGATGGAAGTTATGATATGGAAAATCGTAGATTGTGCAACGTAAAATCACCGAATGATGATGGAGATGTTGCAAATAAAGTATATGTTGATAAATTAACACACAAACTGAATCTGAAAACGGAAACCAGTCTTAAAGATACCTTCAATGTTAGGGTTGATAATTTAATCAAAGATATCAACAAGGATCTGGATGAACATAAATTAACGAATGAGAAGGTTATTCTCAACATTGATAAACATCTGATGGACATTCAGAATAAATATAATGGAATGGGGATCTATATAAAATCAGAGTATAAAACAATCAGTGATAGTGTGAGGGAAAACAGAAATGAATTGAAAGAGATCAATAACACATTTAACAGTGTGAACATGCGTCTAAATGACATTACTAGTAAAGTGGAGGCGTTAGAACGACGGATGACATCTGTGGAACCTTCTAAGAAGAGACCCTCATCATCCACAACAACAACAAAGCATGGCTCTGTGAAACGTATATCTCCAAATCCTGTGAATATACCCAAAAAATTAATTCTACACTAGATTTCCACATTGATAAGATGAGTAGAGAACAAGTTGTGCATGAGCTTCATAAGCCGAGTAGGAAGAATTTCAAACGACGCAGAACGATCATAAAAGGTTTGGATGATTTGTGGCAAATGGATCTGGCTGAAATGGGTAATTACGCTCGTGAAAATAGAGGATTCAAATACATTTTGGTTATGATCGATTGTTTCTCGAAATTTCTATGGACACGCCCGCTGAAAACGAAATCAGCCGAAGAGGTTCGGAAAGCGGTCAGTTCTATATTGCTAGAAGGACATCGTAAGCCTAGGAATCTGCAAAGCGATCAGGGAAAAGAATTCTTCAATAAACACTTTAACGATCTAATGAAGAAACATAATATCAATCATTATAATACGTATAGTGTGAAAAAAGCAGCCATTGCTGAACGTGTCATTCGAACGTTAAAGGAATCGCTCTACAAACATTTCAGTCTCAGCGGGAAATACAAATGGCTTGATATACTTGAAGAAACCACAGAAAAATATAATAAACGTAAACATAGTACTATAAATATGGCTCCAATAAAAGTGACGAAACAGATTGAGAGCGAGATATTGAAGCGATCCTACTCACACATCAAGTTAGCTCTGCCTCACAAATACAACGTTGGAGATGTGGTACGAATAAGTAAGGCTAAACATATATTTGAGAAGGGATTTACGCCCAATTGGAGTACAGAATTATTTAAAATCATCAAAGTAAAAATTACCAACCCGATCACATATCTACTAGAAGATATGACCAACGCACCAATCAGCGGCTGTTTCTACGAGGAAGAATTACAGAAAACAAAACAACCCGATGTGTATTTAGTCGAAAAAATATTACGAAAGAGGAGGGGTCAACAGTATGTGAAATGGTTGGGTCTAGATAATAATCACAACAGTTGGATCAATAATTCGGATCTCGTTCAATGAACCCATCATTAACCATTTGGAGATTATTAGGAACAAACAAATAGCTTGAATATTATTGACTCGAGGGTATGGTTATTATAATAGAACAAAATTCCGTGAATATGAGGGTGAATCAAGAGTGAAGATTATAATATTTGAAACATATATTGTTAAGATTATACTTAAGTCTTTTGTATTGAGAAAATTTTGAAATTAATAAAAAATATTATTTTGAGATCTTTGGTCTTTCTCCCTCCCCTCGTTAAATAACGGTGCAATCTTGAATTTTCATCAGTCTGTATGGAAGCGTACGTAGGAGAAGGTGTTCTCAATACGCTTATAAACAAGCTCCCGTTTGAACTTCATATTCCTGGTTATCAATTCTGTGGTCCCGGTACAAAATTAGAAGAACGGTTGAGAAGAGGAGATTCAGGTATCAATCCACTCGATAAAGCTTGCCGCCAACACGATATTTCATATCTGCGAAACGCTAGTTTGGAAGGACGTCACGAGGCGGATAAAATATTAGAGAACGCTGCTTGGCAACGTGTCAAATCTAAAGACACAAAATTTGGAGAAAGGGTTGCCGCTTTCGGTGTAAATAAAATTATGAAGGCAAAGAGGAAATTGGGGATGGGTATGAGAAAGAAGGTTGGGTTCGGAAGTGCAATTGTCGATGGGGTGAGAAAAGTTATGAAGAATAAGTTTGACTCATCCAATCTGAAGAAAACATCCCAAACAGCGTTGAAAGTTGCACAAAAACAATTCAAAAAAGCAGGTGGTCGGAAAAATGTTCGGTTACCAAGAGTAATTCCTATTCCAAAGACTGGAGGATTTCTACCATTTTTAATACCTCTGTTTGCCGGCTTATCAGCTGCTGGAGCATTGGCGGGAGGTGGTGCAGGCATCGCTAAGGCCGTCAACGACAGCAAAGCAGCTCGGAAAACCTTGGAGGAAACGGAAAGACATAATAAAACAATGGAAGCTATAGCTTTGGGAAAACAAGGATCTGGTCTATATTTGAAAAAGTATCGCAAAGGTCTTGGTCTATATTTAAATAAACATCCAAAAAACTGTCAGTAAACCTACCCAGAAGACCTCTGACCGATCTCGATCTACGAAAACTAGCAAAAGCTCTGAAAATTCCCCATTTTAGAGGAGTATTTATGCGTGATGAACTGCCATCCAACGGACCATGGAAAAACGAGCGTGGAATAGTTAATTTAGATAGCTCGGACAATGGAGGCACTCACTGGGTTGGGTTTAATAAAGTCGGTGATACAGTTTTATATTATGATAGTTTTGGCAATTTACGCCCCCCTCGCGAACTAGTGGATTATTTCAAAAAGTGTAAGATATTATTCAATCACGATAATTTTCAACAATATAACACTTATAATTGTGGTCAGTTATGTTTAGATTTCCTCTCTAACTCTTCAGTTGTGCTCGACTAACCCTGCATTTATTAGTATATAAACAGATTGTTGGTAAAGTTTTCATCAATCATGTCTCAGACGTTCACTATCACGGGTAAGAGCTCCCGCTTATCTGTAGATTTCCACCCACCTATAGAACTAGATCCTCATTCATATTATTCTATCGCACTTGTTGGCTTGCATACGTACAATAGCATTCCGAACATTGAAGAAGGTTTTAATAAATTTTATTATAAAAATGTGAAGGGTGAGGAAGAAGTAGTAACTATACCTACGGGGTCCTACGAGTTGACAGACATCGAGGATTTCATACAAAGTGCAGTTTGTGGGATAGGAGTGAAGCAAGAAGAACGTGACCGGAAATTATCAATAAAATCTAACAACAACACTCTACACACAGAGCTGAAGAGTGATTTTGAAGTGAATTTCATTCCTAAAGATAGTATAAGCGAACTGTTGGGATTCAGCAAAAAGAAATTGACATCTCGTGAACTACACGTATCTGATCGACCTATAAACATAATCAAAGTTCAAACTATACGTGTCGAGTGTAACTTAACCGCAGGAGCATATTATAACAATAAGATAGCTCATACGATATATGAGTTCTCACCTCTTGTACCACCTGGGTTTTCCATTGATATAGAGCCGAAGAATCTTATTTATCTACCGGTCATCAGCAAGACGTCCTTCGATAACATCACACTGAATATTTTAGATCAGAATTGGAAACGGGTAAATTTTCGTGGAGAAGAAATTATTATACGGTTGGAGTTGAAAAAGACCGCTAGGGATTATGGCTTCCAACAATAAATAATAATCCAATACTCACCACCACTCATTATATGAAAAGAATTCATCTGGGAAGGTTGTTGTTGCAGTACACATCACTTGAGAACATGGGTTTAGATTTCAGAAATAAAAGACATCCCCATAGTGGTCATCAGTCATTATCTACAACGAGCTCGAAGGAGAAGGTTGCTACTGCAGCATTATCATTGGAGAATATAAATTTTTTGAAGTTCCTTGGTTACAATGTCAGAAAAACTTCAAATATTCAACGAGCCAAACTTCATTGAAGACATCATCCGAGAAGAAACTCACACCTACTATCCACACACAACATCTTTTGGCAACAGCGATGAAGTTGAGATATTAATCAATCAACAAGACGTGTTGGTAGATTTGGCATCGTCTGCTTTATTCATCGAGGCAGAATTCCAGCCAGAAGCAAGTGGTGATGGTGAATGTAAACTAACGAATAATTTCGGAGCGTTTCTCTTCGAATATATCAGTTATGAATTGAATGGGAAAGAGATAGACAAAGTACGTGATCCTGGTATTGTCAGCACCATCAGAGCTTATCTAACATATTCCAAACATGAATCTATACCTCTAGCTATTTCTGGATGGTCATTTAAGGATGCACTGAGTTCAGTCTACAATAATAAAATCAATTTATGGATACCGTTGAATTTTCTACTAGGCCTATTCATTGACTATAACAAAGTTTTGAGTGGAAAACATAAGTTGCGCTTGATAAGGTCTCGAACCGATAACAATTGCTATACTAATAGCACAGGCACGAAGAGGGCTAAAATAAATGTGAAGACGATAGCATTAAAAGTGCGACATGTGTTTCCAAGTGATCAAGTTAAATTTCAAATGTTGGAGAATTTGAGTGCTGAGAAGCCTATTTTGATTCCATTCCGTAGTTGGGATCTGCATGAAAATCCGTTGATGAAGGAGAGCACTCGCGACATTTGGGCTGTTAAAACATCAATGAATTTGGAACGCCCCAGATATGTGATTCTAGCTTTCCAAACTGATCGAAAAAATAATCCTGTTAAGCACAGTGCATATTCCGATAATATAAACTTGCTAAATGTAAAATTATACTTGAATTCAGAGTGTTATCCCTATGAAGCAATGAAATTGAATTTCACCGACCAGCAATACATGGAAGCATACCAGATGTACTATGATTTCCAGAAATCATTTTCAAATAAAATAATAAGCGAGCCCATGTTGGATTATATAGCATTCAAGAATAGAGCAATTTTTGTTATTGATTGTTCAAAACAGAACGATGCTATAAAGTCATCAACAGTTGACGTCAAACTAGAGATGGAAAGTTTCCTGAATTTCCCCAAAAACACCAGGGCTTATTGCATCATCATTAACGACCGTATAATGGAGTATTCCCCGATTACAGGATCAGTTCGGAGTTTAGTGTGAAGAGCCAGGTCATGAATCATAATGTTATTATTTTAATTACAAATGATGTACTATCAAAATGTATTCTTCCCAATGAATGTTATCATTGTTATTTTTGGCATTTTATTTCTCAAACAGGGTGGCAGTGCTGTAATTATTCAGCTTTCATAGTTGTTCACAGACTGCTAGCAGGTATCCATTATGTCACGTGCTTAACACGTGTCTGAAACACGTGTCTGAATGTTGAAGCACGTGTCTGGATACTGAAGCACGTGTCTGAAACACGTGTCTGAATGTTGAAGCACGTGTCTGGATATTGAAGCACGTGTCTGAAACACGTGTCTGCATGTTGAAGCACGTGTTGAATCACGCGATAAAACATGTGCATGAATGCATTACAATCATTATAATTATTCACATCTACCCATCATCGTTCGTAAACTATGGTCGCCGGATTGAATCAGTTACTGTCATTGGCTTGGAGCAGTGACGTCATCATCGTTCGTGAACGATGGTCGCCGGATCTTCAATTCAATAAAACACCACTCACTCGTCAAAATCATTGTGTATTTTGATACACATGAAGCTATAGCTTGATGTTCTCTCCACCCCAATTTGTATGCATCATATTGATTTTCCTCATATCAAAAATATGGAAACACACGCTATGAAAGATCCTCCATGACAGTTCACACGGTAGACACCAAGACACCTCGTTGAAGATCCACATGACAGACACCATGACACCTCTTCCAGTCTGCGACTCAGTGATCGTAGAAGTAGTCCAGTACAAGCTCTGAATCTCGACCGCCACACACTTCATCTTGAGCTATACTGTCCTCATCGATATTAACACCCGCAAACTAGAACGAGTGTGCTAAGTCGCACGAAACGTTGTATACGATGATCTCCGAGTCTAGACCTTTCATTTATCAAAGTCGTTTGCGAGCCGCATGAGTCGGACGAGTCGAACTGGTGGCGCCATCTCCACGTATCAGTCTATACCTTTTGAACCAAAGGTACAGAATGCTTCGTAGAGGTGCTTCGCACGTCCACGAAGCAATCTGTACCTTAGGTTCACCATGACAGTTGTCACATGGTGGCGACATCTCTACAACGCAATCTGTACCTTAGGTTCGCCATGACAGCTGTCACGTGGTGGCGACACCTCTACGAAGCAATCTGTACCTTCGATGACCGCTGTCACGTGGTGGTGACACCTATACGAAGCAGCCTGTACCTTCGGACCACCATGACATCTGTCACGTGACACCTACACGAAGCAGCCTGTACCATTAGCTCACCATGACAGCTGTCATGTGGTGGTGACACCTACACGAAGCAGCCTGTACCTTTAGCCCACCATGACAGCTGTCACGTGGTGGTGACACCTACACGAAGCAACCTGTACCTTTGGTCCGCCATGACAGCTGTCACGTGGTGGTGACACCTCTACGAAGCAGCCTGTACCTTAGGGTCGCCATGACAGCTGTCACGTGGTGGTAACATCTTCACGAAGCAATCTGTACCTTAGGTTCGCCATGACAGCTGTCACTTGGTGGCGCCATGACAGTTGGATCTTATGGTCGCCATGACAGCTGGATCTTATGGTCGCCATGACAGTTGGATCTTATGGTCGCCATGACAGCTGTACCTTAGGGCCGCCATGACAGTTGGATCTTATGGTCGCCATGACAGCTGTACCTTAGGTCCGCCATGACAGCTGTACCTTAGGGCCGCCATGACAGTTGGATCTTATGGTCGCCATGACAGCTGTACCTTAGGTCCGCCATGACAGCTGTCATGTGATAGTCACATGACCCCTGTACATGTGACACACTTTTTGTACACACCCTGTATACTCGATGGCAGCTGCCTCGTGATAGTCACGTGACCCTGTACATGTGACACACTTTTTGTATGCACCCTGTATACTCTTTACAAACAACATATCCTTATCTCACACCTTATCACACACATCCATTCCTTATCACCGACCCCCCTATGGCCGCCATCTTGGTTCTTGATCGTAGAACTAGTCCAGTATATCTACTATAACATAACAATTATTATAGCTTCATTCTCTCTAAATCACTCAACTAACCTGTACTGTTAAATTCGGCTAACAGCCTGGGGCAATTCAAGTTCCATTCCGGCTCCCACGTATCATATTCCAAACCATACCCCACCCACCTCAAAAGATATTCCATGTGCCCCGTTTCGCCGATTCTAGCCGCCAGGATTCTTTCAACTGGATAATATTCATAATCCATCTCTATAATTTCATTAAACTATTATAAAAATCGGATACATCAAAGAAAGAATCCTATTAATAAATCTTCATACTACAAATTTCTTAATATAGTTAACATCATCGATAACATAATAATTATTATAGCTTCATTCTTTCTAAATCACTCAACTAACCTGTACTGTTAAATTCGGCTAACAGCCTGGGGCAATTCAAGTTCCATTCCGGCTCCCACGTATCATATTCCAAACCATACCCCACCCACCTCAAAAGATATTCCATGTGCCACGTTTCGCCGATTCTAGCCGCCAGGATTCTTTCAACTGGATAATATGTAAAATCCATTTCATTAATTTCCTGAAACTATTTCAGAAAATATTGAAGAGTTGTGAAAGTTAACTGTTCAATGAATTATTCTTTGAAATAAGGAGAAAATGTGTTTCTTTGTTTTTGAAAATAAAATTCCTTTCAAATCAAATTAAAATTGATAAAAATGATATCTAATCAATAACTAATAGAAAAATCAAAACGAAATTATTACAAAAAATATTAAGATCTGAAAAAGTTAACTTCATAATCAATGAATATTGATCTGAAAGAAAAATTGGTTCATTGAAATTAGTGAAAATGATATTTTTAAGTTGTGAAAACATCAGAAAATGTGTTTCTTTGTTTCGAAAACATAATAAAATTCCTTTCAAATCAAATAAGTTAAGTTAAGTTACCTGTTAAGTTAACTGTTCAATGAATTATTCTTTGAAATTAGGAGAAAATGTGTTTCTTTGTTTTGGAAACATAATAAAATTCCTTTCAAATCAAATTAAAATTGATGAAAAATGATATCTAATCAATAAATAATAGAAAAATCAAAACGAAATTATTGTAAAAAATATTAAGATATTAAAAAGTTAACTTCATAATCAATGAATACTGATCTGAAAGAAAAATTGGTTCATTGAAATTAGTGGAAATGATATTTTTAAGTTGTGAAAACATCAGAAAATGTGTTTCTTTGTTTTGAAAACATAATAAAATTATTACAAAAAATATTAAGATCTGAAAAAGTTAACTTCATAATCAATGAATACTGATCTGAAAGAAAAATTGGTTCATTGAAATTAGTGGAAATGAGATTTTGAAGTTGTGAAAACATCATAAATTTTCTTTCAATCACAACTAGTCTTTCATAAATTAGGTTAAAAACATATTTAATCCTTACTTCCTTTCGGTAAATTATATTTTACAATTGATAAAAATAGCATCTGATGAATAACTAACCAACAGGAAAATTGAAACTTACCTTGAAACAGCCGAACACAAATAATTTCTCGTACATTAAACACTACTATATATAGACTAATTTTATATTACCTAAGGAAAAAAGTAGACGTTTTTGCTTAAATTGTTGTTGTGAATGAATGATATCTAGCTGAAAGGAAACTGAGTTTGTGTTCTATTATATTGCATAATAGTTTGATAAATGATTAGAACAATGATTGATTCAAATCATCATATTTTATAAGGCAATAATAGACTCACGGGCTTGAGAGGAATCGCTCTAATTATTCTGCGGATTACTATTATGAATATTAATTCTATGTGATATGAATCAATATAATATTTTTATATACATAAAACAGTAACATATTATCTATACTTAAAATATCTTTCTCTCCTAGATGATGAATTGATGACCTTTGACCACACATCCAACTACAATAAAAAATGACCTGCGCGAAGGTAAATGAATATTTGTAGGTGAAGCTCCAACTAAATCGAGAAAATCAATCGGTTGCAACAAAATGTTCTGCAAAGATAGTGTTAGATCTGATTTTAGAAGAGTTCGAAATGTCTGCATGAAAAAATCCTCATCAATCTCTCTCTGAATCATACTTTGCAAAATTGCGTCGAACAAACATAACAAAATAGCAATCGCGCGAACATTAAAACAAACAAAAGATTGATAATAATAATATTTCAGAAAATACATATAATTTAGGTAGTATTACATTCAGAAACCACTGCTGTAATTTATCCACATGGTGAACTGCACACATGTATTTTCCACCATCATTACGATGATTCAGACAGGTCAAACTGTTCGTTTGCTCGAATTTCCCCGTTTCACATTTAGTACCATCGAAACTGTGAACATCTACGATGTGTGGGAAAATATCCAATTCTATACACTTCCTTCTCAAAAACTCTGCTTTTTGCTGACCACGAACATAAATATAGTCGACTGCACACAGGAGAATCGATTTAAGAATATTATTTATTAATCCACATTTCCAGATGCATAATCGAGTCCATGATAAGACTTTTGTAAATACCATACGGACTTTCGCTCCTTTGCATTTAGCGATGAATAAGATGTGGGCGGTTTGAATAAGGAATAATGACGTTTGAATCCAATCTGTATACACATTTCTTTTGGATGGAAAACATCACCTATGACGAACCCCTGAATGTCAACTAATGCGATTCTCATGATAATACGATGAGAATGTGATTCGCTTGATGTTTCGATATAGACTGACCAATGTTTAATTAATACTCTTGACAATTTCGGTGAGAAATTTCAAGCACAACTGTTCACGTTTCCAAAACAATCAAAATATTCCACATCGTTATCGATTTTTTTTCTGAACGCTACCCAATGCGTTCCGTTGTTTTTAGCTGGTTAACCACCGTATTTTCGATAGCACTTGCACCTCTTGCAACTGATCCTAAGGCTTCTAGAGCTCATGAGTCTACATCTCGAATCTTTCGATTTTTATATAACATGTGATCTTTAACAAAGTTTCTATAATATACTGCTATGTATATTTTGAGCGAAATGTATAGTTTGAAGTATTGTAAATTCTTAGTTCAGTATAAGTGGGCTTCCGAAATATCGATAAATTGAAAAGTCTGCATCTCGAACTGATTTAGATATAGGTTGACAATCGTGGATAACAATAAAAATCGATCGATCCGAATTATTCTGAGTTTTATACGTTACGTCAATACCTAAGTTATAAAGAAAAGTTAAAATATTCATTTTTATCGTTCATCATCATTCGTAAAATTGCAAACGAACCTTCGGGCTGCTGGAATTGTATGATTTCATTGATATTCTCAAAAGTTTGATTTCAATACACACGCTAGTATGAACACCATACCTTAGATTTCTTATTACTTAAGCTCCAAAAATTCGAATTTTCAATTCCAAGCACTTGAACAATATACGCGTTCAAATGTTGTGTGAACCAATATAAACGAAATAACGTTTGGGATGCATTATTAGAATTTTAATCAAACTATCGATATGTACAATCAAATTTAATATTTTTGCATTCAATCCTAAACGAAATTCAACAGATTGTGTGTAGTAAAAATGATTCACTCATTGTTATTTGCTTTCTTAATGAATTCCTCTCATTGTACGACTGTTGTCTTTCTCATAATCAGTATAAAGTGAATGTGATGACGCAGGTGCATGTAGAAATGAATACTTAATACTTAATGTGCTTTTGGTGTAAACACTTCATATATGTAAGTAGACATTTCTAGGTTATTTTGCTGGTTCATTATCTTGAGATTAGGGTGTGGTATTAATGAACGACAATATAGCTACAATATAAGTGACAATTTTTAATTTTGAGAGTGATTTCCAGACAAAACGTTACCAAAACACCTCATAGATGTCGGTCCTTGACGTTAGCTGTTCCGAAATTGATATTTAACTATGATAGTTCATCGGTTTAATAATAGATGGTGATATATCTACAGAATCAGTAATATTTTGAATTGGGGTCTCATAGATGTCGTCCTCTTACGTTTTTTGTTCTGACATTGACATTAAGCTATGACAGTTCATCGGTTCATTAATAGATCATATTTTGAATCGATATGCAACTTCCCGCGCAAAAACTTTAACAAAATACTCCATAGATATCGTCCTTTGACGTTAACTGTCCTGACATTGACATTCAGTTGTGATAGTTCATCGGTTTATCAATAGATGGCGATATAGTAATATTTTGAATTGGGGTCTCATAGATGTTGTCCTTTGACGTTAACTGTTCTGAGATTGACATCCAGTCATGATAGTTCACCGGTTCACTAATAGATCATATTTTGAATTTAGATGGGACTTCACGCGCAAAAACATTAACAAAATATCTCATAGATGTCGTCCTTTGACGTTAACTGTTCTGACATTGACATTCAGGTGTGATAGTTCATCGGTTTATTAATAGATGGCGATATAGCTACAACATCAGTAATATTTTGAATTGGAGTCTCATAGATGTCATCCTTTGACGTTAACTGTTCTAACATTGACATCTAGCCATGCTAGTCATCGATTAATAAATTTCCCACGCAAACATTACATAAGTACCTCATAGATGTCGTCTTTTGACGTTAACATTCCTGACGTTTACAGGTATGCATGATGGTTGATAGTGCTGCAGCTGTAGCTATTTTACCTCTCAATTTGGTATTTTTTTTTGTAATTTAGGTTCTAAAACAGTTCTATTCTGTTTAAGACCCACGTGAAATACGCCACGACACCTCGTTGAAGATCCACGAAACATGCACCTTGTTTGAAATTCCCGCGATAGCTGCCATGACAGTTCACGTGACAGACGCCACAACATTTCGCTGAAAATCCACGTAACAGACACCTCGTTTCAAATTCCTGCGATAACCGCCATGACAGTTCACGTGATAGACGCCATGACACCTCCTTGAAGATCTACGTGACAGACACCTCGTTTGAAATTCCCGGATAGCCGCCATGACACCGAATTTCATAGTTTACCTAATGAGTGAGTCCCATTGTACTCATTTATACGCGCTGTTATTCTCGTATAAACTGAATGTGATGACGCAGGTGTATGCAAAGTTAATTGCTTCCACGTGTTCTCATATACTCAATGTGGTCTCTGGTGTGATAATTTCACATACGTAAGTAATCATTTAACGTTGAGGAAATTTGTAGGTTATTTTAAAAGTTCATTATTTTTGAAATTACAGTGTGGTTTAATAATAAATGACAGTATAGCTACAACATCAGTCAAATTTTCGAAATTCCTCGCGCAAACATGAACAAAACACCTCATAGATGTCGTCCTTTGGCGTTAGCTGTTCTGACATGGACATCAAGCTATGATAGTTCATCGGTTTATTATTAGATTGCGATATAAGCTACAACATCGGTAACATTTTGAATTGGAGTCTCATAGATGTCGTCCTTTGACGTTAACGGTTCTGACATTGACATCCAGCCATGATAGTTCATCGGTTCATGAATTTCCCCCTCAAAAACATTAACAAGGTACCTCATAGAAGTTCATTATTTTTGGAATTACGGTGTGGTTCAATAATAAATGACAGTATAGCTACAACATGAGTCAAATTTTTGAAATTCCCCGCGCAAACATCAGCAAAACACCTCATAGATGTCGTCCTTTGACGTTAGCTGTTCTGACATGGACATCAAGCTATGATAGTTCATTAATATATCGTTTTTTGAATTGAGATGAAACTTCCCGCTCGAAAACATTAACAAAATACCTCATAGATGTCGTCCTTTGACGTTAACTGTTCTGACATTGACATTCAGCTATGATAGTTCATCGGTTTAGTGATAGATGGCGATATAGGCTACAACATCGGTAACATTTTGAATTGGAGTCTCATAGATGTCGTCCTTTGACGTTAACCGTTCTGACATTGACATCCAGCTATGATAGTTCATCGGTTCATAAATTTATCGCGCAAAAACATTAACAAGATACCTCATAGATGTCGTCCTTTGACGTTGATAGGTACCTATGACGGTTGATCGGTTCATTCATAGTCATTTGAAGTTAACTGTTCTGACATTGACATTGAAGTATGATAGTTCATTAAGAGATGGCGGTGATGTAGCTATAACATCAGTCATATTTTGAATTGTGACCTCATAGATGTCGTCCCTTGACGTTAACATTTCTGACGTTGACAGGTATGCATGACGGTTGATCGGTTCATTCATAGATGTAGTCGTTTGAAGTTAACTGGTCTGACATTGACATTTAAGTATGATAGTTCATCGGTTCATCAGAAGATGGCGGCGATGTAGCTACAACATCAGTCATATTGTGGTTTTGACGTTTATTCTTCTGACATTCGCTTCCAACGTCGGCCATGATAAACATCACCAAAACACCTCTACGTTTGAATTTGGCGGGTCGATGACGTCACATCCAACCAACCTCACATCCAGACCTCTATGGTCGAAAGTTCTATAATCATCGTAAGCTCTATGGACACGTTTGAATTTCGCGTGTTAGTAACGTTACGTCCAACTAACCTCACACCCAGACCTCTATGGTCGGAAGTTCGGTGATCATCGTGAGCTCTATGGACACGTTTGAATTTCGCGGGTTAGTAACGTTACATCAAACTAACCTCACACCCAGACCTCTATGGTCGAAAGTTCTGTGATCATCGTAAGCTCTATGGACACGTTTGAATTTCGCGGGTTAGTAACGTTACGTCAAACTAACCTCACACCCAGACCTCTATGGTCGAAAGTTCTGTGATCATCGTGAGCTCTATGGACACGTTTGAATTTCGCGGGTTAGTAACGTTACATCCGAAGTTGCGCGCGCAACATCCGGTCGATGACGTCATCGAGTCTCGCCCAAGTGCCGCCATACCTACTTCGGTAGGTCTCCGTACGAAGCGATGTTCGGGTGTCCGGTGAAGATGGGACTGTCGTCGATTCCCATTCCGCGAGAATTGTCACGTATCCTTTGCACGGAAGGAGAATTAGAAAACGTCATCGCGTCGTCACAATTCGGCGGAAGTTACGTTGCTCGCGGCGATCATATCGCTGTTGCTACCGAGAAATATCCGCGCGATCGTGAAGTTTTCGATGATGATGATGATGACAACGTCAACGACAACGCCGAGCAAGGAAGCGATAACGACGACGACGACACGACAAACGAGCCGTCCACGTCATCGACGGCTGCATCGAACGAAAAGTGTTCGGTATGTGCAAAAGTGTTTACGCCAACGGATAAGTGTGACCGGTGTAAATGTTCGATGCACGTCTCTTGCGTACAAGGTAGCGCGTTATCGTCGCCGGGGTCTGCGAATAGCGACGACAGCGACAACGACGACAGCGACGACGTTGCTCTCGCGACCTACGTGACGCTTAAATTGTGTTTGTTGTGTGCGAAAACGAAACGAATCGTCGGTGAGCGTGAGAATTGGAAAACATGTTTGAAACGACAGGCGATCGTAATGAAGAAAACCTCGGACAGATTGAATCCTACCGTCGAGGTGGGTGCGACGGTTCGTATAACCGTGCCGGACGTCGATCGTGCGAAATGTGACGCTCGCGCCGTGTTGGCCGTGGTACTACGAAGAAACGCCGCCGACGGACTGTATCAATTGGGTACGCGTAACGGTATACTGAAGCAATTGTATTGCCGTTCCCAATTTGGCGTTTGTGAGCGGAAATTAATCGATGCGAGCGAAGTGCCAGACAAGAGAATATCTTTGCGCTCGGTGGCCATCGCTCAATCTTACGGTACGGGACAAGGATTCGTACGGTGTTGGTGTCGACAAAAGTGCGGAACGAAATTGTGCGCTTGTGTTAGGAATAAGATTTTGTGTAATTCGAAATGTCACAATAACGAGAACTGTGCCAATAAGTGAGGTGTAAAAATAAAAAGAATTTTACATTTTTATTTGTTTTATTGAATTCATCATCATCATCATCATCATCATAACGATCATCCGACGACACCACTACAATCGATTATTCCCCTGTGGAAAAATCCTTCAATTTTCTCATAATCATCGAATGGGCCAGAGTGCTGAGCATAGTTTGCGTATCATCGTTCTCCGTCTCGTCGTCCATGGCAATTGTACTCATCACGTCGGCCTCTTTCGTGATCGCGTCTTGATTATGATCTCCGCGCAACAAACAATCGTATAAATATTTGACGACGTTGATGTCGCCCGTTTCTTCTGGAAAATAGCTGCCGTGTATTTCTAACAAACGATTTCGCCACACAGACCTCAACGTTCGTACATTTTCCTCGTACATTTTGTCCAAGTTATTCAATATGTTCGGGACGGTTCTGTAGAATTCTCCGCATACATCGTCGACGTACTTCGTGATAGTTTCTCGTTGACTAGGAATCTCGTCAGATTCGTCTTTGACTAGTTTCAATTTCTTTTCGAGCTTATTGACTAACACGTTGATCTGAATCGTAATTTGATATTTTCTCGCATCGTCGAGGTCTCGCGTCTGTATGAATTCGTTTCGGAACCGTTTCATCTCTAGAAAATATCGACGTACGATCGATTCGAAATCGAACGATAGGGTTTCGTCAAAAATGGCAGACGAAATTTCGTTCATCGCAAAATTTGTCAATCGTAGAAATATATTCGTGTTCGTAGTGTCACCTCTATCTCCGCCGTCTGGATTGTCGTAGAAATAATTACGGATCAGTGGAACGGTCAATTCCCGAGCATAATTTCTCGCTAACGGTACGGCGAAATAATTCATTTTGGGAGGAGGCGATTTCGTTTCGAGCGAATGACGTGGCCTCTTGGACGGATGCTGTGGTATATATTGACTAGTACTCGGTTCACTTGCCGTCGCCGTCGCCGCCGCCGCTATTACCGACGATACGGCGGGAGACACCGACCTTTTTCTTTTCCACTTTCGGCAAACGCAACCGGCGTGAGATGCTTCCGCGCACACCTTACGAATTATCGATAGCAATTCGACTAGAACGGTATTGTCAGCGTCGTCGTCGTCGTCGTTGCCGTATCTGCTGCCGAATATGTCGTCGTATAGTATTTTCAGAGATGTTGACGGCCGATGAATTCTACCGTATTCGAGTAGGGCGAACGTTAGTATTATACTACCCGAGCGGCGAATTATTTCACTCGTCTCTTTCTGATCGGCTTGCGGCAGCTGTAAAAATGTAGAACCGAAAATTTCGTAACTATCTTTGAGAAGTCGTTTATGATCCATCACAGACGATGCAGTACTATATGTTGATACCACGGCAGCGGAGCTCGTAGATTCCACGTTCGATTCGCATATCGATGGCGTCGACGTAAGCGTACGTTTCCTATTCCCCTGTCGTTGCATTACCACCGATGTCGGTTCCGTCGGTGGTGGTGGTGGTGGTGACGACGGCGACGGTGGTTGCATTACAGACATGGGCATCTGACGACTATGCTGCGGTAGTTCGAGAGGATCGAGAGGCGATCGAGACGACTTCGAGGTTGAACTTGTTGCTGACTCTTGTACAAATTCTGTTTCCGCAGACGAGTCGTGTGGTGATTGCGATCGTCGTTGCTCTTGCGAGGATGCAGGTGGCGAATTATCGGTCATTTTATGAGAGAATTTGTACAATCGGTGAAGATTAAATTGCTTCGTAGTTCTATAACAAAGATTTACATGAACGTAATGTTCGAAGGGGTTGTTAAGGTTTACACTATGAATTTTGACAACGAACGAACGAAATAGCAGAACATGTATTACCTGGATGATTTGCACTCAGACTAGAAACTCACAATTGTTGTTTTAGGTAAAATCTGTCCGTCAAACACGACACGTGCTACTGATATGAAAAAGCGCTTCAGGCCGCCTCGTATATATTCATCGTATCACGCGGAATACCGAGAATTTCAACTGCGTATTATTTCGTAGAAGTCACGCGCCATCGATTTAGTTAGATATATTAGGATCGATCGTCCTTGAACCTCGAACGCCTGTCGAGTGACACGATGTACGAATTAACGCATTTATTTCTCGAACTATGTGTAGTTTCGCGTAAGATGCAGAACATACTACGATCTATCGTACAAGTCTCGACGTTCAAATCACAAGAAGCACGCCGTTCGAAGTTTACTATAATTATACGGATTTCAAAACGTTCACCGATTGTACGAGGGGTTGTCAAATTCGAGCTAGAATGGATAAAAAGCCCTATTTTTTAATAATTTTATTTATAATTTTAAGATACAAAAGTCAATTATTTATCGTTTTTCGCAAATTTTCCATGATCATCGCATGTGTTACGGGACGCAAGACGTTATGTGTGTTACCAACGGTCTCGTTCGTGGCGATCGAACACATCACATCGGCCTTTGGTGATGGCCTCACGATTGTGATCACCAATAAGCAGACAATTGTATAGATATTCGACGACACCCGTTCCATTTAATTCTTCGGGGAAATGTCTTCGATGTAATTCCAATAATTTATTCCTCCACGCAGACTTCAAGACACGTGCATTTTCCTGGTCGGTTTTTTCGACATCGTTCAAAATATTGGGAACCGTTTTGAGAAATTCTCCACACACGTCTTGGACATAGCTTCCGGCAGCCTCTTGGCCGTTCGGGATCGTACGCGATTCGTCTTTCAATTGTTTCAGAATTTTCTCCAATTTACTTACTAACACGTTAATTTGGATCGTCACTTGATATCTCCCCACATCGTCCAGATGATTCGCCGATATATATTCGTTCCTGGATCGCCTCAATAGCGAAAAATATTTTTCCATGATTACTGGGAATTTGAACGATAACGTTTCTTCGACAAGGGCGGATGAAATTTTTCCAGTAGCGGAATTTGTCAACTGTAACAATATATTTATATTTATAGAGTTGGTGGCGGTGCCGTCTGGATTATTGTAAAAATAGCTTCTCATCAGCGATACGGTTATTTCATGTGCACAATTCTCGGTGAACGATACAGCGAAATAGTTAATTTTCGGAATACGATTGCAATGTGGTGTGTTATGCATTCTCTGAATCGATTGTGGAGGCTGTATCTGTTGACGTATGTTTGGTTCTTCCGTAGTCTGCGTTTGCGCCGTTGTCATCGTCGTTGTTGTCGTCGTCAACGATGTCGATCTTCTTTCTGTCCATCTACAGCAAACGCAGTTTTCCGCTTCCGCACACGTCATACGTATCATTCGTAGCAATTCGTGGGGGACGGTGTTATTGGCATCCTCTTTGTGTTTGAATATGCTGTCGTATATTCCTCGCAGATTTGCCGATGGATGATAAGTTTCCCCATATTCGACGAGAGCGAATGTGAGAACGATACTACCGAACCGACGAATTATCTTGTTCATCGATTTCTGCTTGATTTCTGACAGCTGTGAGAATCTCGAACGGAACACTTCGTACTTGTCTTTGAACGTTAGTTGATAATTCACCACCGATGACAACGACGACGACGATGATTTCTATGTAGCTGCGACGGACCGGATGGATTCGGCGTCTGCTTCATATATCGACGGCGACGGTTGTGGTGGCGAATCTATTCTGACTTTTTTTACAGCCACCTCCTGTTGTATCTTCCCTACCGGACGAGACGTCCTTGGCGGCATTATTTCTTCAGGGCTAGGTCGGTTGAGCGATCGACGTGACGACGACGACGACGTGGATGGCTGCGACAGAGGTACTATGGTTTCTGGTGGTTTCGGAAACACCATTTCAGCCTCAATCGACGAAGTTCCTTGTTGTACCTGTGGCTGCGACTGGTCGGGTAACATACTGCTCAGCTCGTCCGACGCCAATACTGCGCTAAACTTCTACGACAAAATATGTGTAAGATAACGACAAAAAGTCGAATACGAAATAATATAAGTTACCTCGATAAGTTGTAGATTCAGTATTTGTTGCTGCTGCTGAGACTGCTGTTGTAGTTGATTTCCTACGAGCATCTGCCCATCGAACGTTGAATCGTGATAGTATTGGGATCTTTCCCCGTTCAATTCATGTATACTATTCATCTCGCACACACCGGATGTCATCTCACGCTCTGTTGAATCGTAAATGATGCTGCCCGTAATGGGCTCTTTCCATTTATAGTACTTTTCGACTTCCGTTCGTCGAGATAGTACAATCAGATATATTTATTGATGGTCATGTACATGTAAAAATAGTTTGAATAGCTATTAGAATACGACGCATAATGATCAAACTGAATGCAATTCGTACAATGGAAATAATAATATAACAAAAATTTGTTGTATCGTTGAAATCATTTCTACATGTGGATGTCGGCGAGAAATCTGCCTCGCAGAAAAAGTATACATGATCGAATTTCTAACGATGGTCACGTTTTGTATAATTGAAACAATAATACAAGAAAAATTTATTGTATTTTTTAAACTATTCCTACTTGTATAATCCAACCATTTTTCGCTAAATTATTCAATTACAATACACGACGACCGCATACGATACAATATTTCGATATGTGAATCATTTAGTCGCTGCATCGTTTCTGTTCGTAGCGATAGGTGAAACCCTTATCGTGTTTACATTGCGAGCTCGATCTGTACCATTCGTGTGACGGATTGTCGTTGATCGGTAACATCTGTCCATAATCGTGGATCACGGTACGACTCTGGTCGTCGTTGTCGTCGCCGTTGTCGTCGTCGTCGTCGTGGTTATCCTCAATTTCCATCGTTAGACCCCAAAACGATATACAGTCACCGACAAGTTCGTCGTGTAACATTTTCGTTCGCAATTTGAATTTTTTATTCTTCGATATGTTCATTCGTGGGTCGGTTAGGATTACGTTGAATTGTAGAAAATAATCGATTTGTGAATATCTTAAACGTGCTCTCCGGACGACGTCGTCATAGGCGATCGTGGGGTGGTGTGTTTCGATATTCGTCTTATTGTTGTTGTTGTTGTTGTTGTTATTGACGAAATGTTTATTGAACGCTACCACGGTGGGGTCGATGTTCTTCCAGAAAAATTGCGTTTTCAATTGGTATTCGTTGGTGAACGATAACCTGCTTATCGTTCCGTCGTCGGTAGAAATGTTACTAGCGGCCAGTCGGTCGTCCGTGAAGGAGATAGCGTCGAGTACGTTGAACGCTACGATAATTTCACACGGACAAACGTCGCTAAGGAATTCGTTTCGCCCCATGACGATCTGTTTTGTTGATCCATTTATGTTTGAAAAAATTCGTTTCTTCTTTAGATCCTATACGGAATTTATTCGACGGATAATAGAATATCTGTCGATGATAATCGTGATCGTTATTATTCATAGTATATATATACAATAGGTGAATGATCTAACGAATTTAATTTCTACTTGTCTCCTCCCGACGACATCACACTACTGAATAGGAAATCTCGTAACGTCCGTATCAATAGGCGTTATCCGACAATCTCACCCCCCCACCCCTCTCGTTCCCTCTCTACATATCACGTACGAGATCGAGGCGTCGTTCGATACGAACGGAACCTATTCGAATCAGCGACACGCTAACGTTTCTGACCGACGGTCAGTTTGAACGCAAAACTTTCATCGTGAAGGATTTCTTCGATCAAACTCTCATTGTCTAGCGGGCCGACGAAATATTGTTCGAATATGTAAGCAGCCAGACTGTCTCGAATTCCGCTAGGAACGTGTATGCTACTATCGAGAACTGTATCTAGAAAATAATCGAGAAACGACGAATCTGTCGCAAACGGAGTTGTCTCGTTCGTATTTTCGAGGACGCTACCATCACCGTCCTCGCCACCTCCACGATTCGTATCGAGTTTGGAATCGTCGCCGCGTCGAGAAATGTATCGGTTATGATAGTCGAGCGAAGATAATATTTTATGCGACGTGTCGACCGACAGTTTTGTAATCCATATTTTATGTCGCATCTGTTTGTATCGTCTACATATCTGAGCATTTTTCACCTCTCGCGCTAGTATGCCGGTACTGAACGCGAATTTCGTTATCAACGACAAAAGATCGTTCCGTGTCGTGGGCACCGGTATGCCTTTTCCACCGTTCAACCGTCTATATTCCAGGACGATATCGTCGAATTCCGATTTGAAATTCAATATTAAATTATAATTTAAATTTTCATGGATCGCTCGCATCCTTCGGAAAATAGCGGACGACTGTTTCATCGTGGATAAAACTATTTCCGCTATTCCGAAGCATATCTGTAGATACGCGCGGAATTCACCACCGACACCACCTTTATCGGTATTGGAGAAAATCTCGCTGGAGCCGTTCAACAATTCGCCGACTCGATTCATCACTATCGATTGTTGTTTTTGACGTTTCCTCGTTTCATCGTCGTCGTCATCGTCGTTGCCAGCTCCGTTACCGGAACTTGCATTTCGTAGCGTCGTCATCGTCCCACTGCTATCGATTTTTTTTCTGATTTTGCATAATTTCATCGTATTTATTCCGAAGATCGTCACGTTCCGTTCGGATTGTCTCGACGTTAATTTCCAGATCGACGATATACCGATTGAAAGTATCGATACGAGATTTCAATTCGCTCACTTCTAACGTCAAAGTTTCGGCGAAACGTTCGAGCTGTACGATTCGATCTTGTTTTGCTTCTATGACGGACTCGTATCGTTTCTCTCCCGAAAAGAATTTTTCCTGATCGGCGACGCACTGCTGTCGAAAATACGCATCTTGCTGTTCCGCGTAACGAATCATTTCGTTAGACATGAGATTCTTTTCTTCTTGCGCGACGACCAGATTCGTATTTAGCTGTGCTATTTGTTGCACGTATCCGTCGATTTCTAATCGATGACGCTACTCCGATTCCTGAACGTGACGTTGTAGCCGATCGTTATTCTCCCGGTTGAGTTCTTCTTGTATTCGATTACAATGCGTTATATTTACGCGTTGTAACGTATCGTTTTGTTCGAGAGTGGCGATTTGCGAATTCAACTCTGCCAGCTTCCGATCGTGCTTATCGATCTGTTCTGTGTAGGTTTGTTTTTCCGATTCGCGAGTACGCTCGACTTCGGAAAATTGTCTTTTCGCCTCGACCAAATCGGTACGTAATTGTTGGACGGTCGCGACGTTCTCGTCGTAAACGCTTTTCGCCCGTCGACTCTCAGACGTACATTCGTCGATTTGCGTCTGCATCTGTGCCATGATCGCTCGTTGAGTTTCGATCATCTGAGTTAAATTACGCTTCTCGTTGGATAGTTCGTTGTGACGATATTCCATCGCGTCGGCGTTTCGTTCGGAGTCTTTTTCGAACGTTCGAGTTAACGATTCCAATCGATCTCGATGCTCTTGTATCATATTTTCGTTCTTTCGGATCGTTTCTATCACGAAATTCGTTATATTCACGATAGTTAGATCTGTAACGTATACGCGACACGTTTCGATCATCCACTCGACGAACGCCATATAAGAAAACGTACGATGTAACAATACGTTATAGTCATCGTCGTCGTCGTCGTAACCGTCGGAGTGGTCGTGCTTGTCGTTATAACTCACGAGCGACGATGACGACGGAAGTGACACGGGTAGGTCTCTTAGCAATTTCGATCGCGAATAAAATTCACGTATCTGATAAACGAAATTCACGCACATTTCGAACATCTCGTTCGTTTTCGTCGTCCACTTACGACTTTGTTGCGACTGTCCCGGTTGTTGTTGTTGTTTTTGTTTATCGAATCTCTCGCATATTTTACGTATCTGATCCTGTCTATCCATCGGTAATAAATTGACGGTCCAATTCGTCCAGCGAACGAGAATTTCGATTCTCGAACGAAACGACTTATTGGACCTTTTTAACACGGACTCGTCCAATTCGTTCGTAATAAACAACGCGATATTACCGATTTCCTCTTGTAATTTCAATTTTTCCTTACTCGTCCGTTCTTGTCGCGTCGTACACGAATTCAAATTGCTAATGTACGTTTTAGAAATGCCGTTTATCGTTCGGGAATACTCTTGTCGCACTTTCCACGTTAATTAGCCGCTACCGATCGGAATGGACTTTATCATTTTCGTCAACGTTCTGATATCATCAGCCACTTCGAGGCTGGCGTAGCGATCGTGAGAGAGTGAATGTTCGTATATCGAAAGAGATGTGATGGGCACGTTGTCGTTAATTTGTTTGGTTTTTTTCGCGTACACTTTTTTCAAACGATCCGACTCCAGAATCATAGTATACACGTTGGGTTGAATAAAGTTCATATACCATACGTATTGATGCGAGAATAAATTGGACGCATCAGTGTAGTACGTCTCTAATATGTCGACGTATTTATCGAACGGTACGTCGTTCGCAGACGGAGCTGAAGATTTAAGATTTTCTCGTAGATTTCGGTCACCGCCGTGTCCATTACTGCCGCCGCCGCCGAAATCGTCATCGTAGTAGTAGTTTTTATCGTTATTACGACGAGGCGACGAAGGGGTAAGATTTTGTTTTCGTTCACGTGCGAAGACGACATCTTATGTGTAGACGAGAACGACAATTTTCTCTTTGTACTAGAGAGAAAAACGTCGAACGGGAGAGAATCGTGTACGAACGGGAAATCGAACATTGAAATAAACGATTAAAAAATAATTTTTATTATACAATGAACAAAGCTATATAATATTAAGTTTTTCGTCGTCGTCGTCGTCGTCGTCGTTATTCATGTTGACGGGGCTCCGGCGGTGGCGATGATTGTGCCTACTAATTAGATGGTACTTTAAATCCCCAGCGAACGTACCCCTTCAGATAACAATTGTTAGTTTCCGTCCAGCATAGCTTGAAATTCACAGCGGATACGTAAATTTGTTCGTCTCGCAAATCCTCCAGGTCGCAACTGGTCAAATACGATTGTTCTTCCACGTCTTGTACCGCGAAACAACCGAACGCGTTCGCACTTTTCGTAAAACCGGCCGTGGGCTGCAGATATAACGCGCTTCCGGTAATTTCATCACGCGAACTTATAAAGGTGTCGAACGACGAATGTCTCGCGATTCCCACCGATTGTACATCGTTTATAGATTTTTCGTTGAGTGCCACCACTCGCGAATACTTTCCACTCGCCGACAGCGAACGCTGGTAGTTGTCGTGGTCGGCAGCGTCTAAAGCGTCCAACGTCGCGCGCCACGTTTCACGGAGATTCATTATTTGTCTACAACCTTCTCGCATGCTAGTTTGGATGTTCGTCGTGATGGGACCGGCACGATTTATCAGATCGAAACTGAATTCTTCCTTCTGATTGGAAGTGGAGCACGACGATAGCGACGCCAAAACGACGCAACCGTAACCGAAATTGTTTATATCGAACGACAACGCTTTCGTGTTGGACGACTTTATATCGCTACGATCTCTCGATATCGGAAACGCTACTCGTAATTTTTTATTTATGCCGGCGATCACGTTTTCTGGCAATGGGTCGAACGAAGCGTCCACGCACAATTGTGAGTTACGATCGTACAACGTGAAAAAGAACATTTTCAAATAGCTAGATATGTGTTTCTCGTTATTTCTATCGAAATCGGCCGTATCACTGACGTGATATTTCGTCATCATCGGCAGCTTTACAGATTTCACGTTCGCCGCAACGTTACCGATGGTACGACTCCCACATATTTTCTCCACGCACAATTTCGCTTGTTCTTTGTCGATGTAGGAATATTTCACGGCGATCGATTGATTCCGCTCCATGTAAGAATCCACTATATCGTCGGTGCGTTCTCTTCTATTCTCGTCCGACCGCCGAACGTTATCGGACCGTTTTTTATCGGTAATACCCGATACAGAAACGACAACACCACCACCGCCACCGCCGCCACCACCGCCGCCGCCGATAACAAAATCGTCTCCGACCGAACCAAATCCATCGTTACCGGGTGACATACATTTCGGCGATTCGATATAGAACGGTTGGCTTTCGGGCTCGTCCGCGAATAACTGAACGCGCCGACACTTCGATATCACGTCGTTTTTATCGTCGACTCCGGCCGCGCGTCTCTTCTGCAGCATCGTCGTTGGTGGTATATGGCGATTCTTATTCGGACGAAGTGGTGGGCACGACATCCCGGGTTTATACGAACGTGGTGACGGCGATCCGTCGACGATGATGTCCTCCTCTTCGGGGTCGGAGTCGATAACTAAGCCATTCGATGATGGTGCCCTGTTAGTTGTCGAGGTCGACGGGGACCATTGCGAAGGTGCAAATGCCGGCGGAGAACAAGGTGACAAAGATTCCGGCGACTCGATATCGAACGATTGACTTTCGAGCACGCCCGAAAACGGATTACCGCTCCGGCACTTCGGTACCGCCTCGTTGTTATTGTCGATTTCAGTCCTGCGTCTCCGTTGTAGTATCGTAGGTGTAGTACGAAGATGATTCTGATTCGGACGAGGTGGTGGACACGACATCTCGGGTTTATCCGATGGTAGTGGTGATGATGGCGATCTATCGATGATATCTTCGTCCTTTGCCGAATTTTCACTGTACATCTTCGTTCGTCGGTTAAACGAATCGGAAATTATACACGAATCTATACTGATAATAGCCGCGAGAATAACTCGGTTGTAACACGATGACTACTACTACTACTGCTACTACTACTACCACCACAACAACAACAACAGCAAAAATCAGGAATTAACTGATGCTCTGGCACGATCATTCTGCCTCTTTTATACCGTTGCCCGTGATGTCATTTCCTACGCCGGAATCTGCGTGAGCGTTCTTATCGTTCACGTTGTTCCCACCGTCGAATTTCTCGTAAACGTCGATAAGCTTCATCACGATAGCGATAAAGATACCACCCAGTACGAACACGCAGCAGAATTCGAAAACGTTCAGTAGCACACCAACCGTGTCCGTCATTCCGACCCATACTTGCTTCGGCAACAACCGTGATGATGTCGAACAGTAACGTGCCGATATTCGGCGTATCTTTACACACGTAAATATCCTTGGGATCGATCATATCTTCGATCGGCAAATATTGTAACGAATTTTTCGGTGCGTTAATATCGCAACGACGACATTGCCTCCGGTCCGGCTCTTTGACGTCCATAAGTTCCGACGGCCATCCTTTACATATTCTATTATGGAACGAATGCGGCAAATTGTTACAGGTATTCTTCACTTGCACTTCGACGTGCGCACAACTGCATTGGACCAGTTTACACGTTACCAGTTCACCCGAACGAGTCGTGTAAATTCTTCAACAGCCGGCCATTCGTTTGGCGTTCTCCACGATGTGACTGAACAAAGCGTAAAGACCGACGCCGACGGTCAGCGTGACGAAGACACCCTTGAAGGCTATATATCGTCGTCCTCCGCCGCTTTTTCGGGGTAGCGATTGTAGATTGTTTATCAATTTACGAAATTTCTTATTCGTCCGGTAAAGATGATCCAAACCGCCGTACGGTAGATCGGTACGTATTTTACGATTCAGTACGTCTTCGTTGCCGGCCAGGACGTTTTTCAACGATGCTTCGTTGGCGGACGTTATCCGATCGAATTCGTGCTCGGGAAAATTTTCCACAGCTAATTTTTTGAATACCTCCTTCACTTCGACCTTATCCAAATGATCGTTCACGAGCCCGTCGACGACCGACGATCTATTTTCGACGGGTACGTTTCGATAAAGGTCGATAACATAATCCAAATCGTCGCGTCGTAAATGATGTGCTGTGTTATCTAACGGAGCGTTCCCGTCGATGTCGACGACGGTTTTCGATAGGGGCCGATACGATTGGCCGATGTTTCCACCGGTGAATCTGACGAATTCGACATCGTCGATTAACGTACGTAGTGCGTGCGATATGGGTTGTATAACGTCGACAGGGATGCGACTACCGGCTCCGTGAGATAACGCGTCAACGCTAAATTCGTTCGTTCGCAAACGTTCCAGGGCTGCTAAACCTTCGGACACGTCGGCTACTCCTCGATCGACACGTCTCAATTTATTCAAACCTTTGGCTAACGTGTCCATTCCGTCGTTTGTATTACAGCAAAAATGAAAACCAACAACAACAACAACAACAACAACAACACGATTTGAACGGGTGTTTCCGATTAGCTAAGTGGTCGGTTTTTCTCGTCCGGTACGCGAAGAAAAATAACAAATATCGTCTTATAACGACGACGACGACCTCGATGACGACGACGAAAGTTCGAACGTGGAATACAAACAAAAAAACGTACAAATCAATATGGAAGATAAAATTATGCAATAAGAAAAGACGAAAGATACGTGAGGTCCGAAATGTTCACGTACATATCCCATATAGAGATCGTTACGTGTGATCGGTAACAAATCGCGATCCATATTATCGCTCTCTTCTCCCTTGGCGTCTCTTGGCGGTTCTTATACGTACGATTTTTTTTCAGACACGTTTCATAAGAACTACCACATACACACACATATATATATATAGGATGATCTTATTTTTCTATTGTATACTATTAATTGTTATCGTCACGAATACGATGTTAATCGGAAATTTGAAAAAGTTCTCCGACAATTCGCTGTGGCTAAAAGAGAAAGAAAAGGATTTCAAGTATTATCCGGTCAACGAAACGATTCGTTCGAATCTTTATCGTAACGGCGTCACAAACGAAAAGTCACATTTGACCGGCTTGGATTGCGATAGCGTTTTAAGAACCTGTTCCCTGAAGGCGTCCAAGTTCGACGCGGATTCTTGTACGTATTGTAACGAGTCGAACGCGAAATGCGTCCGTTACGATGAACCTATTAAAATTGTCACGATCGACAAGGAAACGGGCGCGATGACCGGTAGTAAAATTTATAACGTGCACGAAAATGCCGATCTAGGTTATTGTACTCCGGTATTCAGCAACGCTTCGAAAGTGTACGAATCGGCGTCGTCGTCGTCGTCGTCTGGGTCATCTTCCAAGATCGCTTCCGGTGACGACGTTATTCGATTGGATCCTTGTAACACGAATACGGGCGATCGCGTACTAGTCAAACCGCACACGGAAGCTGCCGGCTATAAAATCAGTTGTTTATGTAAATATCCGGAAATTATCAGTCAAACGATCCTGTTGGATTCGGATTGTGACGTGCCGACCGCTTGTTCTGGTGGAAAATTGATTGGTCCCGACTGGCGCGATCCCGCACGATACGTAAACATAATCGACGAGTTATCGTGCGATCGTTGTATCTCGGGCACTTTTCCCGATCGCGATCCGATCACGAATCATCCCGTGTGTAGAGAATCCACGTTCGCTGAGCATTCGTCCGAAATCTACGACGAAACCGTCTATCCCAAGAACATCGCTTTGTTGAACGTGACCGACGACGCGATAGAACCGAGGTTTAGAGAGAAGTTCGGTCATCCGCAGGCGCGTAAAGTACCCGAACCTTGCGCCTTCGATGCTTTCACTTTCGTACCGTTCGCTCACAACGAATGCCTATTGACGCACACGCCTGACAAATCGATTTATTTCTGTCGTAGCAATGACGTTTCCGTCGCCACCTTGCATTACGACGACGACTATCTAAAGGGTAACACCGGTCGATTCGGCAACGGTTGTTATCGTTTTACGAACGACAAAAACGATATCGATTATATGGTCGGTGAATATTACAATAGGATACCGTCATCATCGTTGTCGCCGTCGTCGTCGTCTGACAATCGTAAGAGTCAGCCTCGTGCGGCTCATCCGATAGTCGGATATGCCATCAAAAGATCGAAAATTATGATGTACAACAAAGCCGATAAATTCTTAGATATCGATAATGTCGAATAGACGTAAGATAGTTATGATCTTCGTTCGTTCTGTTATCATTATTATCATCATCATCGTCAGCGTCATCGTCATCGGTAATTTCATAATATTGCCACGTATATCCGAAATGAATAGACGCATCGCGAATACAGAAATAGAAACGAATAGAGTTCTACGTGCAGATGTGACGTCAAAAATTGAATCGTTACAACGATTCGTTTATAAATCGAACGTTGTCGATTGTGCTAGTAATGCCGTACGTTGTACTCACAATCAAGATTGTGTCGACTCGTGCAGCAGCAGCAGTGCATGTAATGGATTTTACGAATGTTCTTCGGATACGCGTTTGTGCGTGCCGAAAGTCGAGGAAAATGAAACAAGTATCGACGACGACGACGACGATAACAATGCTGAAACTTCTATTCGCCAAAAGAAGCAATGTAATACCGTCAAGGGGGTATTCGCTCTACTACACGCGGACGTTCAATTTTCTAACGCTTTTTGGAAATGCGTTTCGCTCTTTCCCGCCCTGATAAATGACAACGGCTAACAGGTGGACGGTGTATGTAGCGGAGGGTCGAGTTCCCTTGCCCGCATGAACGTTCATACTCATTATCCGATCACTTCCGATTGCGAGTGTGCTTCGGTATTGACACTGACTTCGTTCGGGCACACGTACGATTACAACAACAAAATATCCATCACGCAGATTCCGCGTTGTATACGCTATCCATTTTTGTACACGTGATTGTTATGTTTATATATTTCTGTAATTGAGGAGAAAGGTGAAGAAAAAAACAATTCGTTCGATAATATTTTTCCCATTTAATTTATGAAATACGATCGAGACATAATATTTGTAGAGTTGGCGCAGATACTCCCCTCGACACCGCTTCGTCACCATCCATACACCTGCAGCGACTACCCAAACCGCGCAAATCCATCATTTCATCACGAAACGGTAAGAACGCAACTCGGTGGGGTGTCACGTCGATTCCACGCACAACCCGGAAACACTTCAAAATATATGATGTGAACATCGAGTCGACACGACGATCGACAAATAATGTCAGTTTTGTTCCCATGTATATGTTGATGTAGATCACATATCCTCCCAAATCCCAACCAGGTCGACACCACTCTTCGTCAGATGGAGCGAAATTATGGCCAAAGTAATACACCGACACAGTGTTGGATTCGTTAACGGCTCCGATCATAAATGACACACAGTCACCCGCGATGAACCAATTCTTCGTGGGAAGTTGCACTTTTAACCATGTTACGATTTCCATCATTCGCACACATTTTGTGAATTCCCCTGCGTTGTGTACGGTTGACAACACGAAGCGCACGAACATTCCACGTGTCATCTCCATGATAGACGATATTCAAGTTAAATGTTTATACAGATGACATACCTTCCCAGATCGACACCATTCTGACGAACCAATCACAATTTTGTGAATTCCTCCGCGTCGTAACAAACGTTTCATCTTCATGACATGTGCAGGCAGCACAACATCTGCAGTGTTAATGGAGATCTTTTGACAGTCGTTATACGACGCTTTGAACGTTTCATCGACGAACGAAAATCCATGATCTCGCAACGATGTGGCAAAAATGCAAGGGCCGAACGGCCCTGATGCAACGATAAAAAACATTCCATAACATACGACGTGAACACCTGACTAACGTATCCCTCTAGCCACAAAACAAACTCCATGTGCCTGTGCTTGTAGACGACACTGACGAATGAATCGTCTTCGACTCCGAGTGGCATCCAATCTTCGTTCGATGGGATGAAATGCTCGCCGAAATAGTAAATTTCAACATTTTTATAATAAGCACTTTCTCCCAACAAAAACGAAACAAATCGACCATTAATCATCCAATTTTTTGATGAAAATTGTAACATTCCAATGTTTTTCATCACATCAGGACACTTACTCGTGAATTTTCCAGCACTGTATATGGTTGTTAACACACCGCGCAGAAAAGTGTTGTATGTCACGTTCATTTTCAATGAATAATAATAAATTGATGTGTTTTGTATGCTCAATCGGAGACTACTAAATTCTGTGTCTGTTGAACGGCGGTTATATAGGCCACCTACAGCCAACGTAACCGTCATGCGAAACATAATTTTGAAATTCTACCAGACGAACGAATTATTTATTACTATATGAGAAGATGTATAATTTGTTTAGAAAATAGAACTAGTTTTTGATCTATACGACGAGTTTCCATAACTAAATCGAGATCGTTCCGTGAGAAATCCAGTAGAGAAATTTCGTTCGCCAAAGAACACGTTCGATTCCATTTCGTGCACGCAAAATACGTTCGGAAAAAGAAACGAACGATAGATTGACGACCATCACTCGCAAGCGTAAATACGGCTACGGCATTGATGTCAACTTAATTTCAGTCGATACATGCCGTGTAAAACATGTGGTGAATTAGATAATAGTCACGTTTCTTCGGCCAAATGTGCAAATCGAGTATTGAAGAAAAAACATAGACTTTCGATCACATTCGTTTTCGTTTCGAGTGGATCGTTTTGGTTGGTCTTGAGTTAATCGATTATCGTTGCAAAACACCAGATGTATTTATTCTCATGGCGGTATCACACAAAAAAAAAAATTATACAGAGTACATTTTTATTTCATATTATATACCTTTTCACAAGACATCATTAACAGAAGATGATTACAATAAATTTTCTATTATTAAGCAGGGAATGACGCTTCCATGTTTTCATTGTCACCGAGAGAATATAAACCCAAAGCATGACGAAAACGTTACAAGAAATCTAATTCAAACATCATTGTTTCAATGCTGTATATTGAAAATTCTATCGTGTTTCATAATGAATGGAGGGGAGAATTGGACATAATATCCACAGCAAATCTGTATTTTGGAGAATTGGCAGAAAATATACTTGAGAGAAGCTTTTACACTGCTCCAATAAATGTGGTAATTTCAAATCTTTTTTAAAAAGTTATATCTTCGAACCGGAAATAAAACTAGTGTTTCGTTATAAACTCCATAGCAAATCTGTATTCTACAGATTAATCACAGCAATGCGATTGGCCCACGTATATCGTATGATCGAATCTAGGAAGTATAAGGAGGCATTCTGGACAGAAAAAAGTCAGATTGATATTTCGTGCGCACGACGGGGTACCTGGCCCCCCATAAGGCACCCGCGACCGTTGGTTCATATACGCTTAAGGCGGATATGTCCCTTGCTCGTTTTCCGAGGGTGCCTTATGAGGAACCCGGTACCCCATCGTGCGCACGACACGTATAAATACGGTCGCGAGGCAAGCGTCGAAACTATAAATCTCAATTATAAGTCCGATATGGAGCTTCTGATAGTGATTTGGATTCTGTACGGGACTTTTGTACTTTGTCACAATATTTTATTCAGTTCGGATATACGAGGCGTTTTTGCGACGTACAACAAATACGCAGGACTGTCAAAATCATTTAACGTTCCTTCGATATTTTACAACGCGTGATAATCTCATATCTCATAATTTTAACCCATTTACAGCCAACGTGACCGTCATGAGATACGAATTTCACCCTAATGTGAAACATAATTTTGAAATTCCGCCAGACAAACAAATTTATCCGGCGTTTTGCAACGATAATCGATTAACTCCAAACCAACCAAAATTATGTTACGCGCAGCATTAACGTCACGATTCCAAACGATTTTACATTTTCGACAAATTTGAAATTTATGATCGTGACGTCGTCGCCGCTTCGCATCCTTTCTATTTATCGAGTGCCAAGGAGAACAAGAAGAGGAATTTCATAATAAAATACAAAAAAAAAAGATTCAAAATTTTATTCTTCGGGGATACAGTTGTCGAGGAACAGAATGGTAGATGATCCGACGAATATTCCTTCCGCCTTGTTCGGTATGTATATCTCGTGAAGTTCGTACCCATCCTTCGCTATTTCGTCGTGATCGATCGGATTCTTCGTCGGACGAAAACATCTATTCGTTTGCAATCAATCTTCTCTTTCGATCGATTTGTTCTGCACCACCGTCGTCGACTGCTTTGTTTTGGGAGATAGACCCAACTGAACACAAGAGAATCGATATTTTTCTAGCGCACACAGACCGTCCGTTCGATTACTAACACGTGGAAACAGTAGAACGCGCGTTGACGATTTTCGCGATGGAACGAAACACGCACATCGTGTTGTGTGCACTACTCAGTGCCGTTGCTGTAGTCCATCGCGATTCGCATCCCGCGAACATACACCCAAAGAAGTCATGACATTTCCGCAACGAAACCATTTCGTTGTCCACCATATTAGCAAAGGCTCCCTTCGCGTCTAGATCGACGCTCTTCACTACGTCCGTATTGTAACGCACGATAGTTGCTCGTATCTTGCTTCCCAATTTCATCACCTTCAACACGGACCACGTGGGACGATAAATTTGTACGACGCGATCTGTAATCGATGAATGTCTATCTGTGTCGCCACACACCCACCGGTATTTCTCGGTACGAAAGGCATCCTCAACGTTCAAATCGAACGGTCTATTGCACGATTCGCAACAAGTAGTCGGCTCGTCCGACGTAGACACGAGATGCAGATAACACATGTGCGTATCGTCGTTGTAGGATTTAAACTCGATTTTCCTCGGTCTAGCATGCCAACGGTATAGCGTCTGCAACATATCCTGCGGCGAATTCGATTGAACGGCACCCGCCCGTATCGATTTTTCCAACGCTAATCTCGCCACGGCTCTAACGGCGTCGGGTAATTTAACGATCAGGTCCATCAAGTGCGACGTATCGCTGAGCGAGCTTTTGTTCTTCACGTCGTACGGATTTCCGCTCGATTCAAAATCCTTGTCCGTCGTACACATCCCGGACGATAAGATATGCTTCGCTTCCCCCGAAATATGTAAAAATTTTGAATTGATGAAAACGTTCAACTTTGACAAATTATCAGGGCCGGGTTTCGAATCGAGACTCGATAGAACTGGCGACGACGAAGACGACGACGACGACGATATTAACCTTTCTAATTCTTTGAACATCTGTTCCATTTCTGCCAATTCTGCGAAACTGAATGCGGGATATATTACCATTTTTCGTATGGATTTTAGCAGGTCCCATACCGCCTCACGATTCGTCACTGACAAATGCCATCCCACGTTAATCAAACACACGAACGTTTCTAACAATTGAATCACACCGGCACGTTCCATATTTTGGAAAGAATGGCTGTGTTAGAACTTGTCGAATGAATTTAATTGGCAACTGTTCCACTCATATACGCGTTGTTACCCCTCTCTATTTGTGAATTTTTCGATACATCTTCCGTGTGACTACTCGGAGTTGTGAAAATAGATCCAACGATACAGGAAAAAGCGCATGTAAGCCTCACAGTATTTTTCGATGACTCGACAATAAAATTCATAGACATCTATCGAAATGTAATGCAATTACGTCAAAGTAACGTTAAAAGCGCCATATATCGAACATTTTATACAGGCTGACTGTGTTAATTTGGTGAGCGCTATCTGTTGGTATGTTGTATGAATTTGTAGCAGTGAGTGTACGAGTGACATCTGCCATAGATGTCCTATGAATATCATGAAATTAATAAATCTGTGGATGGGGTGGGTTTAATTTTGTACAATCTAACCTCAATCGACTTCGCTCTCAGAACTCTGAATTGAATCTGATCAAAATTTTACCCCTTCTACCGTGATCTTCGTCAGAAATCAGTAGATTTTAGGATTTTTGTGACGTCGAACGGCTTCGGTCCAATGAGAATCGAGTATTCACTCAGCTGACCCCAAATTAACTATATTATCAGAGAGCTCCACGCGCGCGAACATAAACCTCCTTGACCAGAGTAAGAACAACGTAGTAGTAAGAAGGAGCAGGCCGTCGCGGAGGTTTTATATATATATATATATATATATATATATATATATATATATATATATATATATATATATATATATATATATATATATATATATATATATATATATATATATATATATATATATATATATATATATATATATATATATATATATATATATATATTATATATATAGGGGTGCAGGGGGTGCTATGGGGGTACGTGGAGCCCCGTTGATTGTCTAGACTTAGCGCTAGCTTCTCGCGACAGCTGGAAGTTGCGTTCCACGATTTTCGTTGCCCCCGTGATACGTCACGTATACGTCACGTGATGACGAGTCGTCAAAACTGTAAAAGATTTTGCAGCTCGAAGAAATCCACCGGTGAGATTTCGTTTCAACAAATTTCATTCGAGACAAAACTGTTTCTCGATGACGCTAGTGCGCATGACGAGGAACTTATAACTTTGGGGATTCGTTCGACGATAGATTCTAGATGGACAACGTTTGTTCAACAAAAAATATTTTAGGATTTCATTTCTCGAACGAGAGTTTCGTTCAAAGTTTTTGTAGCTCGAAGAAATCCACCGGTGGAATTTCGTTCCAACAAATTTCACTCGAGACAAAATTGTTTCATTCCTCGAACGATAGTTACGTTCAAAGTTTTTGCAGCTCGAAGAAATCCACCGGTGGAATTTCGTTCCAACAAATTTCACTCGAGACAAAATTGTTTCATTCTTCGAACGATAGTTACGTTCAATGTTTTTGCAGCTCGAAGAAATCCACCGGTGGAATTTCGTTCCAACAAATTTTACTCGAGACAAAACTGTTTCATTCATCGAACGAGAGTTACGTTCAAAGTTTTTGCAGCTCGAAGAAATCCACCTGTGGAATTTCGTTCCAACAAATTTCACTCGAGACAAAACTGTTTCATTCATCGAACGAGAGTTACGTTCAAAGTTTTTGCAGCTCGAAGAAATCCACCGGTGGAATTTCGTTCCAACAAATTTCACTCGAGACAAAACTGTTTCATTCATCGAACGAGAGTTAGGTTCAAAGTTTTTGCAGCTCGAAGAAATCTACCGGTGGAATTTCGTTTCAACACTCAATCGTTCGACGAGAGATTTTAGACGGACAAAATTTGTTCATCATAAAATAATTTACGATTTCATTTCTCGAACGAGAGTTACGTTTAAAGTTTTTGTAGCTCGAAGAAATCTACCGGTGGAATTTCGTTTCAACAATCAATCGTTCGACGAGAGATTCTAGACAGACAAAGTTTGTTCATCATAAAATAATTTACGATTTCATTTCTGGAACGAGAGTTACGTTCAAAGTTTTTGTAGCTCGAAGAAATCCACCGGTGGAATTTCGTTTCAACAAATTTCACTCGAAACAAAACTGTTTTATTCTTCCAACGAGAGTCACGTTCAAAAATTTGAAACTGTTTCATTTCTCGAGCGAGAGTAACGTTCAAAGTTTTTGCAGCTCGAAGAAGTCCACCAGTGGAATTTCGTTTCAACAACCAATCGTTCGACGAGAGATTCTAGGTGGACAACGTTTGTTCATTAGAAAATATTTTACGATTTCAATTCTCGAACGAGAGTAACGTTCAAAGTTTTTGTAGCTCGAAGAAATCCACCGGTGAAATTTCGTTCCAACAAATTTCACTGGAGACAAAACTGTTTCATTCCTCGAACGAGAGTTACGTTGAAAGTTTTTGCAGCTCGAAGAAATCCACCGGTGAGATTTCGTTTCAACAAATTTCACTCGAGACAAAACTGTTTCATTCTTCGAACTAGAGTTACGTTAAAAGTTTTTACAGCTCGAAGAAATCCACCGGTGGAATTTCGTTTCAACAAATTTCACTCGAGACAAAACTGTTTCATTCGTCGAACGAGAGTTACGTTAAAAGTTTTTACAGCTCGAAGAAATCCACCGGTAAGATTTCGTTTCAACAAATTTCACTCGAGACAAAACTGTTTCATTCTTCGAACTAGAGTTACGTTAAGAGTTTTTACAGCTCGAAGAAATCCACCGATGGAATTTCGTTTCAACAAATTTCACTCGAGACAAAACTGTTTCATTCGTCGAACGAGAGTCACGTTAAAAGTTTTTACAGCTCGAAGAAATCCACCGGTGACATTTCGTTTCAACAATCAATCGTTCGACGAGAGATTCTAGGCGGACAAAGTTCATTCATCAGAAAATATTTTGTTACGTTCAACTTTTCAACGATTCGGAATTTCGCTGTATGACCTGTCGTTTGAAAAGAATGGTCGTTATTAACCCATTTACGACCAACGCTACCGTCATGAGATACGAATTTCACCCTTATAAACATTTCGAACAACTACGTTCACTAGCGAATATTTTACAGTTTCAATTTCCGAACGATAATAACGTTCAACAAGGGGAACGACTGATGCGTTGACGACCATCATTCTTTTCAAGCGATGGGTTATACAAGAAATTCTTAAACGTTGAAATCGTTCGATGAAAAGCTCGACCGACAAAGTTTGTTCCTCATAAAATATTTGTAGAAATAGGAACGACTGGTCCGTTGGCAACTCTATCTTTTCTATCGACGTGTAATAAAATTATGCATCGTTGAAGTCGTCAGATGATGAATTTTGTTCGGTAGTGGATATGTTCGATTCTATTTCGTACATGTAAAATATGTTCGGAACGAGGAACGACCGCTACGTTAACGCCCACCACTCGCGAGCGTATAAATACGGCTGCGGCACAGATGTCCATTCAGTTTCAGTCGACATGCCATGTAAAACATGTGGTGGATTAGACCACAGTCGCGTATCTTCGGCCAAATGTGCAAATCGAATATTGAAGCAAAAACATAGATTCAACACGGTAAATACTTGTACCGAGACGTTCACGATAAAACGCGGTTTCCGTAAGTTTTGCCGACGTCCAGAGTTACGACAGCGAATCGAGGATGACGTTTTGGAAATTTCTCAACTGACCATCGAAGCATCGCTCTACGTCAGTTTTCATTATACAAAATTGTTACATCGTAACGAATTTCCGATCGGACAGTTTTCCATCAGTCACCTACAAGATTTCTACTACCATCTTCAGGGCAAACGACAAAACAAAGAACGCGTTGCGTTGGACGAAGAATATTTCGCTATGCGGCCAGATAAAACGTTATTATACGACGGCCGATTATGATCTCACCTGATTAAGTCGTGTGCCAAGCAACATGAAACCAATATGAAAAATTGCATCACGGTCAATTTTTGCGATAGACTCGTTCGATATTTCTATGAAAAATACAAGAAAGTTTACGATGAATTGTTCGCCTTCGTGCCACGTCACGTCGCCTATAGCCGAGAAGTTGCAGAATTTTTAAAAGATTTCTGTTTCGACTATCACAAAAAATTCATCAATATAGAAAATGACTGGTGGAGTTTGGTACCGATCACTTTCGAATTGGGACGATGGTTCGAAGAGAGGAAGTTGAAATCCTTCTCGGCGTTTCGTGTATCTTCGTCTGGTCGAAAACATTCACTTTATAACGCTATGGCTTTGAACGAATTATTAAGTAGTGTAAAATTGCTGCCGGACAAAACTACCGCTCCCGTGTTTAGGAATGAAACTTCAAAATATTGGTGGCAATATTTCGATCTTTCTCACTCAGTTTACGGCAAATTCGACGATACAACTATGCACATCGAGCCCCACAAGCAGCGAACGTCTTTCGCCATGAGTTTTTCCACCAACGGAATCGATTGTTCCATCATGATGAATAGATATGGGCGATCCACAATTCAACAACCGGAGACAAAGAAACGAAAGAAGACCAACGTAAAATCGGAGACTACAGTGGCTAGTTCAAGTTTTACCAAGTATTTGGGAATCGATGCGGGGGTCGTTAATTATATCGGCGCGTGCTATATCGATAAGGAAACTCGAACAGAAACCAATTACGTGTTAAAATCTGCTACGTTCAAAGAACATTCTTGTAAAGAGCGTGCTCGACGACGTAAGCGGAAAAAAATGTCGGGAAACTTTGAAAAACGTCTACTTGAATATCGCGAAAGTATAAACAGAGAGAAAAAAATAATTATTTAGCCGAAATGTGGTGTTACTTTCAACTCTCATGTGGAGTACATTTTGTACAGACTGCATTTCTTATCGTCCAGTCGCGAAATTTACGCTACGCGGAAATATACACGCTTGGGTTATGATTCGTACATTTCACGTCGTAAAGTAGAGGATAAATTGGTAAATCAATTATTGCCCGCCAAAGATGATGATTCCGTGTTGGTTTGTCTTGGTGATGGAACAATGGAAAAAATTTTTCAGTTACGGCACAAATAAAAAACCCGCCGTCGAAATGCTCAAGCAGGCGTTTCATCGTCGACGCGATAAATGTCACGTTATATGTGTTGATGAATATTTGACCACTCAATCTTGCTCGAAATGTTTCGGTAGAATGCCGTTACCACCAAAACACACCACCATAAATACAAACGATGCGGAGCGACAACGACGTCACGATCATAGATTTCAAATTTGCCGAAAATGTAAAATCGTTTGGAATCGTGACGTTAATGCTGCGCGCAACATAATTTTTGTTGGTTTGGAGTTAATCGATTATCGTTTCAAAACGCTGGATCAATTTGTTCGTCTGGCGGAATTTCAAAATTACGTTTCACATAAGGGTGAAATTCGTATCTCATGACGGTCACGTTGGCCGTAAATGGGTCCGAGCGTATAACGACGACGGTTCGTCATTACACGATTAGTTACAGTGTGACTTGGACATCGACATCGTTGTCATGTGCTTCCAACATATGTTTACGGAACACGCGTATTACAAAATTAGTTTGCCGCATTTACTCGATAATCTCACAGCATTGAGAACGAAAAATTACTTGACGAATTCACGTCACGTTCGTAAACTGATTATGACATTTATTCCTTATTGCTCGGCCGATTACACGAAAATTAAATTCGATAACAATCTCACCTATCGAAAAATTGCGACTGTCGCCGTTATATTTTTATTAGCACATCATAATAACGTAAAATCGAATGAAGAAGATGTTAATTTTTTGGAGGAGTTGAAATTACATTGTCATCGCAACAGTTTCTGTTCGATTTTTATAGCGATTTCATTGTTGTATCCATTTATCTCTACCCCTTGCCCATTGATCGACGCCCCATTGTATTACGGAATCCATTCCATCGAGAATCGTACACGACATATTCGTGAGAGAATTGGAATGGATGATTTTTTCGTACATTTGACGAAATCACCGAGAACGTTGAAAACGTTGGCGCTACGAACCGTTTTCACAAATCAGCATTTGATGTTTATTTTTTGTAATGATTATATCAACCGGTTAGCTCTGGATCCGGAAATTTATCACGTGTACGATCGCCATAATATACTGAAGTACGATTTGGTCAACAAACTCATGGACGAGATAGAAAAAACATTCACCAGATCGGAACGTACGATTAAATTTCATTCATCAGAAAACGTTCGAAACAAAAAGTACCGTCTTCTTGGTGATATATAAAAGAAATGGAGGTGGTTGCCGCGTTGACAGTGATATAAAGAAAAAGTGATTCCGGAACCACCAGTGCGATTCGACACATCGGATAGATATTACGATAGTTGGAACATAAAATGGATATGCAGGTGTCGCTGCCGTCATCGTCCATGGAGAACTACCAGAAAGAACGTTACAGTTATGCTGCGGAACGTGTTTTTCGTCCACTACGAGAAGTGCCGATCGATATTCGAGAAAAAATCATGCGGGTGCTACATAAGCTGGGAACTTTCGTGATTTCGATTTATGTGGATCGCGATAGACCATTATGTCATGATAACATGCGATTTTATTTGAATATTAGCGATGCGTATATTTGTGCGTGGGAAATGTGTCTCTTTCTAACTAATTTCGAGTCGTCACGACAATCATCGATATTATCGTTACCATCGATATCGTCTTCGACAGCAGCAATGAAGTATTCATCAACCGAAGTTGCATCTAACATGGTCGACTACATCAATTTTATAAGGCGTAATTTTTTTCGAAGTTTGTTGTATATCGATGCGTTTTCCAATCGATCGACTATAATATACGCTCTGATAATCCGAGCGTATAACGACGACGATTCGGCATTACACGATTTGTTGCAATGTGATTCGGACATTGACATCGTTGTCATGTGCTTTGAACATATGTTTACGGAACCCACATTTTACAAAATTCAGTTGCGATCGTTACTTGATAATCTGAGAGAATTAAAAATGAAAACCTACTTGACGGGATTATGTCATGTGCGTAAATTGATGATGACATTCGTTCGTTTATGTTCGGCTGATCACACGAAAATTAAGTTCTATAGTAATCCAATTTATCGCAAAATCGCAACTGTCGCCGTTATATTTTTGTTGGCCACTCATAATAGTCTGCAGTCGAACGAAGAAGATGTTAATTTTTTGGAGGACTTGAAAGTACACTGCTTTCGCAATAATTTCTGTTCGATTTTCATAGCAATTTCATTACTGTATCCTTTCATCGACGCCCCACTGTATTACGGAATCGCCGTCAACAATCGTACACAACACATTCGTGAGAGAATTGGAACGACTGATCTTTTCGAATTTTTCGTACACTTGACGAAATCACCGAGAACGTTGAAAATGTTGGCATTACGAACTGTTTTCTCACATCATCATCTGATTTGTATTTTTTTCAAATACTATGTGGATCGGTTGGCTCTGGATCCGGAAATACATCGTGCCTACGATCGCTATAACATATTGAAATTCGAGTTGGTCGGCAGATTGATGGACGAAATCGAGAAAACGTTCGCCAGGAATCGTAGTCGGCCATCTTGTCCGCAAGGAAAAAAGTGTAAATTATCTTAATAAAATTATTAATATAATTGTCTTGTTTATTTCTTGTTACCCCTGACCATTTTCAAGTGTATGTAGTGCATTTCAGTCATGGTCGGGTATCTCATTTACCCCAACATGTTCGCCATGAGATACGAATTACACCCGTATATAAAATATCATTTTGAAATTCTAGCGGACAAACAAATTCATCTGGCGCTTTACAATGATAATCGATTAACCCGAGACCAACCAAAATGTTACGTGTGGCATTGACGTCACGATCCCAAGTGATGAATTGACATCTGTACCGCAGCCGCGCTCAGCCGATAAATTTTGTTCGTCAGTGGATATGTTCGATTCCGTTTTGTGTATGCAAAATACGTTCGAAACTAAAAACGATCGATGCGTTAACGGCCATCACCCACGGGCGTATAAATACGGTTGCGACGCACATGTCGCTTCAGTTTCAGTCGACATGCTGTGCAAAATATGTGGTAAATTAGATCACAATCGCGTTAAGATTTGCTAGCTATCAGAGAGGAACAATATATTCGTTCGATCAAAAATAAACGTACAGGTGCTTGAGGCTGCACACTGGAAACAGTTAGTCCAATTGATGTGATCGAATATATTCGTAATCGTTAATTTTCTCCCTATTATCGTTCTCGGAGATCGTCACCGGTTGCCCGCCAATGTCCAGATATGGACCCATACTGTAGAAATAACTGATCAACATTTCATCACTAAGGATCACCCTATTTTAACGAGCGTGTTGGGATGCTACAAAGATGAACAATCGTGTCAAAATAATAGTAAAAAATTTTATTTCGTTGTTGCGTTTATTTGTTTACAATTAATAGTAATATATTTGTTCGAACGGTCTTGTAGGTCGTTAGCTCTTAACCGTCGACACGTTTTCTTGCTTAGTATTGTTGTTATTGGTATTGTTAGTATTCGATACAGTTTCCAACCACTCTTCATAATGTTGTTGGAATTCGTCTTCTTCCTCCTCGTCATCGGTCCAATTGAGGACTTCCTCGTCGTGGTGCCTTATCATGGAGATCCTCCCAACCTGGTCTTTCGTGAATTGGAGGAATATGCTCCTTCGCTCGTTTGATTCTTTCTCGATCGGTGGACGTATTTACGGTAAAATCTATCGATTGTGACATGTTGCTTAGACGATAGAAAAGTAACTGATTTTTTCGGTCACTATATGCGCATTATATACTAAATCGAATTTCACCCAAATGACATCCACGAATAAAAGGTGTTCGGTATAGAATGCGATTTTTCCTTCGGGTTTCACATGTGCCACACGCCAAAAATAGACATTTCGTATTACAACTAAATATTGTTTCATTCCTCGAACGAGAGTTACGTTCAATTGTTCACCAGAAAATATTTTACGATTCCATTTTTCGGACGAGAGTTGTGTTCAAAGTTTTTGTAGCTCGAAGAAATCCACCGGTGGGATTTCGTTCTAACAAATTTCACTCGAGACAAAACTGTTTTATTCATCGAACGAGAATTACGTTCAAAGTTTCTACAGCTCGAAGAAATCCACCGGTGGGATTTCGTTTCAACAAATTTCACTCGACGCAAAACTGTTTCATTCTTCGAACGAGAGTAACGTTCAAAGTTTCTACATCTCGAAAAAATACAGCGGTGGGATTTCGTTTCAACAAATTCCACTCGACGCAAAACTGTTTCATTCTTCTAACGAGAGTTGCATTCAAACTTTTGCAGCTGGAAGAAATCCACCGATGGAATTTCGTTTCAACAACCAATCGTTCGACGAAAAATTTTAGACGGACAAAGTTTATTCATTAGAAAATATTCTACAATTTCAGAACGTTCAAACATAGAAACGATCGAAATGTTGATGACAATCCGTATCGAACGACAAATTAATCAGCAAAAGTAGGAATCGTTGAAGTCGTTCGATAAAAAAAATCCGTCTTGATTAATGTGTTGTCTCAGGGAGTATACAACTGAGCGATACTTGTCGGATTGTCATACAAGTTAGTTGTAACAATCAACTAAGCACCACCTAGTCGAGTGATATACAAACTTGTCATAATGACTAATCTAACGCCATCTCTCCGTTGTAATATTTAATTAAGCACCACCTAGTCGAGGGATATACAGACTCGTCACAATGTTCAATCAAACGCCATCTATCGGAATGTCATTCAATTTAACCTTAGTAATTGAGTGAGTGCCACCTGTCGAATTTTCATACGAGTTCACTGTTATAACTAACTGAGGTACATCTATATGAATGCGAGACAAATTCAATTATCGAACATCCTATACAGATTGAGTAAGGCAACTTGATGAGCGCCATCTGTTGATATGTTGTATCAATTTATCACAATAAGTTGATGAGCGCCATCTGGTAGAGTTCCATTGAACTTCAAATCAACGTGTACAGTATTAAATCTACCATAGATGTCTCATGAATATCATGGAATTACTAAATCTATGGATGGGGTGGGTTTAATATTGTACAATCTAACCTCAATCGACTCGACTATCGGAACTCTGGATTGACTCTGATCAAAATTTTACCCCTTCTACCGTGATTTTCGTCAGAAATCAGTAGATTTTAGGATGTTTGTGACGTCAAACGGCTCTGGTCCAATGAGAATCGAGTATTCACTCAGCTGACCCTAAATTAACTATATAATCAGCAAGCTTCTCGCCCGCGATCCTAAACCTCCTTGACCAGAGTAAGAACAACGTAGTAGTAAGAAGGAGCAGGCCGTCGCGGAGGTTATAAATATATATATATTTATATATACAGGGGTGCAGGGGGTGCCATGAGGGTACGTGGAGCCCCGTTGACTGTTTAGACTTGGTGTTAGCTTCTCGCGAGAGCTGAAAGTTGCTTTCCACAATTGTCGTTGCCCCCGTGCTACGTCACGAATACGTCACGTAACTGTGAGTCATCACTGCTGCAAAAGTTTTCGCAGCTCGAAGAAATTCACCGGTGAGATTTCGTTTCAACAAATTTCAATCGAGACAAAACTGTTTGTCGACGGAGCTAGTGCGCATGACGAGGAACTCATAAGTTTGGAGATTCGTTCGACGAGAGACTCCAGGTGGACAAAGTTTGTTCGTCGGAAAATATTTTACGATTTCATTTCTCGAACGAGATTTTCGTTCAAAGTTTTTGTAGCTCGAAGAAATCCACCGATGAGATTTTGTTTCAACAAATTTCACTCGAGCCAAAACTGTTTCTCGATGACACTGGTGCGCATGACGAGGAACTTGTGATTTTGGAGATTTGTTCGACGAGAGATTCTAGGTGGACAACGTTGGTTCATCATATAATATTTCACACTTTCATTTCTCGAACGAGAGTTGCGTTCAAAGTTTTTGCAGCTCGAAAAAATCCACCGATGAGATTTCGTTTCAACAAATTTCATTCGAGACAAAACTGTTTCTCGATGACTCTAGTACGCATGACGAGGAAGTTATAAGTTTGGAGATTCGTTCGACGAGAGATTCTAGGTGGACAACGTTTGTTCGTCAGAAAATATTTTACGATTTCATTTTTCGAACGAGAGTTTCGTTCAAAGTTTTTGTAGCTCGAAGAAATCCACCGGTGAGATTTCGTTTCAACAAATTTCATTCGAGACAAAACTGTTTCATTTCTCGAACGAGAGTTACGTTCAAGGTTTTTGTAGCTCGAAGAAATCCACCGGTGGAATTTCGTTCTAACAAATTTCACTCGAGATAAAACTGTTTCATTCCTCGAACGAAAATTACGTTCAAAATTTTTGCAGCTCGAAGAAATCCACAGGTGAGATTTCGTTTCAACAAATTTCATTCGAAACAAAACTGTTTCATTTCTCGAACGAGAGTTACGTTCAAAGTTTCTGTAGCTCGAAGAAATTTACCGGTGGAATTTCGTTCCAACAAATTTCACTCGACACAAAACTGTTTCATTCCTCGAACAAGAGTTACGTTTGAAGTTTTTACAGCTCGAAAAAATCCATCGGTGGAATTTCGTTTCAACAATCATCAATCGTTCGACGAGAGATTCTAGGCGGACAAAGTTTGTTCATCAGAAAATAATGCCAGAAATATACGTGTAAAATTACAACTGAATATATAACTTGATAGCGCAAGCAACAAATGTTGATAGCACAAGCCACCAATGTGTATATATGCAACTTGGCAATGGTATTCATTTTCATAGTTGAAGAGAACGTGTTACGTTCTGTATCTAGTAAGTGACAATGGCAGATCAGGAGGCGACATTAAAACTAGTGGAATGTGTGCGGAAAATTGTGTATCCCGCGTTGGTTCACGAGAAATCTGCAAAGATCGAAGAAATGTTGATAGAATTGGAAAATTATATTATTGGTCATATATCTCCGTTGTCATCTCCGTCACCTGGTCGACCTACTTCGCCGACGACAAAAAATGTATTTATCAACGTGAAATTTCTTCTAGCGCGTGCACGATAGGAAATGACTTCGAATCTACCGGCTTTCCTTACGACCTAGACAACAATGGTATGTTTGTCGATATCGCGTATTTGATAGAAAAAATTAGAAGACTACCGGGCACCGCTCGAGCCGTTGCGGAATTGGCAATGAAAAAATCGATGTGTACGGGTTCTGTCCAAACCTTTGCGGAATTGACGATGATACCATCGATGTGGACAAATACCGTGCAATCGAATTTCCCGCAGTATTTATTGGACACCTTGTTCAATTGGAATATCGGTACGCAGAAGATGAACATTATATGTTACAATGACGATACACATTTGCGTTTTCTGCATGCTGCGATTACTGCGAACGAGCCGCCGACGAGCTGTGAATTGTGCCGCCGCCCTTTCGATTTGGATGTGGAAGATGCGTTTCGTACCAACAAACAGCAATGGATTTGTGGCGATAAAGAGAAGCATCCATTTTCGACAGCACGTATTATGCAGATTTATGGCCCCACTTGGTCAGTCTTGAAAGTTTCCAAATCGGGTACCAATATACGAGCCCGTTTATTGCGTTTCAGTACCGATGAACTATGGAGCGTATATATCGATGCGAAAGATGAATTCAACGATTTGACCGATAATGCTTTAGTTTCGTTGAAACGAATGCACGATTTTGTAGAATGTTCTTTCGAACGATGTGACCCGTGGTTAACGACAGTAACAGCTTTGGATAGCGCTCGTAACACGATATGCGTGTTTCAGTCTGTTGTGAAAATTTTCAACGAAGTTCCTGCCAATAACGCTGGCGAATAAATTACAACTTTCGTATGATCACATAATGAGCTATAACTAGTGGAACCGAAAAATAGTATATTACGTGCTGGTTTATGACGAGTGCAAATGGGAGGGGAAGCACCCAAATATAGCTTTATAAGGATCCTCGCAAATTATATTCACTAGTCGATAAAGTAATATACTAGTGTTATATACTCACAATCTCAATAGTGTTTCCGACACGGTACGAGGTAATTTTGAAGAATCTCAATTCAAGTCATGGAGAATATAACATGATATGGACCCATACTGTGGAGATAACTGATCTGCGAAAAGTATCACGGCTACAAAGATGAAAAATCATATCAAAATAATAGTAAAAAATTAGAATGTTTTTATTTTTACAATAATTTATTAAATCAAAAATAACTGAAAAATCATCGTTTCAATCCGTAAATTTCTTACTATAACTTTCCAACCCCCACCTACACATGTCACATTTATCTTGTGATAATGGTGGCCCCTCCATATGAGTTCGCCAATCGGGGCGGTTGAAATGGACGAAACATGGTAGTCGAACCATAAGACTAAATTGCTTTGTATATTTTGATGGTATTTTATGCCATGCAAAAAGAATCTCCATAGAATCCGGTATTTTGAGTAGATACGATAACGGCAGAGCGGATATTCCGTCTTCTGTCAGTTCATATAATCGTTTATCCATGGTTTTCAAGCCAGGTCGACCGCTTCAACGTATCGGACTGATTGGACTATCCTTCACATGTTGCCTAGTTTTATACGCTCGACCCCCCCCTATATGAAAAATCGAAGATTACTCTAACGTAGTCGTTATGAGATGCGAATTTCAAAACTATGCATCGTTGTAGAAACAGATTCAGCGATCTTAGTGCGATAATTTCTGATCGGAAATAGTATTCGGAGACATCTACCGAAATGTAATGTAATTTCGTCAGAGTAACGTGAAGAGCGCCACCTATTAAAATGTAATGCGATCCCGTTGAGGTAATGTAAAAAGCGCTATCTTTCGAAATATAATGCAATTCCGATGTGACAACTTGGTGAGCGCCACCTATCGAAAAGTTATATCAATTTGTTACAAAAAGCAGATGGACGCCATCTGGTAGAATTCCCTTGAACTTCCAATCAACGTGTACAGTATTAAATCTACCATAGATGTTTCATGAATATCATGAAATTACTAAATCTGTGGATGGGGTGGGTTTAATATTGTACAATCTAACCTCAATCGACTTGGCTATCGGAACTCTGAATCGAATATGATCAAAATTTTACCCCTTCTACCGTGATTTTCGTCAGAAATCAGTAGATTTTAGGATTTCTGTGACGTCAATTGGCTCTAGTCCAATTAGAATCGAGTATTCACTCAGCTGACCCTAAATTAACTATATAATCAGCAAGCTTCTCGCCCGCGATCCTAAACCTCCTTGACCAGAGTAAGAACAACGTAGTAGTAAGAAGGAGCAGGCCGTCGCGGAGGTTATGAATATATATATATATATATAAATATATAGTCTGGAAAATCTAGGCGAAGATTTTCTCGACTCTACGGTCGAATCACCTGAAGATGGCAAATGCGACTTTGCCGAAACGTCGTGAAATTGGTCCTTTCGACCGTAGAGTCTGGAAAATCTAGGCGAAGATTTTCCAGACTCTACGGTCGAATCACCTGAAGATGGCAAATGCGACTTTGCCGAAACGTCGTGAAATTGGTCCTTTTGAGGACCGAAACCACACAACGCGGATCAATACCCGAGAATTCAGTTCTACACATTACGTCCGCGAGAACCTAAGAAGAAACATATATATATATATATATATATATATATATATATATATATATATATATATATATATATATATATATATATATATACAGGGGTGCAGGGGGTGCTATGGGGGTACGTGGAGCCCCCTTGACTGTCTAGACTTGGTGCTGGTTTCTCGCTAGAGCTGGAAGTTGCGTCCCACAATTTTCGTTGCCCCCCGTGATACGTCACGTATACGTCACGTGACTATGAGTCATCGCTGCTGTAGAAGTTTTGCAGCTCGAAGAAATTCACCGGTGAGATTTCGTTTCAACAAATTTCATTCGAGACAAAACTATTTCTCGACAGAGCTAATGCGCATGACGAGGAACTTATAAGTTTGGAGATTCGTTCCACGAGAGATTCTAGGCGGACAGAGTTTGTTCATCAAAAAATATTTTACGATTTCATCTTGCGAACGAGAGTTTCATTCAAAGCTTTTGTAGCTCGAAGAAATCCACCGGTGAGATTTCGTTTCAACAAATTTCATTCGAGACAAAACTGTTTCTCGATGGAGGTATTGCGCATGACGAGGAACTTATAAGATTGGGGATTCGTTCGACGAGAGATTCTAGGCGGACAGAGTTTGTTCATCAAAAAATATTTTACGATTTCATTTTGCGAACGAAAGTTTCGTTCAAAGTTTTTGTAGCTCGAAGGAATCCACCGGTGTAATAATCTGCAAAGCTGGTATTTGGGAGCAATTGAATAAACTTATTTATATGGTTATTGCACACAAGCCAGGTAAACCAAATTCAGCTCAGATATTACTAGGTTATGTATTCTCGTTGTTCCCTCAGGTCAAAGCCCTATGGGATCCTATGAGGCTACGGAGAGTGAAAACCTTATTGTAACTATTGCTATGATAGCTACTCTTTTATGCAACTCGAGAGTTGCGGAGATAGTAGAATGCAGGGTACACTGCGAGAAGTGCCCTGTCGTTGGTAGTATGGTTCAAAATTAGCTGCCACCAGTCCCCTTTTACAGATGTTTTAGAGAATAGTTCAGGGAACGGAACTAGACTCGAAGGAGTTCCTCTCCAGTAGCACTTGGTATGAATAGTTTAGTAGCGGGGCCCTTCCTGGCCTATTTATACACTAGGCTAGTATGACAGCTTCACGTTGCTAACTATGATCGGAATAACAATCACGACAGGATTGTTTTTTTTTCACTATAACGCTATCTAAGGGATGGTGTATCAATGAAGAACAACGAGAACAGTATAAGTTGTATATTGGTGAAAAGTTAATTGTATACAAAATAAAACAATAAGGATTACACGGATGTATATGTAAGTATATATCCCATACATATAAACTTAAAGGGAAAAATATGTCATATAACCAACAAGAACAAACAATGAATTTAAATTAAGCCAATTTAATTTTGATGCTAGATATCTGAATAGTTTATAAAAAAACAATATATAATAAATTGCATAAGACTTTATCGAGACCGATCAATCAGTGAATTATTGATTTGCCTGATGTAACGAAGCCAGGGAGTTGTTTCTTTGGGGGCTAACCTTAATTCTGAAATGGATCTACCACTCTGATGGAGTAACTATGGTTATAAAGTGAACCAGAGGGGCCACTGATAGTAAGATTGAGATCCCAGAAGGGTGACTCTCTAAATAAATCCCCTGTTGTTTTTATCCACAGCTACCTGGTTCGTTATGTATCGGTAGATCGAGTGAATTATACAACAAATAATCAATACAATGAAACCCTAGTTCTCCCGATGAACTCAAACACTTTCTGTCAAATTAGCCGCTGATGGCTAACTCTCCCTGTCCTTAAAGATCAGGGTCTCAATAGGGGTTTTTAGACCCCTTGAACTTCCAGATAAAAATTAATAATAATAATAACTACCCTTGTAGCAACTTTTGAATAATGAGCTTTCCCCAAATAATTATATCTTTGACCCTACAATTACGGTAACACTGATTCCAATTATACCTATCCTAAGTAGGTCCCTTAAATACACTATAAAATATGAGAAATTCGCAGATGGATCGCTACGCTTCTAGCAAGTCAAAATACCCTATTAATGCTTACAATTACCGGGGTGATGACCTCAGAATTTTTGGCTTGAACACAGACTAAGCAGCTTTCTCTAAAGACTTACCCTGACTTAGTATTTTATCCTTAATCCACAGGGTAAACTTAGACACTTGAGCTTACACTTCACGGCTTACATAGAATATATCACGCGACGTCTTTTCGTTAATTTATAAATTTCACCACGAAGCTAGTTCTCTCTCGCACCCAGATCAAATTATCTAAACGTTAAAGGCAATAACTTCTCCAAAATATCAAATAACTATGGATTTCTAACATCAAGTACTAATAACGTTCTCCACAATTTCTTTTATAGGTTATTATAGATTCTAGTTACCAAACAATATTCACTAAATAGCGAATGATATTGGAGTTAAATGTAAGGTCTCTTGAAACTGACACCTGGAATGATATAAGGTGAATTGAAAGTAACTTTAAGAATGATAAAATTTGGTTCTAATGAATTCAATTTACTTTGAGTGACAGACAAAAGAAAAATATGGTTGTAAAAATAGAATTCTTGTAATTTGTAATTCAACAACAAAAAAAAACAATCAAAAGACTAAGTTAAAAATATCATTTAAAAAAAGAAAAAAAATCAATGGATCTGGTTTTGAGAGAGACTCAGCTTTATGTACAAGGAACTAGGCTTACCCAACAAGACACGACAAAGGAACTGGCTCTTGCAAAAGAGTTTTCATTTTTATAATTTGTCTCTCCTCCGAAATTGGCTTCCCGATTCGCTAACATAAAATTCAAACGGACCAATGAAGTTGGTTGTATCCCGTTGCACCTTGCACTAATACACAAATCTGTATTTAGAGTTGCCTGTATTCCCACATCGAGGGGCAGTGAGTGACCACAAAAAATGATTTCTCCAAACCCTGCTGACTAAGTGATTAACTCCGTCTGCGTAGAAAGTGCAAGGTCCGCGGAATAGCGCCTCGAAGGCTCTAATTCTTAAAAATCACGTACAACTTGTAAAAGGTATTAGATGGCGTATCTCTGGCGCCAGACAGAAATTCCATTATTTCAATCTGAATGAAACTCTAATTGTTGAATATAGAATGTATATGTATAGTCTGTTCCTGTCAGGAATTTGGAAATTTTAGATTTGAAATGCCCGTAAGGACGGAACTACACTCTACGGAATGATTTGAGTTGTACTCTCATGTGTCAAGTATTCCTGGTTTACTTAGAGTGGCTTAATTTTCGGGAGTTTTCTCATGCTTACGCTACTTTGATTCAATCGTAAAAAAAATAATAATCCCCCGGATTATTACACCGGTGAGATTTCGTTTCAACAAATTTCATTCGAGACGAAACTGTTTTATTCTTCGAACGAGAATTACGTTCAAAGTTTTTGTAGCTCGAAAAAATCCACTGGTGGAATTTCGTTTCAACAACGAATCGTTCGACGAGAGATTCTATGCGGACAAAGTTTGTTCATCAAAAAATATCTTACGATTTCATTTCTCGAACGAGAGTTTCGTTCGAAGTTTTTGTAGCTCGAAGAAATCCACCAGTGGAATTTCGTTTCAACAACGAATCGTTCGACGAGAGATTCTAGGCGGACAGAGTTTGTTTATCAGAAAATATTTTACGATTCCATTTCTCGAACGATCGTTGGCGTTATATGCGATAAACGTGGAGGGGCGGTATGAGATCATCTTCGTACTATATAATCGCAATCACACCAATATTTAGATACCAGTATTCCGATCTCGGTCGTTCCAACGTCAGCCATTCGTTCGAGATGTAGTGCGGTATTCGAACTATGAATCTGCACGATGACACGGAGACATCTGGATACAACGACGATATTTGTGACTTCGAAAAACTATTACGATATGACACCACGATCGTCGATGCCGACTACCAAGAGATATGTTTGAATTTCGAAAATTTTAACAACGTCGATGGTATTGTCGACGGGAAGCCATCAGATGAATTGTCAGAAGTGCTACAAGAACGACCGATGTGGCAACGAGGTCGGTCCAAAGGAGCGCTCGTCAAATATGATATGCAACCTAAAGTAGACGATAACCCCGTAAATGACGAATATATATTAGTGCGACAACCGTCTAGCGATGATGGCCACAACGATGAACACATCAAACAAGTTCGTAGGAATATCTTGGCAGCTCGTACCGAAGCGATAGATAACGAAACGAAAAAAAAGAAGAGGAGAAAGAACAAGAAGGAACAGTTCGATGACAAACGAATATTATCGTCGTACGACCGATCCGTAAAAAACAAATATTATTATTACATCGCGCACGAGGATAACCACGAATACAAGGTCGTTTCGGATGCATTCGTAAAATGTGTGAACGCGAAAGACTCCGACAGTGCTACTTGTGAGAAAATTTGTGCGAACGAGACCGAACCGACACTCTTCGTACGAAGCGTTTACCGCGTACCTGTTTGTTATTTGATGCTACCGTATATAGTAATAGTCGAAGACGAAAGTAAACTCAGGGAAATCGGAAACATTCAGAAACAACGGGTCGACAGGATATCGTTTTCTGAAATCGAGCTGTTGGATGTGAGAGAAGACACGTATCGACATAGTATGGACGTTCGCACCAACGGTACGATTGACGGCATCGATACGAAAACTGCTCGATTCGTAGGTGATGCCGGCATGAAATTTATCGATAAATTGTCGGAAATTGATAATTGTTCGATGAGGAAATTATACGGGTATAGGGATTACGAAGAATCAAGTGGCGAATCGCGAGAATTATATATTCTGCGATATTTATTGAATCGGAAAGGAACGTTCGAAATAAACGGAAATGGCGCTTTCCTATTTTATAGTGCGAAAATATTATTTCGACAACCGGATTTTGGAACGATCGTTGAACCGTTATTTTCGGACGTTCCGTTGGGGGGAAAACTCGCGATCGAGCCAAACGTAGGAATGATAGTGATAAACGATAAGATTCTCACGTGCGTAGATATATTGAAATTGGTCGATCACGAGCGTATCGAAGTAATCGATGATGACACACAATTGCGAATCACTCGACTGTTGAGCGAATTCTTATGGGCGCGTGTTTGTGTTATCGACGGCGTTCATAATGGTATTGCGAAATGTATACGTGGCAAGAAGAATTCAATGAAGGTCCTTCGATGCAAGAATGCTGTAACGCCTATTTTTATGGGAGACGAATTCGTGGCAAGAACATCGATCAAATGTGAAGATATTACGGTCAACTACGATGGAGTTCGATTGTGGGTGCACAAGAATGATAATTGGAATACGAAATATTTGAGTAACATTGGTGTGAACGCTGATAGGATGAAAAACACGCACTCGATGGTGTATTCAAGACGTAGCTCACAATATTTGATGTTTTCGTATAATGTTGAGATTATCAAAAATCAAGGTGTATTATTTCTGATTAAAAGAATTATCATATTTTAACGATTTGTTTTTTTTTTGCCGAATACGATGCTTCGAGAGGTATGATTCTTGCCAAGCTCGAATCCGACAACCCAATATATTTGGTTGACGTTTTGATGCTTGCTGCTTACTCGAATCCGATAACTCAACATATTTTGAATATCGCGAAAGGCTATGTCAGAAATAAAAAACCTGCCATAGAGCTGCTTGTACATGCGTTCTATCGCCGACGCGATAAATGACACGTTGCTCGAAATGTTTCGGTAAAATGCCGTTACCACCAAAACACACCACTACCACCACCATAAATAGAAATGATACGGAGCAATGACGACGATGTCACGATCGTAGATTTCAAATTTGCCGAAAATGTAAAATCACTTGGAATCGTGACGTTAATGTCGCGAGTAACATAATTTTGGTTGGTCTCTAGTTGATCGATTATCGTTGCAAAACGCCAAATGAATTTGTTTGTCTGGCGGAATTCAAAAATTATGTTTCCTATGAGAGTGAAATTTGTATCTTATGGCCGTTACGTTGGGGTACGTGAGTTACGTGAAATGAATCGCAATATTTTCTGACATTTTTATTCGAATTACATATGAAATACATTTTATAAATCGTACGAAAAATTCTTTTCATTAGCACTCGTAACATCTCCGTTTTAGAATTCGCATTATTTGGAAATGTGTTAATGTTCGCAATATATTATCGATTTTGGGAATTTCGTTCGTTATTATACTAATCATGTCGTCGCTTTGTGTCGCGAGTATATTTTGATTGCTACAACCTCGGAGTATGTACTGGAAAAACCGGTGAATCGGGTGAAGCTCGTCTTCGCTGCCAAAATGTCTAATATAAATCTCTCTCATCGTCTTCCTCCATGCTGTCTTCAATGCGCCGATTATTTCGAGCTTTCCTCTCCTCCGATCATGCATAATCGGTAATAGTATTTTCGTAAATTTTTCCACCACCTCTTTGGTATAGTTATCAATCGATTCGGATTGACGCGCGTGATCGATAATCGGGTACGCTCGGATCGCATCCTCGATCGCCCACATCAACAAGTTCATATGAACAAGCATCTTTAATTTTTCCACTTCCACGTTATACTTTTCGAAAATTATCCCCAAATTGTTTTTCGTTAAATCTACGTACCTTTTCAATATCCAATGAAACTCAACGGGACGATTATTTGCGTTCATATCGGCATGAATCGATTTCATATTCAAATTAGTGAGTTCGATAATTATATTTTTCTTCGACACACCACGGATGATTGATAGTTCACGACAAAACATTTCGGTTATTAGCGATGCGGTAATGAGTTGGCCATAGCTTATCGTGAACGGTAATTTCATTTCGATCGCTTCGGATGACATTTGGTTTATACACCGTCGATTTGATCTCGTCGTTCGATGTTCCGAACGAATTTTCGGCGATTTCGATGAGGACGATTGAGGTAATTGTGGTTGCGGTAATGACAATGGTGGAACTTTCATGATATGTTGTTCGTCGCAAGTCATTTCCGATTTTCGTTTTCTCGATATTTCACTACGATGTTCCGATGTTCCTCGTAAATCGACACTCGATGGATAGCTGGTACGTAGCGAGTGTAGTTTGGGATTCGATATGGAATTCGGCGGTATGGTTACGCTCTCCTGTTCAACAGCGAGATTTGCGGTGATTTCGGGTACCATATCAGCAACGGAACGTTCGATATCATTTTGTATCATATTGATTATTACTGCGTCGATCGTTGTTCCGTTTCTCGCTACCAACATATCAATTTCTTCTAACTCTTCCGTTCTCGATTCTGGTTCGTTGTCAGGTTCGTTTCCATTACCAGAAAGTGAATTTAATGACGGCGATTTTTCTTTCACACACGACGATCGTTTTTCTATCGAATGTGGCCTGTTGGTAGTTATTTCGTCGTTTGCGATCGACGTGCTACTTCCTTTCCCCTTTTCTGTTTTCGATTTCGGGTCTGGGTCGCCGTCCGCTTCGTTTTCATCGCCAGAAATTGAAATTGACGATGGAGACTGATCGTTAACGCGAGACGATTGCTCGGCTATCACGTCGGTCGATATTCCATTGTTCCGGACCGATGTGCTGTGTCCTTCTCCATTTTCCGTTTCCGATTCTGATTCTTCGTCCGTTCCGTCGTCATCAGAAGAAATTGTATGCAACGATGGAGATTTTTCGTTAACGTAAGACGATTGTTTAGCTATCGAATATGACACGTTGGTCGTTCTACCACCGGTCGTGATCGATGAACTGTTTCTTTTATTTTTTCTCCTCTCCGATTCTGACTCGTCGTCCGTACCATTCTCATCGAAAGATATTGAATCTAATGATGGGGATTTCTCGTTAACGTATGATGATTGTTCGTCAATCGAGCGCGACCTATAACGAACTGTGAGATTGTTCGATCGTTCGCGTTCTTGTGATGACACAATCAAATTTTTACCACTAACATACGACATTTGGATAAGTCGTATGCACACGTATTAGATAACACGCTGACTTGTATGGAATGTCCTTATTCTACATGTTATCGGGCTCTATATGCATTCGATTCCCCCCTCCATACAACGAATCGATCGTGAAAATATCTATCTTTGTCCAAGACAACGCGTTCTTTCTTTTGTCGTTTAGGTGACTGATGGAGAACCGTCCGATCGGAAATTCGTTCCGATGCAACAATTTTTTCCATCCTAATGAAAGAGCCGTTCCATTACGACGATTCGAGAACCAAAATAACGTTCAACTGTTGTGAACGATATTTCTATTTTCTCCCCATTTCGCCGTAGTAGCGAATACGTCTTGTATTGTTTTGACAGATTCCTTTCCCTGCCCCATTGGGAGCATTTATAAAATATGGAACGAATTGGGATTGTCGTATCAATGTTATTCTTCGTCGTAAATCTACTTGGGAACCGAATATTCTAGGAGCACCTCGGAATACCGTATATATATATATTTGCGTTCTACTGCTCATCCAGTCAGTCGTAATTCATTGTTCGGTTAGTCGAGTCGTGTGTCTGAAATCAAAACGGGCGGTATGGGTGTTGGCACGTTAAAACATATTTTGGACTCGACCGGCGATTTCGTATTCGAAGATTGGAACGACAAAATCGATATCGATCCGCTTACAACGAAATATCTTTACTTCGACATCACCGCTATCCTATACGACGCGTTGATATAAAAGAAGGACGAGATCAAACGTCGTTCCTACGATGATGCGTACCAAAAGAGATTGGATCTCCTCAGAAGATGTGGAGAAGAATTACCGTTGCTTCGATTGGACGATGGTGTTCCCGTTATAACGTTTGTTGATGGCATATTATTTGAATTTGCATGGAAATTATTACTGTCTTTCCGTTAATACGATTTACACTTATAGCATGAAAGCTGCTATGGTTGAAATTGGGTCGTTTTCTATATCGGACGATGAGCTACGGGAACAATTACATGACGCGGCGGAAATTATGTTCGGGACCAGTAATACCTTCCCACCTGAATATAGATATTGTATATCGTGTAACGATTTCGTATTGTTGTGCTTCAGAATATGTTAAATCACGCGGAATCGTGACGTCAATGCTGCAAGTAACAATTTTGGTTGATCTGGAGTTAATTGAATATTGTAGCAGAACGCCAGATGAATTTGTTCGTCGAGCGAAATTTCAAAATTGTTGAAAAAAATGTCATTCTCAAGAAAGAATTTATGGTAATATGTATAGCACTATGAACAAAAACTCGGAAAATCGCTGCCATTACTAAAGATTTGTTATGATTGTAATTGTTGATTATAAAATGTGAATAATTAGGTATGTAGACAATAAAACAAAAAGTATATTTATATTTATTTATTTAAGTAGGTAACTTGGCACATGTATGAAATGATATCGGCACATTACAAATTGTCCATCTCTTCTAATACTCATGATATTTAGATAAAGAATGATCTTCTTCTAATACTCATGATATTTAGATAAAGAAACACTGTAACGTATAATTTCTAAAAAAACCACATACGTCAATGGCATTGTAATGATCTAGAAAGAGACAAAACATCCCCGACCTATCGAATTTGAATCACGTTATTTTTCTCAAGTTGCAGGCCTGTTTGTAAATTGTCAAATCTAATGTCTGACTCCTGTTATCGCGAATCTAAATGTGAACAATTTCAATTTACATTTGCTTCCGTTATTTTTTACAAAATCTCATCATTTATGTGAAATGTAGCTGCAGTTTATTATCTCAATATTGAAGTTAGGCCCATTGAGTATCAGCAAATTGAAAATCTATTCTGAAAGCGTTTCTACGCAGATTGTATTTACATGTCTTGCTGGGAAACAGGTTTTTTCAAAATTCCCATCACAGAAACATTGAAAGTAGATTTATAGGTAGGTACTGTATGCTCATGAAATAGTAACATCATGGTAATGCTGTTCTTCATCATATCCTGATGCAATTGTATTCAAATGCCGTTGATGTCTGATTCCTTCGTTCATAGAGAACCTAACATAATTTTTGCTGCAAAAAGGGAACATTGTTCAAAATATTGTCATTCTCGAGAAAGATTGAAGGGACCAGTTAAATTTTAAAAAGCTATATGATATTATGGACTTATTATATGCTACTTGCACGTAAATAATGATACTTCTGTATTCTATTTATTGACTTATTATTATGAATCAATGACTCGTAAATTTCTTTAAATTCCCATTGTATTTTGGTAAATTGAAATTTAAAGAAATTTACAACAGGTAATTTTACTATTTGGTTTATATCGAGAGGCGGACCACTAGGAGTTATGCTGTCTGCGTCTGATAATTTATGAATTAAGTTGTTTGCTTTTGTAACTAACTCAAAATATGTATCGGCTTCACTTTTTGCTAGAAAGTTATGGCACTTATAAAGTCCGCTAGCGAAGTAGGTATCAATAATTGTTTAGTTGTAAGTGAAATGTTGAAAATATCTAATTTAAAGCGGCCTGACTATAATTATTTTTTTTTAATTATTCATAAACATATATTACACGTTGAGTAGCATACAAATTTGACTGGTACAAAATATCTTTTACAGTCAATTTTGTACTCAACGTGATTTATGACACTATGTGACTGCCTGCGTCACATAGTGTCATAAATCACGTTGAGTAGCATACAAATTTGACTGGTACAAAATATCTTTTACAGTATTTGGCCCAACACTATTGAAGAAAGTAATCAGTGTAAGTTGAACAGTCTTGAAAGTGCTCTTCAATTGGATTTTTATCCAAGCTGTATGAAGGAATGTTTGTAGTAATCTCTCTCTTTTTCCACTTCCTCTTCTGTTCCTCTTCTGTCTTTCCTCCTTTTTTGCTTTTCTTTGATTCTGAAACCTGAGGAGCTTCAATGGAAGTGTTATTTTCCACTTTGGTGTTTGCCTCCAATTCACAAGTTGCATTTTCATTATATACATTTTCTTCATCCAAAAGCGTTGTTACAATTTTTATTTCGAAATATTCATCTTCTTCATCACTTTGCTCTTCGTCCGTTATCATTTCGTTGTCAACTGGTAGATTTGCTAATTCAACTACTGCTTCTTCAGCTGCAGCCAGAAGTTCATCATCATTGAGTGGCTGCCTGAGCCGCCAATTATTCATTTTTTCTATAAGAAATAAAAAAGTGTTACCTTCATTCACAGCAACACCAAGAAAGTTGATACAGTTTGTTTCCATTTGTTTATTTTAGGTAGATACGCTCAATGTTCAATAAATAACACATAAACAATAACACAGGGGACTTAGAAGTCCAATTAATAAATCACGTTGGTAGTGCCTCGTTGTACAATGTTACACGGCAATTGATATTTCTCTATGTGGTTGAAACTACAATAAGTTAAATTTTACAATAATTTGTATTCCACTGTCTGTTTTACCAGAAAACAACACTAACAAAACACACAATACAATCGACGCAATCGTTACTGTGTCACACTAACGAATAACTTCAATTAACTGACAGAACCATTTGACAAAGCGTATTCTTGGTTGCATAAGCCGAAGAAAAATGTGTACTGGAGAGTCCCGTGAGGAACTAATTGATAATTGTGAGCATTGAAGTTAACTATGCATTTTAGATTACATGGAACTTTAAAATCCCGTCGGGGAACAAAGGGTTGAGGCTCTATAGAAGGGGTACATCGTGCAAAAGATTCACGATATCTGGTTGTATGAAACCACACATACAAGATAATATATACAGATGCATTGGAACTTCTGAATATAATCGAAATCTGTACCAATTGGATATTTTCCATATACCGAGAGTGATGACGTTATAAACCTCATAGAGGCGAAACCTAATTCGATAATAACACTTGATGATGGGACTTCTGAATATCACCGAGATCTATATCAAAAGGATGTATATCTCAAATAAAAGGGTCTTGAGCCTGGAATTTGTGTATTTGATCGAATATCAGAATCTAAACATGTATATTATACGAATGATAACACAGATCGTAATCCTAATACATATAATAAAATGTAAGTTATCTGATTTAGCTGCCCTGGACGTGGTAACTGAAAAATTTTACCGTAAACATCCAGGTATTGATATCGAACATTGCTGGATCAAACAATCCAACACATCTATTATTGAAATTGGAAGAAAACAACCGTTGAACGTTGATAGAATATTGAACATGTTGCCTGTGGAGAATCTAACGAATACTCAATTCTCACATTTTGAAGGCGATACAGTATGATAAAAATTAACAAAAGCGTAACAGTTCATGATTTCAGTTTTCCAACGAAAGTAGCCAACATTTTAGCACTCACGGTTCGAATCAAAAGATATGAAAGAGGTCTTCTTAGATTCGGAATTCATTTATGTAAATATAATAAACAATTTAAATAGAATTTGTTGTTAGATAATAGATATATACCTGTTAATATGAGCTTGTACCAATAAAAAAATGCGTTTGATCACAGTTTTGAACACCTTCTGGTATAGGATGTTCTGTAAAAATTAATAAAATAAAAATATCCCTACTTGAAGTTGGACATAAGTAGGTAATGTCCCAATACCACCACAGCGGCTCCTCTATCATTAACAATTCCAATGGGTGTTTTTTTATTCATTACTGAACCAGTCTCCATAAATTCTGAAATCAATTCAATTACGTTTACTTATGGCGAACGCTATGTCAGGATGGTTTTCGATAAATATTCTTGTAGCCGCTCGGACATAATTTTGATTTTTGGTAATAAAGGCTAACAACCAGTTCAACACGTTCTTGCAATGCGTACATCATATCTTTGGAAATTTTGAACAAATCAGCAAAGTAGTAGCGTGATTAAAATCATGAAATGATTGGAGAAACGTTAAAACCAGATCAAGAACAAAAAAATGGAGGCAACATGGGAATCGTTTTCCTGTTTTTTATTTATCAGCTTGGAAGGATGCTTTATAGTATGGAAGTCAATTTGAACATTTGATTAAACACGCAGATTTAATTTTTTTCATTGTAAGTATGGCAATTCAATTTTCTTACGAAAGTGATTATTTGAAGATTGTTCAAGTTTGTAAAAAAAGGCTTAATAAAAATGAGCTTATACGTTGTACAAATAACCAAAATATTCGAGGTGACGCATTCGAGCAATGAAATTAATTTTTGGCGAAAACGATTCATCAAATTTACGTTTTTCATAAATCGTTGTAAAGAGACTTCAAATGACGTATCACTCAAACCGTCTCCCTATTCAATTTTGATGGGTTAAAGCGCCCCTAGTAGGGGCTATTCTTTCAAGTCTCAATTGTACGTCAAAAGATTTCCCCAAACAGAATCATTCGACGTGTTCGGAAGATTTCCCACTTATTATGGGATAAGAGAAATATACAGGATGGCTCGTCTGATATGGAACACAGTACTTAAGGAAACATTTAGAAATTTTGCTCTAAAACTTGTACTTTGTAATAATATGTTAGAGGACGTTATAAAAACAAATTCGCGAATCGAAATTATTAAATTGCGTCATGAAGGGAAAACCAATCACCGCGGAATAATCGAAACAAAAACTCAATTGAAACGAAGATATTATTGGCCTAATGTTCGAGGAACTATAACTAAATACGTCAATAACTGTGAATTGTGTCAACGAATGAAATATGATCGAAATCCACCAAAACAAAAACTAGAACACCCCTTAGAAATCCTTTTCCACTTTATGAGACCGGTGAATTAGGTTACCACAAAACAAATCGAATTAAAAGATATGGAATAGGTCTTCTTAGATTTGGAATTCATTTATGTAAATATAATAAACAATTTAAATAAAATTTGTCGTTAAATAATAGATACATACCTGTTAACATGAGCTTGTACCAATAAAAAATGCGATGATTCCTGTTTTGAACACCTTCTGGTATAGGATGTTCTGTAAAAATTAATAAAATAAAAATATACCTACTTATAATGATAAAGTTGGACATCCGGTGGAATTTCGTTTCAACAAATTTCACTCGCAACGAAACTGTTTCTCGATGAAGCTAGAGCGCATGACGAGGAACATGTAAGTATGTACACCACAGCGGCTCCTCCATCATTAACAATTCCAATGGGTGTTTTTTTATTCATTATTGAACCAGTCTCCATAAATTCTGAAATCAATTCAATTACGTTTACTTATGGCGAACGCTATGTCAGGATGGTTTTCGATAAATATTCTTGTAGCCGCTCGGACATAATTTTGATTTTTGGTAATAAAGGCTTACAACCAGTTCAACACGTTCTTGCAATGCGTACATCATATCTTTGGAAATTTTTAAAAAATCAGCAAAGTAGTAGCGTGATTAAAATCATGAAATGATTGGAAAAACGTCAAAACCAGATCAAGAACAAAAAAATGAAGGCAACATGGGAAACGTTTTTCTGTTTTTTATTTATCAGTTTGAAAGGATGCTTTATAGTATGGAAGTCAATTTGAACATTTGATTTAAACACGCAGATTTAATTTTTTTTATTGTAAGTATGACAATTCAATTTTCTTACGAATGTGATTATTTGAAGATTGTTCAAGTTTGTAAAAAAAGGCTTAATAAAAATGAGCTTATACGTTGTACAAATAACCAGAATATTCAAGGTGACGCATTCGAGCAATACAATTAATTTTCAAACCGTCTCCCTATTCAATTTTGATGGGTTAAAGCGCCCCTAGTAGGGGTTATTCTTTCAAGTCTCAATTGTACGTCAAAAGATTTCCCCAAACAGAATCATTCGACGTGTTCGGGAGATTTCCCACTTATTGTGGGATAAGAAATATACAGGATGGCTCGTCTGATATGGAACAAAGGAAACATTCAGAAATTCTGCTCTAAAAATTGTACTTTGTAATAATATGTTAGAGGACCTTATAAAAACAAATTCGAGAATCGAAATTATCAAATTGCGTCATGAAGGGAAAACCAATCACCGCGGAATAATCGAAACAAAAACTCAATTGAAACGAAAATATTATTGGCCTAATGTTCGAGGAACTGTAACTAAATACATCAATAACTGTGAATTGTGTCAACGAATGAAATATGATCGAAACCCACCGAAACAAAATCTAAAATTGACACCAACTCCGAGTAAACCTTTCGATATAGTACATGCAGATACTTTCACAATAAAAAATCAAAAGTTCTTGACCATAATAGACGTATTTTCGAAATATGCCCAAGCCTATTCCCTGACAGCAGCAGCAACGGCTATCCGTTTACAAAAGCTTTCATAACTTTCATGAATCATCATGGCTCACCAAAATTATTAACTTTGGATAATGGATCAGAACTTAAGAACAATATTACGAACGACTTTGCGTTATTGCAAAAATTAAAGTTCACTATACTACACCCTTGAACCCTAATTCGAACGGTATCATTGAAAGATTTCACTCAACAATATTTAGAACACTTACGAATAGTTCGAGATACCAGAAAAGAATTGAACATTCTGGACCAAATGCCCTATGCGATTCTCGGTTATAATCATACCATTCACAGTGTAACAAAACAACGCCCGGTATATATTATAAATGGTCATTTAGGTTCGAATAGCCCTTTCGACATCAACTCAAATGAGAAAGTATTTACTAATTACATAAGCGAACATAGACCATAATTAAACAAAATGAAAAACAATTCAGATAAAATTAACGAACTCAATCATAACTTAGATGAAACTATATTTGATCTACAAAGTTATTTATGGGCTAAAAATGCGAGGTCGCGTAGTTACTTCAATTATTGAACAATTTAGAAAATGCCATTACCTTTGCTAGACTTAAATTTGCTCATTATGAATTTAATTCAGTCTCAATCTGTTGATACTTTATTGGTAACTTACAGTACGATTATTTCTATTGATTTCGGCACTGCTAAATCATTGGAACTGAATACTTTGGAAAAATTAGGTTTCTTTCCACTCCACTTAAATTCTGAACGATTTAAACTGACAACCTCAATCAATTGATTAATTGGGTCAAATTAGATGTCAGATCAATCAACTTATTTTTTTTTAAAATCGTTCCTGAACAGATACTAAACGATATTTTAAACTTCAAGATCTAGTTGTTCGACTATTTTTCAATTGTTAAACCGGAGATTGGCCAATTTTCATGGGAAAATTTGTTGTAAAATTTGTAAAATTGATAAGTATTGCCAAAATTGACTGGAAAATTCAACTCGGGGATTTTCGGAGTGTTTTCGAGATCGTTGATCACGATTCTGAAGTTATATTTACCATTTTACACTGCGGTATTTAAAAATTGGCCAACTTTATGTAAGGGACGTATGTATCCTTTGTATAATTAAACTTGGCTCTCTATTGTAAAATCAGGTCGGTAAGTTATACCTCTAATTATATGATTAAGACAATTAATTGACACGTTGCACAATCAAGAATAAAATACGTTCTAGAACTAATCCAGAAGAACAACGTGAATAGCAACTTTGAATGTTGTTTCTTCTATATTCCAGGTAAGAGTAGTAATTAGTTTAAGCTTTATTATTTTTTATATAAAATAATAAAAACTTCTATATTTTAGAGAAACAATTCAGTGTTATTCGTGAAAGAAAACCCACAACTATTAATCTACATTATAAAAATGGTTAAATTTAATAATTTCACAGTTTCTGTTGAAATTGACTAAAACATTTCACTCGGGCTTCAAACCAATCAATCAATCATCAATCAATCAACCGATTTGGTCTCGAAAACCCCGTGTGAAACGTTTTAGTCAATTTTAACAAAAACTGCGAAATGATCAAATTTAACGATTTTTTGGGATATAAAGTTGATCAATTTCTAGATACCGCGGTGTAAAAATGGTAAATATAACTTCGGAGTCGTAATTAGCGACCCCGAAAATTATCCGGTGAAATTTTCCAAATCTGATTGTAAAAATTTCTTTGTTTAATTAACTCGAATAGATACAATTTTGAGAAAAGAATAATTACTGGTAAATCCCAATAATATTGTGTTGATGTTTAAAATATTCACTTGAAAAATAATCACATTCGTTCGGAGTTCGAATCGAACATTTTCAAAATGAAAGCTTAGAATATCCAAACAAAAAAAAAGTAAAGTACTCACATATATGTTCTATGTTACTATGATGAATATCGACGGAAACTGTTAATATAATTATTTCGCTTAGGTATATATAGGTTAATCAATTGACGCAACTCGTAATCGAAAATAGAATAGGTATGTGGAAATGATAATACATCATATATCTGACAAAGTGACCTCATTAATTTGTTATTGCATTGATTTAACTTTCAAATTAACATTTCATAATATTTCCACGAATTTCCTATTTTTTCGCAAAAACGACGTACTACATAATATATTACAATAGATTATTCTGGAATAATACGTAGCCGTAGTTCCAGATATTTGAGTACCTATATAAAGACACAACAGACTCTTATGTGTCAGTTTTCGTTGAAATTTGAAACAGTCAATGATTAAGGTGAGTGAATATGAATATAAAATGATAATACTTTGGTCTTTACGTTCGTTTCGGTCTCACGACCATTATCAGAAAACTTATTAATACAATAACCTGATTACTTAGAACTAATCGCATCAATTTCGTTTAAATGCCAACGTTGCCGGGACGAACGGAAACATGATTATAATAATAATAAAATAAAATACCGATTGGCATTTAAAGCGGATAGTTTCATAATTAAATAACGTTTTTAGTTAGAATTTGATTCTCGCACTTATTTGGCTGAAAATTACCTACCTACTTATTTCGTCTACTTCAATGTCTTCTTCCTTATTCGATGTACGATGTCAAAACATTTCGCCTGGCCTGGCTTGCGCTCGTATTTTCAAATCATCTGAAAATCCCATATTAACCCCGTAAACGAATAAAGTTTCTTACAATCGTGACGAGTTTGATACTCGCCCCATGACGTTTATTGCATTAATAATGATACTACCACGGAATTAGCACAAAATTAATACAGTTGTAACACTTACCTCTATGTACTCAGAGTTATACAAACCACGGTTTCACTTTTTTTTCAAATTTTTAATGCTCCAATCGAACTATTTTGGTGTGTATCGTGGAACGTAAAGTAATACGAGTGTTAGTGTAAATTAAAAAGAAGTTTCCTTCACGATTGGCGTGAACTCAATTTTCAAAATACAGTTTTGAGACGATTTAAACGTATTTATGTTATTTGTAGCATCTAATTGATTGTAGCACGAATAAAATTATTGTAAAACGCAGAAAATTAAAAGTAGTTTTATGCTCCACTATAAATAAGAAATAATCACCCTTATCCACTAAAAATACTACCAAAGTATTGAGGACTTTCGGCTACCAATTAGCCATCATCAGAATAAACTAAATTAAAATCAAAATATGCCTGCTTAAATACTAGTTGAGGATAATAATGTAAACAAAGGGTTACCCTTAGCTGGAAATAAATCGAAATTTATAAAATTGATTTTTCGTTAGATTTACATCCATTCAAAATCACATAAAAATTTGTCTGTACCTACTCTGTTTTAAATGTGATAAACTTTCTTGAAAATTGTATGATCTGTATCCAAAATATGTTTGACTACCGCTAATTTTTCACTATTATTTCTATTATTTCTTTCATATGTGCATAATGTTCCTTATAACGAGTTCAGATGTTCGTTCTAGTTTGATCCACATAGCATTTTGAACACGACTCACAATATTGATTTTGTAAATTCTGGATATGTCGAAATCGGAAACTTCGTCAAAAGTGTTGCCCAGACGGTGTTTTAGCTTGTTCTTGGATGTATAAACCGGTTGTATTGCAAATTTTGAAAACAAACTATGAAATTTATCAATTACTGAAGAATGATAAGTGAAACTTTCGACTTTTATCGAAGTATGTGAGGGTAATGGCTCTAATTTGGTTAGTTGGCTACGTTCGTGTTTTTTTTGTTTGGAAATTAAATTATGGATCAAATTCAAAGATTTCTGGTGACCATTGTCCAACGCAATTTGCTGAAGTTTCTCAATTTCTTTGTCATAATTTTGATAGCTTGAAAGAACGTTCAATAATCTGTGAATGAGACTATTAAACGGGAGCTATTTTATGTCTAAATGGCGTAGCTGAATCCGCCGGGTATACCTATTTGTTTGAGTGGGTCTTCTGTATAGGTATGTCGAAAACCGAATGATTACCATCTTTTATAATGTTAATATCAAGGAATGGAAGTTGATTATCTGTTTCTATTTCGAAGGTAAAACTCGATGAATCAAATTGGCTAGTGAGCGTGTTCAACAAGCTATATAAATCAAAATCTTTACTTGTAATTGCGAAAATGTCATCAACATATCTATACCAGTTTTTGGGAACTGATTCAATTTTGATTTTAGATAGGTTTCTAGTTCGCTTAGAAAAACATTGACCAAAAAGGATAGAGTGGATTGCCCATTGCACATCGCCGCTTGTTTGTTTATAGTAATTTTTGTTAAAAGTGAAATAATTTTGCTCCATAACGATGTCAGAATCATGTATTCCGTACAATTTCTACATCGGGCTATTAATATTCGAAAGTCATTTCTTCAGAATGTTTATCGATTCGGAAATGGGAATATTTGTAAATAATGAAACAACATCAAATGAAACGAGAGTATCACCAGGTTCGAGTTTGAAATTTTTCCATTTTGCAATAATTCCCAAAGAATTTTTCTCGGACAAACTTGGTGCGGCTTGGATGTTGTTAAATTCCTTCATCAATCAATTTGCTATGTTATACGTAGGATATTTAATTAATGTTTGAAATGATTGGTCTCGTGGAATTATCCGATTTATGAATTCTATAAATAAGCAATACAGTTTAGGAAGATTAGGATTTGAAAGTTCAAGTTTGTTTTTTAAATTATCGAAAATTACGGTTGTACACAATTTTAATGACTTTTTGACTAGTTTAACGTATTTTGATAACGGATTCCTTTAATAAGGTATTTATAGAATTGTGATAATCCTATTTGTCCATAATTACGAGGATTTTCCTTTATCTACTTTCAAGTAATAACAGTCTTTTTTACTCAATGATTTACAGATATTGTTGAAGTTATTGGATCATAATTTAGAGCGGCCTCTTTTGTGATTTAACTTGAGGGCTATAATTATTTCTTTTTAATTATTCATAAACATATATTTGAGTAAGGCCCACTATGTTGCATTAACGTCAACACTAGAATGAATATAGACCTATCTATAATATAAAAGTAGTTTTGTAATATAATAATTTGATCAAATTTATGAAAATGAATCAAATATTTAAAACTCAGTAAATTTTTATTTTTGTTACATAAATTATTTCTGTGTCGATTTGTCCAACAGAAAACCTATATAGCCGTGGTATGTTTCCTTTATGAAAATGATCAATGCTTCGATTACAGCTATTATATTTTGTTTCAACTCAACAGTGATTCATTTTATTTGTAGGTCTGTTCATTTGTGTCTTTGCTGAAACGACAGATAAAATGATTTCTCTTCTTTGCATCTTTAGCAACACCTATTGTTTTGCTTCATCATGTATAATCGAGAATAATAAAAGAAATAATGCTTATATATTTTTTTTTCTATCCACAAATACCCTACTTTGTCTATATAGTACATAAACGATAGATCTAAATGGATCACCGATCGATATTTATTGTTACAATTCCCACGCAAGAACCACCAGTTCGTTGTTAAAAAATATTTCAATAGATTTTGGACAATTGGATATTTTGAAATGTATACGAACTCGCATCTGTACAATTTTGCATCTTTAGCAACACCTATTGTATTGCTCCATCATGTATAATCGAGAATAATAAAAGAAATAATGCTTATATATTTTTTTTTCTATCCACAAATACCCTAATTTGTCTATATAGTACATAAACGATAGATCTAAATGGATCACCGATCGATATTTATTGTTACAATTCCCACGCGAAAACCACCAGTTCGTTGTTAAAAAATATTTCAATAGATTTTGGACAATTGGATATTTTGAAATGTATACGAACTCGCATCTGTAAATTTAATTGTACAAATAAATTATTATCATTATTATTTTTGTTTCATGGCGGAATCGATAATAAGCGACATCGAATTGCACCTTCATAAAGCTATATGTATGATGTGTGCGAAGCAGAAATCCTGAAATGATATTATTTACCTTCGGCCATTTGTGTATCATAAAATTTATCCCATGTTGTGTAGCTCGCGAAACAATATTGTTGTATTCGATCTAATGTACAAATAAAATAATATCTGCGAGTTCAATACTTCAGCCAATATATACTTCAACCGTGAGAAATTCGAATTGCATAATGTGTGAAAGGATACCGCACACTTTAGTAGGGAAAGTGGCCCCCTGTCGAATTGGCTGAATTTTTGATATGTTATAGTCCAAGTCATTCCGAACAAAAAGTTCAATGGGCACAACTTTTTCTATAGGCTGGTTTTGGCGCTAGAGGCCACTGAAAACTCTCATTTGTTCTTCATTGTTAAACATCACGAAACGTTATCCTGGATAATAATCACTTTTCCGAATAATCAAGATCTAAACAGTCATTAATATGAGATACTATTAGAAGTATTGTTCATTGATGTCACTATAGGTGATCAATTATACAGCGTGTTCCAGCTATCACGGTCAAAATAATACTTCAAGTTGATGATGAAACTCAAGAATATAACAAAAATTGGTCTATCATTTTGATAGGGTTGTGTCGAATGAGTACGTAAATACATCCGATAATTGTACTGATGCTCAAGGAGTGTGGCGGAGAAACTCCTTTTAGCGGGTCAACAAAGCCTCCATTTGCACATTTAGCATAAATATAATAGGAAGGAAATAATGGGCTATAACTCAATAAATATATTATATGTAACATTTAACTTAACCATTGAACCTGGTATCGTTGACCCAAATGAAAAACTCTCGACTGAACCCCAATAATTCATTTAATGATTTACAGGGTGTTCCATCTGAGAACATATCAATATGAACAAAGAAACAAGGAGAATATGCCATAAACAGTGTAAACAATCATAGGTTCTTCATTATTATGTCTCTCTGCAGCATCAGATACGGTATGAAGTATTTCGGTCGAAGGATACTTAACATTGGCAGCATGACGGGCATATCCAAGGTACCAAAGTACGCTAGCTACATGCGAACATGTACCCAATGTACGACTTCCTGATTTGCACGTACAGTAGTACCCCTGAATTGGCACACCTTCCAAACTGACATTGTACTTGATCCACAGTTGGTATTTGATACTATTTCGATGACGAGATTTTATTCTCATCCTCAATAGACCTGGAATTTCAATACGGTCGTCGAATTCAAATAAAACGTTTCCCAAATCCTGTCTATTATCTTGTACATAAGATGGAGCTATTTTTATCTGGAAAATTCCGAATGTTAGTTCTCGTAGGTACTCCAAACTGAGAACTGGAAAATTTAGTAATTGGTTTTCCTCCATTGGAAACCATCTACCATGTCTTCGTAGCAGACCCTCTTCTTCTATTCTCAACTGGAGTTCATTTATTTCATTGGCACGGTTTAACATTATCTGAGCTAGCTCAGCATTGGCTCCTTCCATGGTAATTGGTTCATGATACTTATTGATTATCGCACATGCTATTCTGATATAGTCTCCTATATGCAGAACTTGTGGCATTGGTACAGTATCTCTGAAGAATTTGAACATATTCTTTATATGACCGTTTCTAGCTTCTACAATCCATCTCGTTTTCGTAACTAGTCTAGATGAATTTGCCTCTTCGGTTGTAAGCTGATGCTGTCCACCACCAAGTGCTACGGGCATTTTTACTACTATACCTAAGTCACCCAAGAAATTCTGTGCGTCACGGTATCCCCTATCTAACATGAAAATATCACCTTCTTGGAACCAGTTCCTCAGACCCATTAAATCTCGTTCATACTCATGTCTCAACATTGCCGCATCATTATTTCTTGAATCAGAGAAATAAGGACCGTGAACATCTAGGATATAACCATTGGGAGCAACAATCAATGCAGGTTTCAAAAGATGGTAACCCTTGCGTACACAGTATGATTGACGTAATACTTGAAATGTCCGACTTTTGGGTATTTTTATGTACGTCCCGTCAATATAAGCTATTGCTCTTCGATAATTTGGTTCAGGATTGTAAAGGGTATTTGCAAAATCCGTAATATGTCTAGTAATATATTGGCCCCTCTCTATATGCTGATACCCTACATTTTGTGGAACGAATTGTTGTAATAATGATACACGCACTTTTTGAATTGCCAAGCTCACAGCTTGACGACTGGAATAGGAAAACATGCCCATCAAGAATTGATCGGAAAGTCCTTGTCGTAATTTGCACAAGAAACATAACAAATCTTTCTTCGCTATTGCTCTATTTTTCTGATGAAATTCAAAGAGGTCTGTAAACTGCACTTTTTTTATTGGAGTTAACGCCTGGAACTCTTCATCAGTAAAATTATCCTCGTTATTGTATTTATTTGTTGATTTATAGTTCAGCACAGCTTCTCGTAACGATACTAACATATGTTTGAGTTCATTACCTTTCAAATTGTATGGTCTTGTTATTCCTCTAAGCCCATTCATAAAAGGTGGCAGAAGATGTTCCTCCTCATTCAAATGACCACCACAGATTCTGACGCCGTCAGGTGCAAACATTCCGGTCTTCAGAAATACATCCAACCTACCAGAAGGTGACATTCTACCAAGATTTTCAAATCTACCACATACAAAACATGACGTATGAGAGGTTCGCAACAAAACTTTAAGTACAGTTGGATCGGGATCTTCTTCATAAGCTTGTATCTCTGAGAGAATACTCAAATGACAGTTTCGGCAAATCCTTGTCTGTTCAATAAAAGGTATTTGAGGCAATTCTAATTCATTCCTTCGACGTTCGGCAATGGCTCTGCTTTCTTCGTCCAAACGTACCATTTGCCTTGGTGTTCCATTGTACTCACAAACAAAACATTCAAATCTCACTGCGAAATTATAAGCCATATTCAACTTTATATTGACATGAAGTAACAAACAAACAAAACCTTGCTAGAAACTTTGACATTATTTCCAAAGCCATCTACAGAAAAATGTGTTTTTCTGCAGTAAAGGGATCCAATGTTTTCATATTATCCAGTAGGTACCCTTCAAGTTCGAGGATTAATAAACAATTTCTAAAAGAAATCTGGACTATATTTTTATACAGGTGGGGCAATAGTGTGTCTTTCGATTTCTAGAGTTGTTCTATTGTGATATCGACTTGAAAACGAAAGTTAACTAGACAACAGAATCTAGCACAAGAATGTTTTGCATTTACAGGGCGATACGAAAAAAATCGGGTTGGAAGGTGAAGTGCATTATTTTAAAAAGAAATATCATTAATAATAATAATAAAAATAATGATAATGATATATATTAGTGAATTTTTCAAACATCTACATAACCTCCATTCACCACTACACCTACTATTATTGATTGTCTCTGAATCACTTGGACGTTACGACTTTTTGGTCGAAATTGGGTAGTCCATTTGCAGATGCATACCTTGAAAATCCCTGACGTTAAGATGATAGATTTAGAAAGAAAAAAAAAGGCCATTTTATAGACAGACTTGTAATATTTCTCTTTCTTTTTCATGGCCTAAAATTATTCAGGATGGTCGAACAATATTTTTCAGTAGGTACGGAACTTTTCGAATATAACTTTCGATTTCTTTTAAAGGGAACACTCCTTATATTTTTCGACTATGTGATGTAGAATACGGTGTAGAATAGGATTCATAAACATTTTTTCATTGTAGATCCCTAAGACGATTTGTAACCATTTTCGAATTATTGCACTTTAAAAATTGTAGGTAGCTGGAACACACTGTATAATTGATCACCTATAGTGACATCAATGAACAATACTTCTAATAGTATCTCATATTAATGACTGTTTAGATCTTGATTATTCGGAAAAGTGATTATTATCCAGGATAACGTTTCGTGTTGTTTAACAATGAAGAACAAATGAAAGTTTTCATTGGCCTCTAGCGCCAAAACCAGCCTATAGAAAAAGTTGTGCCCATTGAACTTTTTGTTCGGAATGACTTGGACTATAACATATCAAAAATTCAGCCAATTCGACAGGGGGCCACTTTCCCTACTAAAGTGTGCGGTATCCTTTCATACTTTATCCAATTTCACACTCTAGCCGTAACATATATATATATATATATATATATATATATATATATATATATATAGGAAGGGTAGTCGTTGCTGACTAGTGAGGAATAAAACTAATAATGGTAGGATTGCGTAGCAAGTAAAAGAGAACACTTTGAAGGTTTTCCTAGCTTTCGGAAATTTTCATTTCCATCTTCAGGGAAACTACAATAATTTACAGTTACAAATATAAAATTGTTATAAAATAACCTATATTTGTGATTCATTTGAATTGAAGATTAGTATACTTTATAAGATTAATATATTCCAATTACGACAGATATTACAACAATAATAATCTCTCAAATTTCAAAATAGCAAATAGAACAGTTTCAACGATAAAAACCTCACATAGTAAATTGAAAGATAAAACTCCTCTAACGTCACAAACGAATGTTGTTTATAGTATTCCTTGTCTTAACTGTGATAAGGAGTATGTTGGACAAACCGCACGAACCTTAAGTGCCAGAATCACTTCTCATAATTATTATTGAATTTGTCTGAATAAAAGTGAATCATAGTTCAATAAAATTCGGCGATTCGCCTAGCTCATTGATAAACGCGCGCATGTTATTTGGGAGGCACCCTTTCCAAAGTGGTACCGCGGAATGCTTGCCAAACAAATCAACTGGACCTTCTAAATTTTATATCCCAAAGATTTAATAATTAAGGAAGTGAATGAATATTTATTCTAATTGGCTTTTGGCAGATAACAACGATGAGGTACTTCTAGTCTAGATCGATCAGTAACATTAGAAGCCACAGTCAACTCCAGACAAGTCCCTTCATTGACAAAATTATAAAGATAGGGAATAATATATACGTCTCTCTCTTACAAAATGTCGTCTATAATGAATCAAACCGTAGGTGTAGGCACGGATGTAAATTTAGACTACTTTAACATATTTGTGGAAAATGTCAATGTTATGTCAAAGGTGATATTCACGTTTGATGCTCATGATGAACGTCTGGAAATGAGAACGTAGGCCTATTCGAAATGGTGCCAAAAAGTATGTAGCCGAGCTGGAAGGTCTGTGCAGTTGCAGTAGAATACCCGTAGATAAAGGTAGGATGATCTTGATCATAAGGGTATTGATGAAGATACAGGATAAAGTTAATGAGCTATATAATAAAATTTTAGAACAAATGGCGCACGACTACCCTCCAGAGGCTCAGCAAAATCAAGAATCTGAACAGATTCAGAATTTACAGCTGAAAATTGATGAAATCCAAATGAAGACGGATAAAGTTTCAAATGCTATGAGGTCACAAGAAACTTCAATTCCTCCACCGGCACACAGTATAAGTGTTGGATATGATAGTGGACACGGTATGAGAGGATATCGACTACCAAAACTGGAGATGAAGAAATCCAGTGGAGACCTCAAGGATTGGCTTGGGTATTGAGCTCAAGGAAGTTACCCATCGAGTACAGAGAATTACAATGTAGTAGTTGATAGTTGAGGCTTTGAAGAATCGTTATGGAAATGAGGACCTATTTTTCAAAGTCTACATAAGGCAGATTTTGGATTTGGTGATAGCTCACTCAACCAACAAGATTCCCTTCATCAAGGTACACCTGAAGCTGCAGTCTCATTTGAGAGCTCTAAAGGATTTGAAATTGGAGAATGCAGCGACACGGTTATATCCATTAGTTGAGTCAAGTTTTTCAAAAGAGATGCAGTTACTGTGGCAGAGGGACCCTTTGATCAAGTATGATGGTGCAAAGGATGAACCACCTAGAAATCAATTGAATTTTTCGATTTTTAGGAAAGGAAGCACCCACTCAGTAGAGGTTGGATCTGGCTGATATTGTGTTTGATATCTGGGGGCAAAACATAACCAACAAACTCACCGGCAGTGAAACAGACTTTGACGGAATGTTCAAATCATACATACTCGAGTACCGTGGAATTGCAGACATTGCTTGTCACTGTTTGTAATGGGGATAACAGGAAAATAGTCCGAGCATTTATAGACAACGGATCACAAGGATCGTACATCCGAGAGTCAACCGCTTAAGAAACGGGTAAACAATCAACAGGTCAAGAGACTGTAACACACTCACTTTTTGGAGGAGAAAAAGTTGTTATATACCACCTGAAGTACAATACAGTCCTCCAGAGTGATGGTAGTGGTAATTCATGCTCAATTGCAGTGCGAGACAAAGTGAAGATCTGCAATCCGATTCCACGAGTTTCTCAATCATCAAATCAATTGATAGCTGAAATAAATAAGAAAGGAATTCATTTTGCAAATGTGGACGTTGGGTGCCTGCCTATTGAAGTGTTAATATGAGCTGACATATATTGTGAACTACTCACAGGGGAACAGTATCACCTTCCATGTGGACTGACAGTACAACAAAAAAGTTAGGATGAACTATATCCGGAATTAGGAAAATATACTGTATCGATGAGTGCACTATTGATGACGTTACAAGATTTCCCCGTTATTCAATTATGAGACCTTGATGTGATTGCCATTCATGATGAGATGGATGTTAAGATTGCCAAGGAGCTGGAAGAGGAAGGTGAACAGAAGTTCTACCAAGGACTCAGTCGGAATGATGATGATAGGTATATAGTGTCTCTTCCACGAGAGAGAGATAGCCATCAAGAGACTACTGTCAGCTACCAGAAAGTTGGAAGAAATTCGTTCATATGAGTTTTACTCAGAACTTTTCGGTGATTAGATTGCTGAGGGATTTATCGAGGAAGAACCCCTAATGAATGAGTTAAATAAAATCCATTGTGTCCTTCATAGAGCTGTCGTTAAGCTAAGCAGTGCCACTACTCCTGTTCGACCTTTTTTTGATGAATCATACAAAATTCGGAAGAATTCTTCATAGAATGACTGTTTGAAGGAAGGAAGTTGTTATATACAGACGATTCCTGATCTATTACTTCAATTTCGAGAAGAGAGTATTGGTTTTATCTCAGATATTACAAAAGCTTTTCAGATGATTGAAGTTAGAGAAGGGGATGTATGAGATTCCTTTGGTAGATGGATATTCGAAAGAGAGAAATAATCGAGTACTAGGAATGATATGGGACAGAGTGAATGATGAATTGTATGTGGACATAGAGGGGATATTAATTAGTTTCAGCAGTCGTGACTAAGAGAGTTCTTTTGTCTGCAGCTCTGGGAGGAAAACATTGAAATTAAAACTGTTCCCTTAATTTTTGGTCCGATTCTACTATAGCGTTGGCCTTGATTCAAAGGAATAAGGAAAAAGTGTTGGTGGAAATATTCACTTGTGCAGTTTTCAGAGCTGTTCGGTTGGAAGTCCTAACTGCGCTGAGTACAGTTTCCTCCATTGATGCTCTAAGGAAATTCATTAGGATGAATGGTCGCCCGAGAGTTATCTTCAGTGATAACGGAACTAATTTCCAAGGAGCAGACAATTTGTTCAGATCATCAAATTGGAATTCCATCCAGAGAGTGGAACAATTGGAACCTATTCAATGGAAGTTCAATGTGACAGGAGCCCCGTGGTTGGGAGGTTTCTATGAACGTCTCATTCATGTGATGAAAGAGCTCATAAAAAGGACCATAGACAGTTCAACATTGAGTCAAAGGAAATTTGATGATACCATTTTGATCATAGAGGAAGTAATGAATGGAAGACCACTTACGTATGCCTCCGTAGTTGGAGGTGAATTGGAACCACTGCCTCCTTCACTATTCATGAAAAATCCAGGAGTATTGAAAGTTCCTGAAGGATGCGATACGGATGGAGATAAAATAAGATTCCGTTGGAAAAAATGTCTCAGTACATTGAAAAAAGAACTCTATCAACGCTTCCGAACTGAATATTTGGCTCACCTAGTCAATCGAGTTCATGATAAGCCTAGTCGCCCATTAAGAGTAGGAGAGCTAGTTATTCTTGAATTGGGAGAGAACGATATTTGGGCCACTTAGAAGAATCATGAAGCTAATACCGAGAAAAGTTGGAATAGTTCAAGTTGTGGAAGTTAAAATGGAAAGAAAAGTTGTGTAGAAGCGTGTACAACGTTTGTACCACATTAATTTGATTTGAAAAATGAACCTGCTTTGGACCAGAAGAGAAAACCGAATGGAAATGTGTTATGTCTATATTTTATTTATGGGGTGATGTGAAAAATATCAATGTCTAAGGTTTTCTATTTGTAATTGAAATAATAAAAAAATTTAGATTTCAGTACAATTTCCCATATGCGCTTATTCAGCATTTTTTAATGCCTTTTGTATATTGACTTTTGAAAGTGTACGTGAACTGACTCAATGAATGGAAGACCACTTACGTATGTCTCCGTAGTTGGAGGTGAATTGGAACCACTGCCTCTTTCTCTATTTATGAAAAATCCAGGAGTATTGAAAGTTCCTGAAGGATGCGATACGGATGGAGATAAAATATGATTCCGTTGGAAAAAATGTCTCAATCGAGTTCATGATAAGCCTAGTCGCCCATTAAGAGTAGGAGAGCTAGTTATTCTTGAATTGGGAGAGAACGATATTTGGGCCACTTAGAAGAATCATGAGGCTAATACCGAGAATGGTTGGAATAGTTCAAGTTGTGGAAGTTAAAATGGAAAGAAAAGTTGTGTAGAAGCGTGTACAACGTTTGTACCACATTAACTTGATTTGAAAAATGAACCTGCTTTGGACCAGGAGAGAAAACCGAATGGAAATGTGTTATGTCTATATTTCATTTGTGGGGTGATGTGAAAAATATCAATGTCTAAGGTTTTCTATTTGTAATTGAAATAATAAAAAAATTTAGATTTCAGTACAATTTCCCATATGCGCTTATTCAGCATTTTTAATGCCTTTTGTATATTGACTTTTGAAAGTGTACGTGAACTGACTCAATGAATGGATGACCACTTACGTATGTCTCCGTAGTTGGAGGTGAATTGGAACCACTGCCTCTTTCTCTATTTATGAAAAATCCAGGAGTATTGAAAGTTCCTGAAGGATGCGATACGGATGGAGATAAAATATGATTCCGTTGGAAAAAATGTCTCAGTACATTGAAAAAAGAACTCCATCAACGCTTCCGAACTGAATATTTGGCTCACCTAGTCAATCGAGTTCATGATAAGCCTAGTCGCCCATTAAGAGTAGGAGAGCTAGTTATTCTTGAATTGGGAGAGAACGATATTTGGGCCACTTAGAAGAATCATGAAGCTAATACCGAGAAAGGTTGGAATAGTTCAAGTTGTGGAAGTTAAAATGGAAAGAAAAGTTGTGTAGAAGCGTGTACAACGTTTGTACCACATTAATTTGATTTGAAAAATGAACCTGCTTTGGACCAGAAGAGAAAACCGAATGGAAATGTGTTATGTCTATATTTTATTTGTGGGGTAATGTGAAAAATATCAATGTCTAAGGTTTCCTATTTGTAATTGAAATAATAAAAGAATTTAGATTTCAGTACAATTTCCCATATGCGCTTATTCAGCATTTTTTAATGCCTTTTGTATATTGACTTTGGAAAGTGTACGTGAACTGACTTAACTCAAAACAAACAAAACAAACATAATATTATAATATCTGTTTTCTGTAAAAAATATTGAAACGCAACAATACTATTATTGGCGGTTTGGAATATGGGGAATTGGGAAAACTGTAATGTTTTTCTGAAAATATAGTAGTAATACTAGTAATAGTACGTATTATTGGAATTATAGTAATTAAAATTCAATACTAGAGGATTATATGGTGGTTTTTTACGTTCTAATAATGACGAATTGGTATTAACAGCGGAGGATAGAATCTAATCAAAACAATAAATCAGGAAATAAATATCACGTAAATAGATTACGTAGCTTTGAATAATGGTGAATAGATTAGGTGTCTTTGCTCATTATGACTAGAGGTATGGTTTTTGTGTTTGTAAATTTTCAAAGATTCTAGCAAGTTTATTTTCTAATCTTTGGAAATTTACAAATGCAAAAACAATACCGTACTTCATAATGATCAAACAGACCTAATTTATCCACTATTATTTGTAGGTATTGTATTTATTCCACGAATTATTGTTCTGATTAGCTTATATACTCCGCTGTTGATTTCAGGTCGTTTAATAGAACGTAAAAACACAACATATAATCCTATAGTAATAATCCTCTACTTCAATGAATGACTGACCACAGTAATCCTCATTGCTACCTACCGATAAGTACATATTTGTAGTTGTAGTTATTATTATATATTATATCCCAACATCCAATTACCGAATAGGATTAACCAATACTCATAATAATCCCAATATTGGTATGGTAATGAAGTAATCGGAAACTTGATAATAGGAATAATCGAAATCTGAGAATTAAGGAATATTATAAAATATGTTTCAATAAGATCTAAGAAATTCCCGATTCCTCTAAGATGTACCTAATTTTTACACGTTCCAGTTTAATGAAATGTGAAATATTCGGTCTAGCAGATGTTGGAATATCTAAACTCTATATTTGTAATTTGTATTGATTGTAAAAAAAATTGAATGAAATATTCAAGTTGGTACTTAATATTATATTCTCTTGGAAATCCTAAATTCACTGTGTATAGTATAGCATACTGAAAATTCTTTAATTTTATGCACGTTATCTATAAATGCAGTATACCAATCAAATTTCACATCTGTGAATCTGTGGTTATTCAAAATTTAAGTAGATTTGCGAAGACCTCTATAAATTAATATATTCTGTAAATTTCTTTATTCCAGTTGTAGTATTAACATGTTTCCTGTATTTTTTCATAGATTTATATGTATCTTATGTAAAAATAGACGAAACCATTTTACAATCTGACCATCTGTTATGAATTTGAACAATGACATTCATTGTTATTGACAGTAGGAAAGTAGTAAAGTACGAAACGAATACATCCCATCTCCGACAAGGTATATCAGGTACACGGTCGGTAGTTGAGTTTGGCAAGTATCGATTTACAAGTACCTAACTGAATTGCCGAATATATTTTTCGACAAGTATTCATTACTTCGATTCTCATAGATAGAGTAACGAGTACCCGAATAAAGAATAGTTACTTATCTGACAAAACTACGTCATAAAAAGGACTTATTAAGAAAGCAAATTTCAGAAACTGGTAAGATAAAAAGGAGGTAGATAGATTTATGCAATTAATTGAAGAAATATTGAGTATCTCAAATAAACATTGTAATCCTTGAATCTGTAATGTTGAGTGAATGGTGATACAATATAAATTTCAACTTGCTTTCACAATATCCAGAATTATAATTGTTTTTGGGTATATATCTGTATTTTCGAATGATCTTGAATATCAAAACATACAGTAAGAAACATTCATTTCGCAGATAGAAGTCGAAATGCGGAGAATTAAAATGCAGTTACAGAAAATGTATATCAATCAATGCGGAAAGCAATGCAATTCATTGCAAAACTTTAAAAATGAAACAAATGCGGACAAAAAGAAACCAGACATTAAAAAATAAATTTGAAAAATGGAAAAAGGAAAACATGAAACTATTATTGGAGCCTGAAAAAATTGTTGAACAATGATCAGTTTTAACAACAATAACAACATCATCTCGTGTATGGTCAAATAATACTATAATAAATCCTTGCGCTTGTGAAGGAGTTGGCTACTCAGAGTTGTAGATCCAAAAATTATCTCTGCCATCGGCAAGAGCTGTAACGGAAAATTGAAAGTATTCCATTTAAAGGACAACTATTTCAGGAAAAGATACAGCATACAGCATTTCTCTACTGTCTCTGGGAATTATCTTATCAACAGTACCTATAGAAGTAAACTCAAATTCACATCTAAATGCAGCTAGTGTTTCTCAGTTAAATGCTTATTTGTATGTATCTGTAAACTGTAACTTTTCGAAATTCCTGATGATAAATAAAATTGATTTTTATTTCTTTTTAGTCAGTTTAATTTGAAACACTTGCAGGGTAAACGAAACACAAGGAAGAGATTTATGTCACTCCATTTTTTCTTTTGTTACTTGTATCGTTTTTGCCAAACATTTCATGAACCCTATCTCGTTCGATTCTTTATCAATATATTCTCGACTTTTTGAATTCAGGAGATGAAAATGCAATAATTTTTCTGAAAATATAATAATATATAAGAACCAATACTCAAAAAGTTTCTCAGCTGAATAGAAGATGTCCCATATCAAATGATTCATATTTGCTGAAGGAATTTCTCTAAATACCCAGTTTCAATTCAATTATTATGATAGCATAATTATGTAGGTGTAATTTCTCTTCTATATTTTATGCATTTTATAGTAATGTTAATTTGAATTCAATAAACTCAATAATTTCATCCATTTAATGCAGTCTGGTATTTTAATAAGAAAATTGTAAATCATGGTTTATGAATATTTCAAATAAAACTAGCTTGCATTGAATAATAAACAAAGATCAGTATACAAAACTTATTTGAATGAATAGCGAACTTCCGCGTTTCGAATCGTTCGATGATTGGCGACGCCATTTTTTGGTTCAGCGACCTGGTCTTCAAGAGTCTTTTAAGATCTGAATATCTTAATTTTCTTTGTTGCTCTGATTTTCTCTCTATTGTTTGTTGAAAACTTTTTTTAAGCAAACCTTGGCTCAAATTGAAGGGAATACGTGAATCTAACTACCAAGAAAAGGTCCTACAAAAATCGTTAGATAGTTTGATAGAAAGGTCAGTTCATCGTCGCGAGACGAACAATATAGCGTATTATATATGGAAACGCATGCGTGGTCGGAGGGATTCATTCAAAACTCGAGAAGAAGAACCAGTGTTTTTCTTTCTTAAGCGCCATTCATCAGAAATGTATGTGCAGGTACATTTCTTTTGAGCATGTCATAGCAAAGACTCCATGCATATTCATTACGTGAACCTTATAATCTGTAAACAGTTTTTCATGAGCTCACAGTGGAACCTTTTTACGAGAGATTGTATGTCCACTCTGCGCTAATATACAACCCTCACTCCCAAAATTTCGTCAGATAAAAATGTTACTCGACACAATCATGTAGTTCAATGTTCTTGAATGGAGTGTTGAAGTTGTCATCAGAACCGTAAATTTTGAAAAAATGCGATTTACTAATATTTTTCTTAAGAATCGATAAGATAGCGAAAATTCCATTTTCCCAAAATTTACGGTTCTAATGACAAAATTTAACCCTTCTTCCAAAATATTCTATTTGTTCATAAGACCTTTCCTTGGTAGTTAAATAAATATTTCAAAAAACTGAAGTACAAGTTGGTAATTAAGACTTTAATATGTTGATAACAAATCAACGGTTGAGGATGAAAGGTCGTAATTGTTCTTAAAATATGCGTTTTCTGTATACCTTCAATTTGATTTGATATTTTTTTATTTACGATACGCCGTTCCTTGATATTAGCAACAAATTTAGCAATAAATCATTGCTCAACTTAAGCAAGGGAGCTCGCGGTTCTGAAAAAATGTATTCAAAGTTTTATAATCAGCTCATGTTTTTACATTGTAATTGACCATAATCTCGTAGCGGTCCTAAAGAAACTATTTCAAAAGTTATTCCTACTGACCAATGATTAAATGTATACTAATCAATGGTATAGGTTTGTCATCTCCACATACTTATAATTTAATGTTTATTAGTATTATAATAAGGGAGTGGCTACCGCCACGTCATCACGAGTTAGTTTTGACGAGTTAATCTTTTTAATTTGATTGTAATTGACTGTTGTTCCTTGCCCTTGTACAAGTTGTTATTAAATCTTGCACATATGTGTTATCAAAGTATGTGTCGATTTCGGAGGTAGTACTAGTAATATTAATATCCCCGACGAACGTGGTGATAGTCGTAGTAATATCCCCGTCGAACGTGTTGGTAGACACTTCCTTATAACAATACTTTTGGCTAGCTATTTCTTTCGAGCTATATACCAAAGGGACATGTATCATAAAAATCAGAAAGATTGAATGATTATTTTACTACTTCAGCGTTGTTGGTTGTGTTCATTAGGTATTGCGCAGTAGAAAATCATTTTAAATTGAGCTACTAATAATAAAACACTAGTAGGTGTAGTTCCGGTTACCAAAGTTATCTGCACCCATTTTGACAACGTTATATTTACGTCGTTCTGTTGGATTTGTTATGGGAATGAAAACGCAGAATAGCACAAAACATATTATGACATATCTGAACCTCAGGGATTTTTTCCAGTCGAACATTAATTTGAATGTAAATTATTATAATATGAATAATACAAAAGGTCTAAGTATAGGAATAAAATAGTCAGTGGCGGCTCCTCGAAGGAGGCTAAGGAGGCTCAGCCTCCTCACCAATTTATCTTAATGATCATTCTCCATTTTATTTCCTGTTTCTCAGATAATTCTTTAAATTTTACAATTAATTCCCCGTTCTCAGTAGTTATTTTCAATCCGGCAACAGTGGTCAGAGGCTAGATTCTCTATATATCTCAAACGCTGAGTTGTGTTGTTCAACACAGTTGCCGTTTTTCCGACTAGTCAATCGCCAAATAGCGTGAAACGGCGAAAACGGCAACATGGGAGGGAGGCTAGCTTTTCGTATCCATTCGTCGGTCGAATGAAATACGATTACTTGCGCTCCCGCCTACCGCTGCTAGAAGAATGCGGTTAGTTGTTATTTTTATTCCATGAGGCGTAGTAAGGTTAAGTAGTTAATTTTTAAGTTATAATTTATCTAATCGGAATCGGTGAACGTTAAAATTATGAGTGACTTAGTTGCAAAGTTCTTAGAAAATCCATTTAGTGGATTAACATATGATAGAAAAGTGTTCTTCAAAAACAAACAGCCTTTACCGGATTTGAAAGGATTAGTGATGGCAGGGAAGTATCAAAATCGATCGTTTAATACTGATAATTATGAAAAATATGTATGGTTAACAGGATCTGATGTACACAATAAATTATATTGCTGGTATTGCTTGCTATTCACATCAGATACAACTTCATGTTGGGGGCACTTGGGTTATAATGATTTGAAAAATTTAGCTCGTGGCCTAGAAAGACATGAAAAATCGCAGGAACATATTACATCGTGTATTAAGTTTAAATTAACCGGTAAACAGAATATTGTTAATGCGATTGATTCTACACGAACACGCGAAATCGAAAATCATAATAATACAGTTAAAGAAAACCGCGAAGTTTAAAAAAAAATCATTGATTTCTTATTGTATTTATCATTTCAAGATTTGGCTTTTAGAGGGCATGATGAAACTGAAAATTCATTTAATAAAGGTAATTGTTAGATTTGTTTTGTGAATACGACAGTAAGCTTCGCGATTTTATGACTAACGCGTCAGTATTTGCAGGCATTTGTTTTGTTTTATGCGGGTATAATGGTTGAGTGACACCACGCGAAATAAGGTTAGATTAGAATTCTTCTGTTCGGTAAATTATTAATTGTAAAAATGGACAACTAGTGGAAAGATTTTTAGGGTTCTACGATGTTAGTTCGGGAAGAACAGCGGTCAATTTATTCAATTTTTCAATGGAAACATTTCAACGATTCGACTTTGCGAATAAATCAGACTTACGACGGCATCTGTAATGGCGGGACATTTAAACGGTCTTCAAACAAACGTAAGTTTTAAATAACATAGTAGGAAACAGAATTCCCTGTAATGCTCGAACTCGATGGAATTTTATATCACATGCAATGTTTAGTTTACGATCCATAAAAATAAAGACAAATTAATTGAAATATTTGATTTTATATTAAACAGTGATGACTTTTCAACAGATCAGGTTTCATTGAATGCTGCTGTTGGTTTAAAATCTTATTCAGAAAATGAAGAATTTTTGTTATTTCTTGATACTTTTAAATTAATATTTGAACAGACTGATCTTATTTTTCGAATTTTACAACATAAATTCACTAATATAATTCATTCAAGAGATCGTTTAACACATCTCATTGATAAAATTCAAGTTTCCGTTATACAGAATTTCATTTTAGTATTTTATTTGGAAATTATTCAACTGATGAGGCTTCTTCCGTGAAAAGGAGGAAAACATATAATTTGGTAGACAAGAAACTACATTATAAACAACTTTTTTATGAAATTTCAGATACTATTAAAGGTCAAATATTGAGATTCGATTTTCCGATTTACATGAATTGAAGTTTTTCGATTTGACGAATAGAAGATTTTTCGAATCTTTTTCAAAAGAGTTTCTCAATACACTTTCAGATAACTTAGTTCTAAAATATAATTTTTTTGATAAAATAGCGCTGCACAATGAATTATGCGTTGTATACTGGGATAAAGATATTTTAGGCCAGTACGACAGTCACGCCGATATAATAAAATATATGATAGATAATGATTTGCAACAAGTCTTACCTCAGTTTTATAAACTACTTTGTTTGACAGTCACCATTCCTGTCACGTCGGCATCGGTGGAGAGATCATTTTCTACTCTCAAACGAATTAAAACATACATGCGAAATACAATGGGCCAAAATCGTTTATACAATGTTAGTTTAATATCTATTGAAAAAGATTTAGTAAAACACTTAAAACATAATGATACATTTTATGATAATATTATTGATCATTTTTCGTAAATTAAAGACCGTAAAACTTCGTTAATATATAGAAAAGTTGATAAAATTAATAACGAAAAACAAAATATGAAAAATTCCAAAAAAAAAGAAAAAAAATTAAAAATCCAAAAAAAAATAAAAAACAAAAAACGAACGAAAAAAAAATTAGTGGGCAAGAGAAACTCTATACCTCCACGTTGGTTCTTGCTGGGTAACAATCAATTTTGTCACAGGAGGATAAATTAATTGGCTGAATAGAGTATATTTTTACAAAAACGTTTTATGTCCAGCCTCCTCTCTCAAAAAGTTCACGAGCCGCCACTGAAAATAGTAGTGATTTATAACTAATATTTATATTCGATTATTTTATATCAAAAGCAGTAATATACTTGCTTTGTTTTGTACATACACATAAGTATCTATAAGCATTAGAACATTAATGATTATAATATTATGCATTTATTTGAATTTATTTTAACTCTGTTAATTATTATCTACTGTCATTGTGTATATTATTATGTAAATGAACATGATAGAATCTCAAAATTTTGGGTTTTTTAGTTTCTGAAACATAAATGTTTTCTTGCTAAGAATATCCGGACATTTTTGTCCAGAGCTAGAAAAAAAACTGCAAGGTATTTGCATACTTTTCGTAAACATTATGATTATTGTTGGTCTCATTTCGATTTTCTTCTGTGTTCTTCACATACGTCTAACGCTTTCACTAAATAATGAGTTTCAACAATTTTTGTGTTATTTACGTTTTCATTTTCATAGCAAAACAACGTAAATATAACGTTTTCAAATGAGGTGACAGATGACTTTGGTAATCGAATGGCGCCTGAGTATACATATTATTTTCGTGCCTTACTAAAACTAGTTCTCGTTTCTTCTAATCGACCGGGAACCATAGATATTCTCTCGGTTACGTCTTATGTCGGAAATAATTGAAACCTTCACAATTTAAATCGGAGGATAGGTACAAATGCCTCGGAGTTCTAACGAAAAGCAATCAATTCTCAGTGGGTAGAGGTAGAATCGATTTAAATGGAGCAAAAAGTTGTGAGAATTTTTGAAGTGAAAACTCCGTTAGGCGCGTTGGACTATTTCAGATGAGGGGTTAAACCATGAGTCTGTCACGTCCCGTCACGCTGTAGCTATATATATTAGGTATTATGTATACTGTTGCGTGCGCAACTGCGACCATGCGGGACTCGGGTCAGGTGTCAGGCAGTCTCTCTATACGCTTACACACGTGTGTATATCTCATTCGGTGTTGGTGAGCCTGCCTGTGTGAGCCAGTGCTCTCGATTATACGTATACATATACACTGCGTATACACACTAAAAACTGTATAAAGTTACAACAGCACGTATATACTCGACGTTATTCATTTACTAAATCCTTCGTCCTCGTCCACAGAAAAGTTATATTTTTATTGAATTTATTGATTGTACATTGTGTACTTAGTATCGTATCTACGTGCAAGGTTTTGAATATTGTGAATATAATTCTTGTTTATTATTAAATATAAAAATCTATTTAATTGTTGATTGGAATGGTGACAGTTGTGAAAACTGAAGAAAACCTAATTATATTGATTATCATTTAGAAATAATAAAATTGTAATTTCGAATGCTACAATAATCCAGAGATGACATAAAATGAATTGGATACTTCATAATGAAAGTTTTCACTTCTGACAGCAGTGCTCGGTGACTGCTCGTTTTTTTATTATATTTTATTTCGTCTTTTCCTTTTTAGAGCATTCCAATGAACGATTTCTTTCAAAAATTCAATATACCGAGTGGTCCAACAATGCGTTCAAGTATAATATCTCAGTAATTATACGAATTACAAGAAGATATTGAATACAACATTTGTAGGAACTGTAGAGAGCTACAAACTAAAATTACTCACAAATATAGAAAAAGTATATCTAGCAGCTTGTGATAAAATCTCATTGCTAACAAACAGTGTTTTTGTCACTTGCTACTAACAAATAAATCATGTCAATCAAATTAATATTTCGGAGAGATGACAAAACGACTTATTTATTTCACAAGGCTAATCCCAATTTTAAAATTATCTTTAGATTTTGCAAATAAGTTGATTGTATAACGACATAGAGGGTAATCTAAAATTGTAACAACAATGTACACGGTGTTTCATTGATAAAAGGTAAGTTTGGTTTGTGACGAACTAATGCGGCATCCTATATATTCATAAATAATTTTAGTTTGTAGGACTCTGCAGTCCCTACAATTTTTGTACTTTATACTTTCTTGTAACTCGTATGATAACTGAAATATTATTCTTGAACGCATTGTTGGGAGATGCTGTATATTATACTTCTTTCAAATTCAGGACTCCAAGCTTCTATCTTTTGTTTATCCCTTTGCATATATTTAAGGGTTCAAACTTGAACATAGAGATTAACAGAAATTAGGTAGGTTATGAAAATGACAGATATTCTTGACGAAAGGCTTCAATATATTCCTTGCTCAAACGATATACTTCTGAATACAATCCGGGGTTTCATTGTGCTCGTTATTAACTATGTATGAATTTCCGGGAAGACAGGGATTCATAATGCTCTCTGCGAATGAATTTTCTGAAGGTTTCATATTGCCCAATGAACATAAGTATTCATATACTCCCTTTGGAGCCGGCTTCAAACTGACCATCAAGGCTCTGAATTGACCTTTACTATATCAAGAAAGGCTTCAAACGAAGCTTTACGAATATATATATATATATATATATATATATATATATATATATATATATATATATATATATATATATATATATGTCAAGCGACGACTTCTGGGTCATTTTTTACCCTATACATTTTTATACAGAAATGGGTATACATTTGGTTTTGTTCCACAATTAGCGCATATTTACCTTCATGTATACGTTTTTTAAAATTTTGCAATGTACAGTGATGTATTGACGTGTTCCGGGACATTAATACAAAATTCAAGATAATAACTTAAAGCTCGTGTACATACTTATTTCAAATTGCTAGGATCTTACATATATTGTTTTCTGAACATAAACAGTAATTTTCTCAAATATGTATAGTAAAATGAACTAAAATTTGAAAGAAGTATCTTTTTGGTGGTTGTTTCTCTAATGGCGACTTCCGGGACAACTGAATATATGAGAATATGCTTTTACAAATCAAAGACCTATTTTGACGCAATATCTTTCGATAAAATAGAGACCACACTTCTAAAACAATCAGTTTTTTAGATTAGAACATAGTAGACATAATAGTATTTTTTGCATTATATACGTTTGAGGGGCGAATATGAAAATAAATATTTAAATAGTCAAATTGTCATCATTTGTTCTGGGTCATTTTGTGCCATACAAATTTTCTTACAGAAATGGGTATACATTGGGTTTTCCTTCACAATTAGCTCATATTCACCTTTATGTATACCATTTTGTAAATTGTGCAACGTACAGTGTTGTATTGACGTGTTCCGGGACATTAATATAAAATACAGGATACTAACTTAAAGCCCCTATACATATTTATTTCAAATTGCTAGGATCTCGCATATATTATTTTCTGAACATAAACAGTAATTTTCTTGAATTAAAAAAAATATCTTTTTGGTGGTTATTTCTCCAATGGCGACTTCCGGGACAACTGAATATATGGGTTCATGCTTTTATAAATCAAATACCTATATTGACTCAATATCTTTCAATAAAATAAAGACCCCTTTTAAAAAAAGATTGTTTTTCAGATTGGAACATAGTGGCCATAATAGTATTTTTTGCATTATATACGTTGTGGGGGCGAATAAGAAAATAAATATTTGAGTGATTCAGTTATTATTGTTTGTTATTAATCAACAACAACAAATACTATTAGCATGCAGCTGAATAGAAATTAATTTTTAGTATTAGATAATCAGGCAAACTGTAAAAACACAAAATTGCATATTTTCAGAAATATTCATTTACGAACAAAATTCTGCAATAAATTACGACTAATTTGATTCATCGAAGTTGTACAAACATTTCAGAAGTATCTAAATTAGCATGTTCAAAAACATTTTTCTCACTACCGCCCAAGAAGTACTAACTTCACTCTCGCCGTACAGTGCTTAAAGATCAATTTTACGCACTATGTCATAAAAAAGTTCTTTTTGCAACCGTGCGTAAAGTGACGTCAATAAGGATAAAACACTACTAGTGTTTCATGATTCATGATTCAAAAAAGTTTCTTCACACACATGTTGTAAACAAATTTTTTTAAACTACCGTAGAATATATCTTTTAAAATAAGAAATTTCTTTGAAATGATGCATCTTGTATAGACCGAGAGAGGCGGCCAAAATATATTACCACAGTTGCCATGGCGACCGCTGGCCGCTATTGTCGAGGGCTAGGATGACATCGAAATTTGACAAAAACACACGTTACGTAGATAGAAAATACGAAACAATACGGCTTTTCCGAAATTGGTTTGAGGTGGGAATTGGAAGCTGAAAGTTTGTAGAGTCTGATTCGATACAAATTTTCTGGCCATACTATTCTCTAAACTAGGAGAATTCGACAAGAACAGGTATATTTTGGCATGTCCAGACCCATTATTTTTTCAGCCTTATTGACGTTACTCTACGCACAAGCGTGTAAGGAATACATTTTACGAACTAGTGCGTAAAATTTAACTTTAAAGACTGCACGGCGAGCTTTATTCCTTTGCGGGCGGTTGTGGGGAAAAATTAAGTTTCAAGCAGGACCTGTCAAAATATACCCGCTTTCCTTCGAAATCTCCTACATTGGAGAATACCACTGGCCGGAGAATATGTACCGAATCAGAATCTAAGCACATTTAACTTTCAATTGTTGTTAACTTCCAGAGTTAGGTCATTAAGCGCCCACTCAACAGAAAGCCTTCAGAACAACAGAAACAACTACTCCGAGGGCACATGTCCATACCACTTCCGGCATTGGACTACACTTTTTATCTCTCAATTGTTCGTTGTGAGGAAATATGAAAATGTATGTTTTCGCTATCACCAACCATATTGCAACCCCTGTGAAGATATTCGTAATCTAAACTAACCACCTGAAGAGCCCCAACATGTCGAAACCTGTAGTGAACTGACTTCGGATCCCTATGCCTCCAGCCCCGTCAGAACAGGGATCTATACACTACTATACAGGGCTTATAATATTACTGTAGCACGTTGGTGATCTTTACAAGTAATACATTTGTTTTTAGGTCCTTTTAACATACCAAATTCAGAATAATTTCTCGTTTTCATCAAAATTGTCTCATAGTTTAATAAACTATTGCAGAAATGTTTCCTTTCGGTGGAACACCCATTTATTCTGCATTCTGTCTGTGGTGAAGTCCTGTTGAGCAGCGATCTAGGTGATGAATTCTTAGTCACTGATAATAATAATATAAGCTTTCAAATAAATGTATTGTTGTCAAACTCAGAACGAGTTACATTAAATAACGCTTTCAAACGAATTTTATTAAACAGTTATTTCTCAAATGTTAATTACCACGTTATTATTTCATCAAGCAAGACATAAGAGAGAGAGTTTTTTTGGGGGAAGTGTAGGTTGCGTTGGCTAAGGTAATGGCTATAATATGAGAGGTGGCAAATTGGGAATGTTTATGAAGCAGCTATCCCAGTGATTTTTTAAATTTCCACTTTTACCAAAAGTTTCTGGTAAAACCCCTAAGGATATTTGATGAATCCTGGATTAAGAAAAGATGTAGGTAATACGTAACATTTATTAAAAAATAAAGATAGAAAATGCTTCTTTTTCATAACATACATGACAATGTGTAGAGATGTTAGGACTATTAAAAACTATTGGAACAAACAAAATGTCCTCTGGCCATTTAAATTATGCATTTGTATTATTTTAAACGGAATGCCTCATATATTTTTATGACTTTGAAAAATATTGAGGCATTCTATTATTAAAAAAAGCTAGTTCGTTCTCTGTATCTCAAAAACGAGATGTTTAATTGTTTTTCTGAGAGTTGCATTAAACCAACAGAGAAATTGAATGAGAATTTTCTTATGTAACATCTTTTCCGGCATGGAGAATGAAAAAGTGAGGTGGGAATTGCTGGTAGAACACCCTGTACAGGGTGACGGAAAAAAACATATACCTTTACTAAAAAAAATAGAAAAAAGTTTAATAAGGTTCTGACACTATACAAAATTCTTCAAACAATTCTCTCGATTTTACTAAAATGCTCAACGCGTAGTGTCGTACGGCTATTTGAATCAAACTTTTGCAATATATGTTTGTTACATTTTAACGGCATTAATATTTGCCGTTTTTCAACTAGGACCCTATGGTATTTGTTGTAGTTTTTTCGAAAATGAGGCACATGAATTCAATTTCAACGGAAAACGCAGTTCTCATAAAATTACATGGTATCATAACAATTCGGATGCTAACAGTCTTTTACACTAAATTGAATTTGAAGGAATACAATTCAGCCATGTAAGAATTGGGAAGTCAATTTAAATTTGGAAGCGTATGGAACAAAAAAGCTTTTAAATGATTTCAAATGCAGACTCATACCATATAAATGAAATTGTAACTTGAATAAACAATATTTTTTATTTTGAAAAATTTTACTTGTTCCACTTGCAAAATTAATTGTAGTTCCTAAAAAACAAGGTAGTAGGACATATCACACATCAGATTGGTTATCGAAGAAATACATGCATGAATTTATTTCGTAATTCCATATAATAGCAGTCTATAAAATAATTTTTTCATGTATTATGGATTGAAAAGTATTTATTCCAATTCAACAGAAATACCTAGATGAATGAACTCCATGATTTTTCTGTAGAGCTTAGAAATAATTTGAGTCGAAGAGATAATTCATTATCAGAAGTTTTACATTAAAATACAATGCAACTCAATATCTATTAGAATTGATTCTTTGTAATAAGAATCTGTTTCCAAGTAAATACAAGGATATAATTATTTAAGCAGAACAATCTTATGGATCGAGTTTCAATTCTATTCAATTCGATTGTTTTCAATTTCTAACACACTATATTTTACACCGATCAAGAAGAGGACATTATTATATTCACAAAGAAAAATTGTTATATAGTGCAAAGCCGATGGTCCGTTTACGAGCGAAGGGTACCTGGGTCGCCCCTTTATTAGAGATTATGATTTATGGCTTGGTTGCTACACTCTCTGTCCCGTTATAAATTCAACAAACAAACTATGTAATAAAGATTTGTTTGGGAAAAAAAAAGAACTTTGATGGATAATCGAAATCATAAAGTTTTTAGCTGGTCAGAATTTTATTTTTAGAGGATCTTCTGAAATAATATTCTACTCAAATGGAGGAAATTATCTCTAAAGTTGGTAGAATGTATTTCTAACTTTGATAATATACTATCAGAACACATTGCTCGAATTCAAAATACTCAGCATGCCCCATTATCTGGGACTCAATATTCAAAGTGAATTGATTAATTTAATTTCTGAAAAACTATAACTACTATAGTTGATCTTCTAAAACAATCTAAACACTAATCTGTGATTCTAGATTGTACACGTATCTCACACAAAGAACAACTTACTGTTATTGTAAGATTTGTTTATTTTAACACGTCAAGAAAACTTGCTGAGGTAAGAGAATTTTTAGGTTTGTAACCTGTAACTGATACTACTGGACAAGGGTCAGCAACTTATTTGTTGAATTTGTTAAAGTCATGCAATATTGAACTAGAAGATTTACAAGTCCAAGGATATGATAATGGTGCAAACATGAGAGGAAAAAGTAAAGGCCTTCAAGAAAAAATTGAACATGAATCCTCGTGCGTTTTACGTTTCGTGTTTGACTCACACACTTATTTTGGTAGTAAATGGTGCCGATAAAAGCTCATTGAGAATCTCAAACTTTTTTCTATTGTTCAGGAAATATATATATTTTTTCGGCTGCAACTTCACGTTGCGATATCATTACGAACCAGATACCTACTTTGACTTTGAACCTCTTTCAAATACGCGATAGAAATGAAGAGTTGATGCTATAATACCTCTCCGCTTCAATCTTAATAAAATGTACAAGGCACTATACACTACTTTATCCATGACAAGTACGACAGTGACGCAAGGAACATGGCGAATTCATTAATGTTAAAACTAAAGACTTATAGGTTCGTATATTCAGTTGTAATATGGAACAACATTTTATTCAAAATTAATACTGTAATCAAAACTTTGCAAAAGTCAGACGTTATTCTTCCAGAGGCGGTCAAAATGATCGATCTGGTCGAAAAAGATTTAGGCGTATACAGCACAGTGCATCTGAATAATTGCTACTTGATTCAAAATCAATTGCTGAAGATTTGGAATGTGGACCTGAATTCGCCGAAACTGCTTGTTCACGTCCCCGAAAAATACATTTTGATTATGGGCTGCAGATGAGCCCATATTAGACCAGAAAACAAAATTTAAAGTAAATTTTTATATTTTGCCACTTAGCATGGCGATCTTACAATCAAATGAAGGATTCGATTTATTAACAGAACACAACAGCAAGTTTTCATTTCTGCAAAACATTGATAGTTGGAGGGCATTGGAGAGATACGAAAAAAAGCACAATATCTCAACCTAGAACAAAAGTTAACATATGAAAATAGATCAGATATTGATCAACCATGACCCAAGATAGATTGATTGACCATAATAAGTATCGAATCGAAAGTAAATTTCAAAGCAAACGATATCATTAAAAGTTTGTCAACTTTAAAGCCAGAAAAATTGAATTTACCTAACTTTATTTGTAGAGTAAGTATTAAACCAAAAAAATTGGAACACAAAGATTAAATTTGTTGGCAAGGAGAGTCTTAGGCTGATCTTCCCACTCCGGCGCATAATATGGTTAAGACGGCCCTGGTTGGTTGAATCCCATATCAAAATTAAAATGAAGGACAAATTGAATGATGTTATTATTATTCTTTTCATTTAAATTACTTAAGCTTGAGACCACTAAGTCTACCAATAACAATCAGGATGGTACAATTTTGTATAGAGGTCACCGATTGCTTTTGAAAAAAGTAATAAAAGATCTAGATCAGTTTTTGAAAAGTTGTAGATGACTTGCTTATCTCGAAAACATTACTCCGAAAATGTAAATGTACTGCGAGGTGAACTGGAAAAGTTGCCTCAATAATATACAGGGTGAGCGAAACTCGATGTCTCAGCAGTATTATAAGAAAAAAAAAACAATGGAAACAATCTGGAAATAAGTACTTAAATAGGATTGAGCAAGGTCTATTTCAGCCAAATTTGCATATTTTTCCTAATTTGGAAACTGAAATAATGACGTCATTGAATTTATTCCGGAAGCATACCTGTATTTTGCATATTTAAAAAGAACAAGTTTTTCTGAACACGTTTTGTGAAGGAAAAAATTTGCTATCTTCTTGCGTTAAAAAATTATAAGCATCTTTGTCGTATCGATAGTTAGAAAATAGAATTAGACATTATCACGTAATAATCAATATATCACTAACTATTGATTGAACAAAACAGATATGCTTACGATCTAGAGAAATATTACGTAAGGCTTCAGTAGGAGAAGTAGAACGGAGTTCTTTCTGTGGTACTAGTAGTAAGATATTATATGTTTTTTTATGTTTAATTGATAATTAATACTAATTGATATTAATAATGTTTGTAAGCACACAAACTTGTAGCTACGTCTACGTGCCAGCAAGCCGCGCGGCATCGTCGATACCAGGGCGCGGCAGCTCAAAGCAAGGCGGCAAATCTGCATCACAATCATAGAACGGCAGGTCAAAGCAAGGCGGCGCGACTGCCTCAAAAAAGTGCGTTGGCTCACTCCTCGATTTCTTGATTTTGCGATGAGTCGCAGCGACATAAAATCACACTACTTATTTGTGGAGTGCTCGCTCATTGAAGATATTATTATCGTAATATTAGTTTGTAGTTCAATTTATTGTATCACCTCGAAATACCCACAACTAAGACTTTTGTAAAAGTCTAAGCTTTTTAGTACAGTCTGCCACCATTCATAAACAATGTTCAATCAACCACAGAAGCGACAAAATTGTTTATACTTTTTTATCGGAAGAAGATTGAAATGTTTTTTTTTAAGTTTTTTCAGAAAAATAAGCTCTTTTCAAATATGCAAAAGTATAGGTAAGTTTCGTACAAAAACAATCGATGACATCTACTTCAGTTTTCAAATTTGGATGAATATGCAAATTCGGCTTATAATTTCAGATCCTCTTCTCAGATTTTTTTCGTTTCTTTTTCCTATAATAGAGCTGAGACATCGAGATCCGCTCACCCTGTACGATTCATATATATATATATATATATATATATATATATATATATATATATATATATATATATATATATATATATATATATATATATATATATATATATATATATATATATATATATATATATGTTTCTTCTTAGGTTCTCGCGGACGTAATGTGTAGAACTGGATTCTCGGGTATTGATCCGCGTTGTGTGGTTTCGGTCCTAAAAGGACCAATTTCACGACGTTTCGGCAAAGTCGCATTTGCCATCTTCAGGTGATTCGACCGTAGAGTCTGGAAAATCTAGGCGAACTTTCGCCTAGTTTTTCCAGACTCTACGGTCGAATCACCTGAAGATGGCAAATGCGACTTTGCCGAAACGTCGTGAAATTGGTCCTTTTGAGGACCGAAACCACACAACGCGGATCAATACCCGAGAATCCAGTTCTACATATATATATATATATATATATATATATATATATATATCGAAAAAAGCATTGTTTTCCACACCACCCACAGGGGTACAAGGCTAGGCGCGCTTTTATCAAGTGGTTTTGCCTTTAGCCCTAATCCACTATAGATATGGTTGAATCGTCCTTTTCTCACCCTAGGGTACTATTGGGTCTTTTTTTTGTTGCCTATTCTTGTTATTTTGAAATATTGGGTCTTTTTCATGTTTTGTTGCCTCTTTTGCAATTTTTAAATATTGGGTCTTTTTTTTTGTTATTGCCTCTTTTTATACTTATTCCCCTAGGATGGCAAAATGATGATTCAAGACATACCTATTAGCTCAAAATAAATGAAAAACGTTTCAACGTGTGTGTTGAAACGGATGTGAAACGGCAGCCCTTCTACGTTGGGCGCCAGTGAAACGGACCCGCTTAGTGTCGGTTTTAATTGGACCAACTAGCTCAATTTAAATTAATCTATCTCAGGGCTCGTAGTGAAACGTGCCTTGTGATTCGAGACTGGTGAATTGCCCGAGCGCCAACTGCTCAAGAAAAACTATAAAACTAAATGAATTCACAGTCAAGAATACAAGCACTACGAGATGGTTTAACAGTTGATGGAAATTCAGAAAAACAATACAAGTTCAACTTAACAATCCGCTTTATTCCATCAGAATTTGAATTATAAAGAAAATTAAATTTAAAATTTTTTGGAATACCAATTGGAAATATAAATAATATTGAATTCGTAGAAAAACAATTATAAAATTAGATCAATTTGTAACATAAATGGAATTTTAAGAGAACAATTATAAATTTAAATCGGTTCTTAACATAAATTGAATTTTATGAAAACAATTATAAAATTAAATCAATTATTAAACTGAAAGGAACGAAATATTCAATAAGAGGAATTAAAGTAGACCTCGAATGATTCTATAAAAATTAGTGGAATACAACTTGGATAAACAACAAAATCAGAGAATGAAATTATGGTCATTCGAACAAGAAAATGTTACCCTCCTTGGAACTCGTAGGAACTGGAAGTCGGTCCTGTCAGGAAAGTCACTAAACCGCCTTGGAGTGAAGGGGTGAAGAACCTCAGACGTTCAAACCCTGTGATTCCGAATAACGAACAGTACCTGACTTGAGATCAAAAGGACAAGCAACACCGTCGGTTGGAATAACCAGGTGATTCCACAACCGATAATGTTGTCTTTCCCAAATTGTGAAAACACTATTACAAAATGGATATCTTGACGAGATATCAATTTAGGCAAAAATTTAATTTAATCTGAAAGAAATAAACGATTATTATTGATATTGAAAATCAGCAAATAGTTAACATGTGACTGAATTAATAATACTAAAAATGTGACTTGAAAGAATAATAATTAAATTGTATCTGAAAGAATATTATTTGAAAGGTTGAAATTTGCTAAATGGCATAAAATTCTGGTTTGCTTGGAATGAATTGGACCGTGGATTGATAATGTAAATTGTATTAACTCCCAAACGGCGTGACAGTGTGATAAATATATCTATACCTAATAAGGCAGTAATTAGGTTATTTGTTTCGTGTTCACCTTTATCAATCCTTACTGCACGTTTGTCTAATAAGACCACCCTATGTATCTTGTACAAGGATAACAAAATGGCGATTCACAAAATCGCGCAAATACCATGTGCACAATTTGCGGGGTCAAGTAAAAAGGTGGAAATTAAATATTGTCTGTATCAACTGCCCACGTCTCGTTAGAGTAATTTCATACAATGACTACAACAATCCCTGTAATGATGAAAAAGATATTCCTGGGATCATGCTAAATGCAAATCTGATTGGGTGACCTAGGATAAGTCGAGTGAAGTCGAGTCCTCCGAAATATAATCACATTCAGGTACTGTACATCCAGAAAGTTTAATAACAAATCTAAATCAAATCATATGTAGCCTGATGTGCATCATATTTCGGAAGCAAAAATTAAGAAAATGTATGTAAAGACAATGAATTATAAATCTCGACTTACCCTGTTAATGGTTTGTAAAGTATCTCTACTATGGGGGGGTTATAGCATAATTAAAAGACTACTTCTTCCCCATCTCGTATCTGATTTATTACTCCTTTAATACATACATATTACAATTGACATCACTCAGCAGTTCATTATACCCGTGACCTGTTGGATCAGCGAGTATTTGCAAGAGTTGCATTTATGTGCAACTATTAGTTCAATATGAGTTCAATACACTATAATACAATAATACTAAAGGATATTACATCTCCCTCGGGAAAAATAAAAAAAATTTTGTTTTTATATCAAAATATTTTTTCATAACCATTAACTTAAAATTAATATACAATAATCCCAATAATTATATCTAAATAGCTTTACCTCTGATTCAATTATTGATCCTAATACATATACATATTAATAATTAAGCATAAAAAAACATCATTAAACTTTTTTTTTTTTTTTATTTTTTTTTTCATTATTATCCTGCTAGGTGTAATATGACTTGATTCTATTTTTGTGAACTTTTACCAATTTGCCTTCAATATTGACAATGATGTTAGGGTCTTGTTCCTCTACTACTACGAAAGGACCTTTGAACAAACAATCATATTTACTTCCTGATTCATTTTTGATCATAACCGTACTCCCTATGCTATAACTTATATCTTTAGTTTTAAAGTCGTATCGGTTTTTTCTCTCAACTTTTGATGCCATCAAGTCATTTCTAGCATCATCCCATGCTTGTTGCAACCTATACTTCAATTGGAGTGGGTAATCGTCAAAACTATAGAGTGGGTCAATACTATTACTAATATTGGATGGTAATTTGCATGTTTTACCGAATACTAGTTCATAAGGGGTATATTTCGTTTCTGTATGTACCGTATTATTGAATGCGAAACACCAATATGGTACCCACGAACTCCAAGTGTTTAAATTTTTAGATACTTGAATACGTAAATAGTTTCCTAAAGATTTATGTGAATTCTCTAGAGCACCCAGAGATTGATGATGATATGCTGTCGAGTGTAATTGATTAATTTGTAATAGCTTGCAAGTTTCCTTCAACGTTTTTGACAAAAATTCAGTCCCTCTGTCCGTCGCTATTTCATCCGGAATTCCGTATCGTAAAATAAAATTATCAACAAAAGCCTTAGCAACTGTTGTCGCTTCCTTATTCGGCAAAGCATATCCTTGTACAAATTTTGTTAACTCACACTGCAATGTTAGTATATAGCGATTTTCATCCGAGTCTAAATCTAAAGGACCAACTGAATCAAGAAAATTTTTTCGGAAAGGATATGATGCTGTAGTCGTTATTGTCATAGGCTGTCTGTTAGGTATAGTATGTTTGTATCTCTGACAGTCGTCACATCGTTTTATAAAATGTTCAATGTCTTTCCTCATACCGGGCCATAGGTAGTTTTTTTTGATGTTGTTGTACGTACGATTGATACCCCCATGTCCCCCTGTAGGTAACATATGAAAGTCATTTAAAATAAGTTGTCTTGTGTCGGGATCAGTTATATTTGTAACTCCTTTTACAATAGAAATTTTTATACCTGCGTTTTTTATGTCATGTGAAATATTTATTAACTCTTTTATACTTTGTGCACATCTTTCATTTTCAATAATTAACAATTCCGGAATATTATATTTCATACAAATTATTCTCAAGTCTCTCAACAATGTTCTATAAGTCAGTGTTGATCGAGTTTCTTGAGGAATAAACATTATTTGTAAGCTTTTATGGTAAATTATATTATGTAACACCTGTTCATAATTTTCATTTTCGCTTATTGTTTTAAAGTCTCGCTTAGATATGAAACGTAATTCAGCAAAATTATCAGGGCATTTTAACAATTCCACGACTCCCGGGTGGCCTATCCGTTTGTCCAGAGGATTGCTAAAAGTGTCTGTGACATTTGATGCTAAGTTTCTGCTTCGAGATCTTGTTACAACATGACATTCAGTCTCAGTTATCTGATAACTCATGGTTTTGAGTTCATTTGCGGTTATTTCTATTCTTGATGATGCATCAGCTGTTACGTTGTCTTTGCCTTTTATATATTTAACTGTAAAATCGTATTCTTGCAAAGTCAATCGGAATTTTGTCAGTCTACTTGATGGGTTAGTCATTCCAAATAAATAAATTAAAGGTCTATGATCACAGTATATCGTGAATGTCCGCCCGTAAAGGTAAGGTCTAAAATGTTTGACTGCCCACACTATAGCAAGTAGTTCCTTTTCTATAGTACTGTAATTTTTTTCTGATTCATTAAGAGATCTACTGGCGTACGCCACTGGTTTATCGTCCCCATTACAAAGAACCGAACCAATCGCGTACCCGGATGCGTCCGTTTCCAAAATGAAACAATTGTCTTTCGAAAAATTGGGATACTGCAATATAGGGTGGTTAATTAAAGCCCTTTTCAGGGTTTCGAAAGATTTTTGACACTCTTCTGTCCACTTGAATGTTACACCTTTTCTTGTAAGGTTATTCAAGGGAGCTGCAATATGTGCAAATCCTTCAATATATTTTCTGTAGTAATTGGCGAATGCTACAGTAGTCCTATATTTGTTTATCGTGTAGTTCCCGCCCCGAGGGCTCTACCACACGGCCACCATTGGCGTGGGATTGGGATACGCCCAATCAGCGCATTCATGCAAGCATGAATTACCAGTATTGTTTGCAGGAGACAAGTCCCGCTAACCTCACTGGATGGGAGCGAGGTACTATCCATCCTCTGCTAGCTAACAGGCTAGTACAGGAGTTGATACGCAACTCACACGTCGAGAGAGAGCAAGCTCCCTCTCTAGCCAAGCATGCTGGCTTTCAACCACTGCCACCACGAATCCAACACCGTCGGACAGGCCCCGGGTATACCCGGGTGGGCTACCTGACCCCCGTGGTACCAGTTTAGATCACTGGTCGGATCTTCGAGGTTGGCACCTCTCCCAGTTAAGGTCTTGTCACCTTAGCACTGGTCAGCTAGTTCGGGTTCGTGGAGTCACCAGTTCCAAAGACTTTCATTGGGATCTCCTCCGGTCACGTATCTCGGGGACAACGAGCAAGAGCCCAGACGACCGACCCGACGGCCCACCAGGGAACAGCCCCCCCAGCCGCGCGCGTAACTGTTCCGTCGTGGGTCAAGGCCAAATCGCCAGGCCGCAAACCCATCCCTTCCACACGATCCGGAGCTTCCTCCAACTTAGGTCCCCCTGCGTCATCTCCGTACCTTCATTCATACCTACGCTTTCTCCTTTCAAACACCTCCTTTGCATATCGTCCTAGCATTCTGTACCTGTCCTCCTGTCGGAGAGATTCCGACAGAGAAAGGGTACCGTCCTCTTCCATTCTTATTCCCCATTCACCCAGTTCCCTTATATCGGCGTAGAGTTCACATTCTACCAACATGTGCCGCCAGTCTTCATGCACTCCCGTCTGACAATCGCATTCTGCACTGGGGGCGAGCCCCCTACTGTGCAGAAACCCGTTCATGCTCCCGTGGCCTGTAATTAGGAAGCCCAAGTACAGGCTCGGGTCAAACCAGTCATTTTCCATGGCAAAATGGACATCCTTAATAAATTCATACGTGACTCTCCCATTGGGGCAATTGTCCCAGTTGCTCTGCCACTCATGAAGGATTATCATCCCCACGAGTGTCATCTTCTCTCTCTCTTCCATACCCTCGAGATCACCTTCACTGACAAAGCCCAATGGTGCTAACGAGTCACCCTTCGCAATCCTCCTTTTCATACCCCTCTCACATACTAACAAGTCCCATGGAAGTGCCCCCCCAAGAACCTGCATTGCAGCGGTGGAGACCGTTCTGCACACTCTCAGACATGCATACAGTGCTACTCTCTGGCATCCATTCAACATCTTCCTCGCATATTCATACTTCAGCACCTCATACCACACTCTCGCCCCGTAACACACACAAGACAGCAGTAGACCCTTATACCAGATACGTACCGCCGTCTTGTTCAGACCCCAGTCCTTCCTTGTCACCCTCCTCATGCAGCCCACCACACCAGCAACCTTATCCCTAAGGTAGGCCAGGTGTGGCTTGAAATTCATTCTCTCCGCCATTCGTATCCCAAGATAATTCACACTACTTACATACCTTACGCCAGCACCGGCGACTCTTACGTTCGGGGGTCGTCCACCAGAGAGGAAGCCCTTCAGCAACATGCTAACGGTCTTCCCCCCGGATATTTCAACCCCTACTTTCTCACCCCAAGCTCTCACTACTTCCAACCATCTGGAGCCCGAGGCCTCAATTTCTCTCCTGCTATTGCCCTCTACGGGCAACACAAGGTCGTCCGCAAAGGCAGCAGGCTCACATCCGTTCTCTTCAAGCGTTCCGAGCAGTTCGTCCATCATCATGTTCCACAACACCGGCCCGCAAACAGAACCTTGAGGACAACCCCTTTCAACATTCTTCCACACAGTTTCATTCCTACCCTCCATACATACTGCCCGTTCACTGAAGTAGCTCTGCCAAAGCGAGAGCTCTTCGCATTCAACTTCTTCCAGTCTCGCAAGTATTCTGTCCCATCTCAGATTATCAAACGCACCTTTGAAGTCCACAAACACTCCCAGTACATACTTCTCATCACTTTCTTCTACTATACCTTTCATACACATCCATGCATCCTCAGTCGACCTGCCTGGCTTGAAGCCAAATTGCCTCTTGCTCTCCCTCACTTTCAGTTTCCCTAGTAGCCTTTCGACCAGGATTCTTTCTAAGATTTTTCCCAGGACCGGTAGCAGGCAGATAGGCCTATAAGACCTAGGATTGCTCCTAGGCTTCTCCGGTCCCTCAAGCAGAATCACCAACTTGCTGATCTTCCATGCTCTAGGGAAGTGGCCCTCTCTCACACAACTATCATACAGCGAAGTGAGGAACTCCGGTATGGCACGCCACACCCGGACGGCCATCTCTGGGCGCACCCCATCCACACCGCAGGATTTTCCCATTTTCACACGACTCACTGCATACTCAATCTCTCTCTGATTCACCGAAACACTCTCTCTCTCTATTATTCCCTCATACATACAGACACCCCGAGGGAAAAATTCATCCATCAACACATTCACACTTTCCCCCCAGGATTGGGTGACATGCTCTCCAACTTTGAGCTGTCCAATCACACTCTTGGCACCAGCCTTACCGCCGCAGATCCTATAGACATCACCCCACGGATTCTGATTTCCTTCCACTCTCACAAACTCTCTCCAATTATCTCTCTTGGCGTCTTTAATGGCCTCCTTATACTCCCTTGCAGCACTCTTATATTCCCTGCCGGGCGATTCAGACATACCACATTTTCTCTGCCTTTGGAAGGCCTTTCTCAACCTCCTTACACTCTTCTTCATTCGTTCTAGCTGTTCACTCCACCAAGAGAGAGACCTCTTGGTTTGTTTAGCTGTCTTGCGTAGAATCGCGGAGTTTGCTGAATTGATGAAACTCCGGATCCTATCTTCTTTCTCCCCAACATTCAGACTTTCAACCGGCCTAGGCCAAACCTCTCGGCCCCGTCCCTGATTTCGTTCATATACCCATCCCAATCAGCATTCTTCACGGACCAAGAGATCCGGTTCATGCATCCATCCTCATTCATGCCTGCTGTCCCAGTGAGATCAATGCTCACTAGGATGGCATTGTGGTCACTTATACCTACCTCTTCTTTCACTTCCCATTTATGTTCGTGTCTCAGTCCGACACGATTACACAAGGTGACATCGATGTCGGACTCCCCCATGGGCCCACTGAAAGTGAAGCTTTCACTTGGCTCATTCATCACAAACAGATCATTCTCGAGAATAAACTCTTCAAGCATACGACCTCTCGCTCTCGTTTCCCCATATTCCCTCACATTCTTACTAAACCACATGGGTGAGACAGCGTTAGCATCCATACCTATCACAACCAAAGTGCCTCTCATTCCACCCAGTATGGCCTCCATATACCCCAAGTAAGGAGCAATGTCATGACCATACTGGCAGTAAACCGAGGCCAGGTATACGGCCACCCTGCCGGTCTCTATCCTCACACATACCCCATGCTCCGATGTACAATCATCCATCGCAATCACCTCTAACTCAGGGTCGCAAACCACGACCGCCGCCTTGACAGCCCCGCGGTTCACGAACACCCTCATTTCACCAGGCAGCCCATGTATTCTTCCATTCACTGTGTATGGCTCTTGAAGTAGAGCCACACAGGCCCTAAGGCCTCCCAAACTCATCCCAAGCTCGCTCATGACTCCGTAGGACCTTTGACAATTAAGCTGCACCACTTTCATACTCTGCCGATACTCACTTCTTTCGCTCGTTCAATGGCGCTCTGAAACTCAGGGCATCTTGCATCCGTCACTGAATGGCTATGATCCAGTCCTTTAGCCTTGCAATTCCTTCAGCTCTCGTTCTTCAGACAATCCTTCACCAAATGCCCGACCTCACCACACTTCTTACAAACCTTCCCTTTTACTCTACATTCAGCTGCTATATGGCCGAAACCATAACAGCCCAGGCACCTCGTGAGAGAGTGGTACTCCTTCAATCTGAAGGAGTCCCACTCCACAAACATTCTCCCCTGATTCAAAAGGACGCCCAGGATGTTCTTGGACACTTCCAAGATCAGGTTCCCCACACCCGCCTTGCTCTCTCTCCGACTAACCACTCTCACGCATCTCACAAACTCCTCCCTCTCAATCGTGCCCTCCAGGTTGCGGAGGAACAGCTCCTCCATCAGCCTCTCGGTCTTCACAGAGCTAGGGACGTCGAACACTAGGACTTTGGGCCCGATAGTCCTGCTCCGTTCGACCTTTAGGCCAACCTGAGTAAACTTCTCGCATTCCTTCATTTTATTCAAATCGCTTCCGTTCACAGTTTCAATCGCTATACCGTTCTTTCTCACATGCACAGCCTTAACTTTCACATCCAAGACGGGACGTATTTCATCTAACACTCTCTTCTTGATGTCCTCACTGTTCATGCTGCCACCAGCATTCAGCTCTTTTACTACCACAGAGTAGCTTTTCCTCACAGGCATACTCCTGTCAACTACTTTCGTTTCCTTCCTTATCGCACCTTTCAAACTGGACTTTTCCCTTTCCGCCATTTGGGCCGCGGCCCTGGCGTAGGAAATTTCCTTCCCATTTTCTCCCTTTCTTTCATTCTTCTCTTTCTCCTCCAGAATACCCATAAGCCTCTCGTTCTTACAGTGCAAACGCACGAGCAGGTCCTCATATTCTGCCACCCGGGCAACAAGGAAGTCACATCCAGACTTCGAGATTTTACTACTCTCAGTAAAGATGAACCTCCTCAGCCTGTCCGAGGTCTCTTTCATCTGTTTCAGGCAATCGTCATTCTCAGACACTCCCTCTCTCATTCCACCCTGCTCAGGCCCACCGCACATGCTGCCCCCAGTATCCTTGGGCACACTGGGAGCAACATCAACTTCAGGTTCGGAGGCAGCACTCGCCACAAGACCAGCTTTTGCAACATTCAATCTCGCCCCCTCTCTAACTGGCGACCTCCCCACACTGCCCCGTCTTCCAAAGACGGAAGCTTCCTCGCCAAGCCTAGACCTCCCACTCGCCATCACTCGGCGAGTATTCACTTCCGAGTAGGGTGCGGAAGTGCACACCTAGCTCGGAAACCCTACGCCGACCGACACTCGGAACTGCGTAGGTAGGCCAACTCTGTCACTAATTAAGGAAGTGCTTACCTTCCTCCTGATGCACTCTAGGTACGAAAATTTGACTATTGCCAAAAGGGAAAAGCTCGTAGCTTAAGGCTTATCTTAGCCCTCCCGGACTGTTACCGGACGAATCCGGCGATTCCAGTCAGGGATCGCCAAGATAGCACAAGGCCAAACGGCTATGCACTTCCGACAAACCCCTTTCACTCTCTATCACCCACGCCACTGATATTCAAACACGTAAACCAACACCAAGGGACTAAAAAACACGTCGACACTCACTGTTAGTGAGCAGAAACGCGCTTACTAGCCGCTACAACTACCTGCGACTGTTCCCTTAATACATGCACGAGAACGGAAATTGCAGTAACTCCGAAAGTACTGCACCGATTCTCACGAAATTTTCAGGAAGCAGTGCCCTAATCAATGTCAAGAGACTTACCAACTTTCACCGCAATCGCTCGAGAAATAGCACCAATATGGGTTGAGAAGTTCAGCTCCACACGGCGAACGTCCTACTCGCTCGACACACAGCTCTCGAATGATACAAATCGCGAATGCTACAAATCGCTTGGTGGCGTTGCCATCACTTGGAATTGGATAATTATGCATTGTCTGAATTTTAGAAGGATCAGGAGAGACACCTTCCGCCGAAATTATATGACCTAGATATAAATTATCTTTTTTCAAAAATTCGCACTTGTTAGGATTCAGTTTTAAATTTACCTCTTTTAATCTTTGTAAAACTTTAGTTAAATTTTTGTTGTGATTTTGTAAGTTATTACCAAAAACAATTAAATCATCTAAATAAATAAAGCAAATGTCGTGGGTTAATCCCGTCATAGCAATAGTCATTGCTCTTGAAAATCCACTGGGACTTGTTTTTAATCCCATTGGGATCCTTGTCATTTGATATTGCCCTCGATCGGTACTGAAGGCAGTATATGGTCTACTTTTACGATCTAATTCTACTTGAAAGTAACCTTGAGCAAGATCTAGATGTGAAAAATGAACAGAACCTGAAAGTGAATCTAAAATGTCTGTAATACATGGTAATGGAAATTTATCGTCTTGAATTTTATTATTGAGAATTCTATAGTCTATGACTATACGCCATTTCTTTTATCCTGTTTGATCCGCTTTTTTAGGAATAATTAATAATGGTGCTGACCAATCTGATTGAGCTTCTTCTATAATTTTGTTTTTCAACATCTTCTCAATTTCTTTATGTACTACGTCTTTTTGCGATTGAGGTAACCGATAAGGTTTCACATACGCTGGTGTTGTAGATTTTTGTAGGTAAATTTTTTGTTTATACACGTTTGTTACGTTTAGAGGGTCGTTCTCTAAATGAAAAACGTCAGCATATTTTGCACAAACTCTTTGTAAAGAAAACTTTTCCTCTTTATTCAAATGATCCATTTTTATTAAGTTAAACAACTCATCCACGCGACTTACTGACTTTGTATTTTCCTTACTGAAGTTACATATTTGATAATTGTCTAGCATGTCGATTTTTGGTTTGAAGTTTTTTATTATAATATCTTGATCCCTCGTGTTGAGTAATCTAATAGGTATCATGTTGCCGTTATCAGGTTTAGCTAATGTACCGGCAATAAAAACACCGTCACATAATTCATCTGTTAACACAACACAATCCTTGCTAGTATCAACTTGAAAGAATTTAATTACTTCACATCGAGCTGGTAAAGTAACGCTCTTCTCATAATTTGAGTACATGGGTAATGAAATTCTTTCTTCCTTATACCAAAACGAAAATGTAGATTTCTCGAAATCTAAATTCGCTGAATGTTTTTGAAAAAAATCTGAACCAATCACTCCATGCATACCACATTCAAACTCATCCATCACCAAAAATTCATGATATACTTTTATATTGTTGCTAACTTGCATTTTTATATTTGCAGAACCATGTGAATATTTTGATCCCGAAATTCCTTTGACTCGCACTTTTTTTGAAAAGTTTATTATCTGATTCTTTTCTAAATATTTTTCAAAAATGATGCTCACCGATGCTCCTGTATCTACCAGAAATGATAGCTCCTTATCTCCATACATCATTCGTACAAAATTCAAACCGTTTAAACTAAAAATTACACCGTTATCTTTAATTTGTTTCCTCCTTTGGGCCTCGAAAAAATGTTTTGTTTTCCGAAGTACCTCGTAATTCGTGTGCACCATTGTTCCTTGTACCTGGATTGAAACTACTGTCTACATGATAAACCCTATGCATATTATTTCTAAATCTACCTCTATGAGAATTTTGACCTCTATACTGATTTGAACTTTGTTTATTATATTGCGGTTTGTAATTTCCCGTGAACTTACTTGACGATGAATTTTGAACTCTGTAGTTACCCCGGTAATTGCAACCTCGTTTACTATAATTAGCACGCCCACGCATGTAAAAAACGTTTTGGTCTCTCTGTGGCACGTCTTCCTCTTTTGCCCCACAAATAGCTTCGTTTAATTTAGAATAATTCCTAGCTTTGATAATAGTTCGCAATTCTTTATTCTGTAATCCATTTGCAAACGCATTGATTGCTATCTTTTCATTAGCTGAACGTAATATTTGCACAGCATTTTGATTACCTTCCGCTTGAGTAATAGTAAGATCTACCAGTAATTCTCCGATATTTTCTCCAAATTTTTCAATAGACTTACCCCCTTGTCTAGCATTGCTTAATTGTACCGCTAAAACTGCAGAAGACTTTGTAGTTATGAAGTACTTTTTAAGATCAGCAATTAAATTCGTGTTAGTTGCATAAGTTTGGGATAATCTCAGTTTTGCGCTTTTTGAAAGACACCTTTTTATAACATATGTTGTTAATAAAGCTTGAACATTGTGATCAAGTAACGCATCATATAACTCTATGGCATCAATAAGTTGTTGAGTAACTGTTTCCGTTCCGTTCATAATAGGCAACATACCCGCAGCTGTTTTTAAATCAAAATTACCAGCCATCTTTCCTTTTATATTTACGCTACTATGTTCTGATATATGTTGAGCTGTTTCAGAGGAGATCAAAGACTTATGTTCCTCAAACTCATTTTCTGTTAACCTATATTTTAAAACTTCCTCAATAAGTTCAATAAATTTTGAAATTGACTCTACGTATGCCTTTGCTTCTTGTACAGTAGTTTTTTCATAACTCTTACTATTAAAATTTTTCCTTAATTCTACAAATTCTAATTTAAAATTATCTAACTTCTTAATCTTACGTTTAGTCACTTGAATGTCTTTCCGTCGGCTGTCATTATCCTTGTTGAGGTTTCGGTGTAGCACTTTCACTTCTTCCAATAGGTGTTGAAATTCGGTGATAGCTGACATGGACTGGTGACAATTATTATGGTGTTAGCATCATTCTCGGACGTTTGGCACACTTGAGCACACCTCACTATTGCTTATAATTGTGTTCATTGTTCTTATCATTTTTTTTTTCACTTGTAGGTAATAATGGATTTGAACTAAACTTGATCCCTACTTCTTGCAATTTCTCTCCTAATTTTCTTCTCGAAATTTTGTTTACATCGGTAACAACAGAATGCTAATATAACTGCCACTATTAAGACAGTCCCGGTAAGTTTAAAAATATCTCGCATAGTTGTAATGCTTTGTCCGCCACTGTTACCGGCTGCAGCAACCACTAGTTCTTCTTTCGTTTGCGATGAACCCATTTTTTTTTTTCAAAATGTTTTACACTTACACTAACTTAACTGGTATGGACTCACAAGGTACGAATAGGCAGGATCGCCATGTAAAGTATCCCTACTAAGGGGGGTTATAGCATAATTAAAAGACATACTTCTTCTCCATCTCGTATCTGATTTATTACTCCTTTAATACATACATATTACAATTGACATCACTCAGCAGTTCATTATACCCGTGACCTGTTGGATCAGCGAGTATTTGCAAGAGTTGCATTTATGTGCAACTATTAGTTCAATATAAGTTTAAAACACTATAATACAATAATACTAAAGGATATTACAGGTTAACACCACAATGAGTTCTCTTCGACTTCCGTTATCATACCTGCCACTTCGCGATATTCAGCGACATCACACATCAGGAATGCTAGTTTCATTAGTCGATGTTTCATTGACCGGCAGATGTCTTTAATTAACCATATAACAAGATTCCTAGCGGAAAAGAAATCTTATCTGTTCATTACCAAGTTCTATACTATCTCGTAACGCAACCTGTTACAGTGTGTGATATACTTTCACTGCTGATGTATTTGAAACAATTCTATATTTATTGTAAAAGACATTTCTAAATATAGAGAATCAAAATGTATTGAGTGTATCTACAGTTAAATCCTTTTCAGTACTTTATTCTTTTATACCCATATGGATAAGATGTATTTTCGTTAGGGAAGAAGCGCTCCAGAGATACAGGTTTGTACTCTTTCTTGACATCAACAGAGATAACTTCATGTTCTTTCATGCGTCGAATTTGGCGGGAGGTTATATATACAGGCTCGGACGTTTCCAGTATCATTTTGACTATGGAATCGAAATTCACCACCTTAGATGCAGAATAACTAAGGGATATACCCTTAACCTTACAAGTGTTTATATACTCTGCAGCTGCTGTGGACCATGCCTTGTAGGCGTAGTTTTTGGGGCCTCCCGAGGCGAAAGCCTCAATATATGAGCCGGGCCCATAGGCTTCTAACTCATCGGTCATTTTCCCTAGAAATGAGCCTGTGGGCGGTTCCCACTCACCCTCTCTCGAAACGTAAATGATCAAGTCAGTTTCAAAATACAAAACCCTTTTCTCCAGTTTTTCCAAATAACTGTAAAATTACAAGCAAGCTTGGGCTGTTACGAAGGCCGCTATAACCACATTTACTGTGGAAAGTGGTGAAAAAACCTCCTCTCGCTCCTCGTAATTTACTATGAGGGTCTCCTCATTAACAGGCACTACTGTGTTAACCACAAACGAAGGCGAAGTGAGCAGGTTGAATAACTCTGATGGCTGGTTGATAATTTTGGTTTTGGGCTGGTATTCTCCCTGACCAAACTTGCCCCAAAACGAATTTAGCATCAACTCAGCTGAACAATGTAGTCCAGGGTCATTTACAATGTTGGGAAATTCCAGTACCACATTTTCGCATAGAAGGTACTCTTCGATGTAACGATCTTTCTCGGCCTGACTACAACAATTACCAGGCCAGCCCGAAGACTCCTATTTTATTTTAATGAATTTATTCACCATGCCTGTGAATAGCCCTGTAACATTCTTGCCATACTGTGTGGTATCATAAACCCAAATTTCATGGATCTTTTGCATGACATACCCCATCTCTAAAGCTTTTACGACTTCGTCTAATGTCCATGTGCCAGTTAACGATCTTTCAGCCTCATTATGATCACAAGGCATTTTGTTCATTTTCTCACCACACAGCTGACATAGAACGAACATCAGTTTGTCGTTCATCTTCATCGGCAACACAGGTAGATAAAGATCTCTCGGCGGAAGAATTGTGCATTTTATCAAGCCCGATGTTTCATGTAAATCAAGTGTGCTACATTCCTCATCTACATACACCTTGGGGTGTCCTATAGGAAATTTCCCATATTTACACATCCAGGGATATAACGAACAGACGTCTAGATATTTGATTTTCTCTCCCTCACGGCGTGTGTAGTATTCGACGGTGTTGCCCGTCCGACCCCCAAAGAAGGCCTCTCTAGGGTTGAGGGGGAGAACAGCAAGAAGGGGGTGGTTCTCCGTATACTCTTTAACCTCTGTAGAGATTGAATTCCCGCGGAACTCACACTCTCACACCTGAATTACCTCATGTCCAAATGAGCGAATTCTGTCTGTTTTAGCAAGTGTGGATTCATAGCGGGTGTTAAACGTTTCTGAGGGATTATCACTCGAAGGTTTATCACGCTGTTCTTTGAAACATCGGGAGCAACCGTGGAAGTAGCACCCTTGAAATTCGAAGACCTGATTGGTTTCAGGGCACCATCCATCAATTTTTACACTTGCAACGACAGCCTCGCGATGTTTTGCAGCGTGTTGAATATCAATGCCTCTTTGCTTTTCCTCCCATAACAGCCACTGTATTGCTATTTTGGATTGAATATCCTCAGCACGATACCCATTTTTTGGTATGATACCAATGGTGTTTGGTTTGAGGAAATTTTGACGGAATACTTTATTACACGCGCTGGCTATAGTGCATGCTTCGGTGAATGGACAAACGTTAGTCTCCGTCAACATTTGTTGACGAAATTTCAGGCAGGAACGTGCCAAAATCTGTACATCCGAAATACAGTACCCCAAAAGTTCCTTTTGAAAATTAAAAACATTATTCTTATTAATACGAGTTGTGTGCCATTCAATTAATTTTTCGCGATCTTCAGACCTCAAACTATCCGGATCGTAGAAAGCTATCGAGGGGATAGGCCCTTCATAAATTTGATTCTCCAAACGATTGAACAAATGCGGAAAGTATCCCTTTCTCATTTCGGTAAATCCGAAGGCCTTGAGTAATTTTGATAGAGCCATGGGAAAATAATTCAAAGAATCTAAAATTTTCACTTTTCCCATCACCATAGAAATTAATTTGGTGCCACTCATGATTAACTCTGGTTTTGGATTGGTTTTTGTCAGAATGTAATTCAGAATGAACTGGTGGTTGAAGCCGCCCCCATTATGAGCCATAACAATAACCTTCTTGAATATTTTCCGCTGGTTCAATATATATTCCATTAGCCGCTCTATTGGGTCCTTTTGTGATATTTGTTGTCAAACACAGCATTTCGAACAAACTCGAATGTCATTCCCCATGTCTATACATACATCGCAGCATTGTCTAAAGACAGATAGATTTGGTTCGTGTAATAGAGAGCCAACGGGTAAAACTTTTTCCTGGCGTGTCTCTAGATCGTAGAATAGGAATAACAGATCGTCACACTTAGGCTTGCCGGTGTCTGATTGAATAAAACATAAATGTTCAGAGGGCACATGTTTGTTACAGATTTTACAGAAAATCTCTCCACAGAAATGCTCACGATCACCCCTGATTGTTTTCAGGCATAATGGGCATATTCTGACACTCGCAAACAGTGTATTTGCCTGCAGACCCCTGTTTTTTGTGCTTTTCAAAGCATGTGGGGCACTTGAAGCTCCGTAAGCAATCCGCACATTTATGTTTCTTTGCCTCAGGGCAGGCTGGGGCCTGCTGACACCCTGAGCATGGATCGCCACACCTGTGATCACGCTTGACATTGTAAGGGGTGTGACACCCCTCGCAGAAATATCCGCAGCAAAAAGCAGCTGTGAGTGAGGTAATAACACTGTAATGACCATCATTGAAAAGCAAATTCAATGAGGGGCCACGGTCGTCGCCTTTGAAAATAACGTCACGGCCTTTTGTACCATACTGGTACACGATGATTTTATAGGCAGAGAGGTGGGCCTGGAACTGTTGCAACTCCGGTATTCCACACCCTTTTTCTGGTTTAACCACGCCCGCCTCCGAAATTAATTCTAGGGCCAGTTCCCTCTGCAGCCTGCCTGTGGCCTGCCTCACCTTCTTCAATTCTGGATCTTATTCCACGTAAGCGATAGCTACAGCTAGGGCTCGAGGTAGGCAGAGATTATCTTTATTATTTATGGAGATAATACCTCTGCGCTGGGCACATTCTTCGTCGAATGTATTGTAGTTAGCTCCCCGGCCTTTACCTACAGCCATTCTTATCGATGTTACGCCTAAACAAAAGGTCTCAGTATTAAGACCACAAGAATAAGACTGATAAATGGAAGAAATTCGGGCCCATATTTCGTCTACTGTAACTTCGCTAGCAGCCTTGAAATCTACCCATCCTGGGCCACGAGCGAAATCTTTCGAACAGAATGTGAAACCCACCTGATCGGTAGGTCTCAAACCTTCTGTTCCTCGTTGAATAATACCAGTCAAGGCATCTTCTATCCAGCTCACAGGTTCTCCAGATTGAGGTAACTCACGAATTTTAAATTCAAGAGTACGCCCCTGTAATCCGAAGCGCTTTATTTTCTTCACACTATCTTTAATTATTGAAAACTACTCCATTGCGGTTGAAAGTGTCATTAAAAACAACTGAAGCACTCGAATATATATATGATTGGAATTAGTCGTGGAAACAACTGCAATTCAAAATGATAATTGAAGCGCTCAAATATATATATGATAGAAATGTCTAATTACTTAGCTGTAAAAATAACTGATAATAGAATCAAAATTATACAGAGCAAGATAAGAGAGAAAGGATACTCACATACAAGCACATCTGCATAGTTGAGGTGTTACGATGATAATGAGTGAGGATGCGACACGTGTCCCCATTTATAGGTGACAACGCCCGGAAAGGAGATGCTCTGATTGGTTACCTCCAAGGATATCATTTCGCAACATACGATCGTAGAGATGATTTGATTGGTTACCCCAAGGTCAATAGTTTTCGTGTCGAAACACGAAACAGATAAGAGCGCTACAAAGTGTACTAACTGAATTGGATAAGAGTAATTTTCATTTCAAATCAACATTAAGTTACCCCCAAGGTCAAAAGTTTTCATGTCGAAACATGAAATAGATAAGAACAGTGCAAAGTCCAACAACTGAATTAGATAAGAGTAATTTTCATTTCAAACCAACATTCTAATAACTTATATTTTATTTTCAGTAACCGCGCTCAGGGCAGCTAAAATCATCAGGTAACTTACATTTTCTTATATGTATTAGGATTACGATCTGTGTTCACCACCTGTGTAATATACATGTTTAGGGTTCTGATATTCGATCTGATACACACGAATTCCTGGCTCAAGGCCTCCTTTTGTTTAAGCTATACAGTCTTTGGTGTAGAATCTTGGCTGTGCTGGCCTAGCTCTTCAATGAAAAATAACAGGCTCGGTCTCGATGATATTCAGAAGTTCAATCATCGAATATTATTATCGAATTAGGTTTCACCTCTGTGAGATTTATGACGTCATCACGCCAGTGAATAAACCTGTAACATTTTCACCATACTGTGTGGTTTCATAGCTCCAGATTTCGTGAATCTTTTGCATGATATAACCCATCTCTAAAGCCTTTACGACTTCGTCTATTGTTCATGTACGGAAAATATCCAATTGGTGTAGATCTCGATGATATTCAGAAGTTCCACCTTCAGATATGACCCTGCCTTATTAAGGGAGGAATCTAAACGAGTCGATGAATCTCAATTGAATGGGCGTATCATTGACATACTTCGTGAAACCTATATAATTATTTCTTTCAATTTATCCCAATGTAGTTCCACAACAGTTTAGTAGATAGCTGCATAAATTTTGTTCCTAGACTTGAAGCGATATTAAGAATATTGACCAAACTTATTTCCGCCCCTGTTATGTACCAAAACAATTATTTTTATAAAGTTTTCAGTTGAATGCTTGGAAAAAGTCCTAATGTTCTCATTACAGAAACCTATCCACTTTATTATTTCCTGAGGGGATTTTAACAAAGCCCTTTGAGCCTCGCTGATAATTTTCACAAGCTCCGGATCTTTTTCCCAGAGCCGGCTTGTTGTGCTACCTTACGAGTCAGATAGTCTCATGAATTTTTGTTTCTAGGCCTGAAGCCATATTAACCATTACTATCAGTATAACATCTTCACGTAGTAGGTACTCATCGATGAAAAATAACGACTCGATCTCGATGATATTCAGAAGTTCCATCATCGAATAAGATTATCGAATTAGGTTTCGCTGGTACAATCTTCGTGGGCCCGGTTTATCCTCCAATTTATTGAAGAAAGCATCAATAGGAGGTAAAACTGAATCGGAAAATCGATCGAATGAGTCGATGTAATCATGGGGCATAACACCCTTCTTCGTTAAAAGCATCAATTGCTCATTCCCATGTTCTCCAAATTGACATTCTAAATTCGGGTAATCGTGCAAGTATGACGTCAGCTTATCGAGGGAGGAATTCATAAATCTATATGAATCTTTGAACCTCAATTGAATGGCTGTATCATACACATGTTTAGTGAAACTTATATATCTATTTATTTCTCCCAATTCTTCCCAATGCAGTTCCACAACAGTTTTGTAAATATTTGCATACATTTTGTTTCTAGACCTGAAGCGATATTCAGAATATTGACCCCAAATTTATAACCCCCTAAAAAAAGAATATTTATTAAAAAATAATTTATAAAAAAGTACTCGATAATAGCATACATTTTTCGTTTCTAGACTTTTGGTTTCGAAATCACCTCTGTTATGTACCAAAACAATAATTTTCGATTTTAATAAATCCCGTTGAGCCTCATTGATAATTTTCACAATCTCACCACTGATTTAGAGTGTATTCCATAGCCTTCTTCAGGTAAAATCACACCTGCTTCCAAAATTGATTCGAGGGTTTGCTGCCTCCACGACCTGCCTGTTGTGCTGCCTTACGAGTTAGATAGCCCATGAATTTTTTGTTTCTGGGCCTGAAGCTATATTAACCATTACTATCAGTATTTTTCACTTCTTCTTCGATGTAAATAATAGAAAATCTATTGTTATATCGCAGAGCTTGTGCGTGCACACCTTAGATAGACATATTATATTGAGGGTCTATTGTGTGATCCTCACGAATTAGATAGCTGCATAAATTTTTGTTTCTAGATATGGAGAGATATCATGCTTTTCAAAACATGTGAAACCCTTGAAATACCGTAGACATTCCGTACATTTCTGCTCCTTTGCCTCAGGGCAGGCTGGGGCCTGCTGACACCCTGAGCATGTACCACCACACCTGTGATCACGCTTATGAGCATAGGGCGTGTGACACTCCTTGCAGAATTTTTTTTTCGAAATTCAGTAGTTCCGTATTATTTCCGCAGTTTTGGATTCTCCATATTCGGCGTTTCTCAAATCTTGAAGCTTCCTACCAACATCATCCCTCGTAGTTAATATCTTCAGTGCATATAACTTGGACCGTAGACCAACAAAATCGGAGTTCTCGTCCTTCATCTTTCCCCAGCAGCCTCTCTGGGCTATGATAGCTGCCTCCCTGGAGCAGGGTAGGGGGCTCTGCCACGGATGGGATGCATAGATTCCTGAGCCTTTCCTTTGAGCACTCAGCCCTACGGGCATCAACATCCTTTTCATTCCCCTAATGATATTACCCTCAGAAGCTAACTACCCGAGCTGTTTTTCACACATTGAGCAATATTCAGAAGTTCCCACTCCTGCTGTTATACTCCGACTGAGCGGATATATCGAACAAACGTCTAGATACTTTATCTTTTCGCCTGCACGGCATGTATAAAATTCTATCACGCACCCAGGCCGACCCCAGAGAAGGCCTTTCGAAGGTCAGTATTCAGATCGAAATACGATTTCAACCATACAGGTTGCTTAAATTTTTGCGGAACTCACACTCCCATATAACAGTTAGAGCCTGACCTCCACCATGCTCATCGTTCATTATTGTGATGACTTGTGGAAATGATAGCTGTCTGTTTCCTTCTCAATACAGAACAACTCTCTCCAAACGCCTGGCTCATATATCTATAATGGAAGTCATAGATGGTTGTCTTTGACAAATCTAGAATCGACATACCAGCATAAATTGGCTTATTTAACCACACTTCTAGCTTGTTGAGTTCAACAGTCCCCAAATTCACATTGAAAATGGTACAGTTCTTGAGCTCTGACTTAGAAATATACGATTCAGAGCCATACCAACCCTACCATCTCCCAACCTAGTACAACAGAAACCATCTCCTATTTCTGATTGTTGTTTCTTCAAGAAGCTGTATTCAGAATTACCAACCGTGTCGTGTTCTGCCACCCACCAAACGCCTCATTCATGATTGTGATGACTTGCTGAGTGGTCCTCTGAGAAACGATAGCTGCCTGATAGGCCCATGATCTCCTGTTGAAAATTGAAAATTTAATTCTCATTCACCTGAGCAGTATGCCAGGCTATCAATTTCTCCCTGCCTTCAGGTTTAAGATTATCCGGAACGTAAAGAATTCTTCTCAGGCTCCCTATCCTGCATCACTGTGATGGTTTGTGGGAACGATGGCTGTTCTTGAGCTCTGGTCTGTCAATAGCTGTTCTGCTTTAGCGAGTTGAAATTCCCCGCAGAATACTGCATTTACTTTAACTGACTCATCTTTTCTTGAGGGTTTTCCGAATTTTTCTCTTGAAAAGAGCTCTATCAGATGCTTTGGGGTCCTTGTGTTCCAAATCGGCTCTCTGGGGGTGATAGCTTGGTCTGTCCTATACCTTGCGGTTCGTTCCTGATTTTGTTGAATGATTTGCTGAGAGCGTGATTCTCCGTGAAGTCTAGTGTTGATTCTAAACTATCCAAACTGTTATGTTCATTATGGGCAATCTTCTCAGGTGTGATAGCAGCCTGTTTCCATTATTTCCAAGCTCATCACTCTTGTTTTTCAACACACACGCCCTAATCCGCTCGCTACCTATGTATTTACCACCTGATCTTTATTTTTGAAATAACATGTTATTTGGGGGCTACCTATCTTTTCGCAAGCCTTTCGTTACAGAAATACTATTTCGAATATTCAGCACATTTATATTATATGTTACGCTACCCGTGTATTTACCATCTGATTCTTGCTTTTTAAATAATCTATGATATTTTAGTAGGTTACCTATCTTTACAACCTTTGACATTTATATTATATGTTACGTTGCCCATGTATTTAACATCTGATTCTTGCTTTTTTAAATAACCTATGATATTTTAGTAGGTTACCTATCTTTTCGCAGACCTTTTGTTACAGAAATGCTATTTCGAATATTCAGTACCGAATTTGATATTTATATTATACATGTTTGGGTGTGGATCTGATATAATCGAAAGAGACTAAGACACATATCGATCGAAGAACAGACAACCTCTCCACCACTGCTACAGCGTCAGCCAGGAGCCTCTCATGTCTGTGACAAGAAGCCTCTAACGCTTCCAGAAATCTCGTCAACGACAAGAAGCCTCTAACGCTAAAGCTCATCAGGGCAAGAAGTCTCTAACACTTCTAGAAGTCTCTAACACTTCAACACATCTATCGCCCATGCTATCAAATAAAGAAGTCTCTAACACTTCTACCTCGCCAACACTTCTATCAACCAAGCTGTCGCTACATTTCGATCATCAGAAACACGCCTCTCCAGCGAACACACCTGCCGCCTACATCAGAAGCCTCTAACGCCCGCAACAACGACCGCCAGGGAGTCTCTCTCTACAGAAAATGTATCTATCTCTTGATCGATTTATACATAATATAATGTAAGTTACTCAGATTTTTCTCATGTTTTTTCTTTCTTTTACAGTTAGCTCTCACCCACTCTGGTCCGGGGGCTGCTTCCTGTCAGGCAGCTATCAATCCTTGAAGCCCCTGGACCGCCCAGCCTACCTCGAAGGGGGCTCTCATCAGACAGCTATCCATCCCGACCGTGGCAGAGCCCCCTACCCCGCTCCAGGGCGGCAGCTGTTATCCCCTGGAGCCCCCATCACCGATCCAGGAACTGTCCGCAAGACATCACAATAATTAACGAGGCGTTTGGTAAAGGACAGTCCCCTGGATCAACCCATCAGGATTGTAATCTAAATTTTAAATATCGTTTCAGTGCTAGAAACAAAAATTTATGTTACTATCTAGTTGATAAATAAATATAAATACACTTTTGTTTTATTACTTGTTTGTATATTATATTCCTCGAAAAAGTGATTCAGGTTATTATGCTATCTTTTCAATTATTCATTCAGTTATAATAGTATGTAGTAGTGGTTATCAGACAGTTTGCGGTAACTATTCTCTCTTATCGCGAGTGCTGAAGCCGATAAAGTTATCACTTTCAGAACAATGACTATGAAAATAATAAATAACAAATCGTTGAAGATTCTTCATGTAGGTTATCAATCTCAAACTCAGAGGCAATCTTTGAAGAATCTTATGAGTCTCTCTATAGGTAATAATGACCAAACATTTCTCATTTAGTTCGTCCAGCATACAGATAATTTCTCGTAGGCACGCAAATGATAACAATGTTGCATACAAAATAGTCTTAGGCAATAAGTCGTTACATGGGACATATCGATATTCTCAAATAGAAGGTAATAATAGTGGGGGGTTGGGGTAATTTCTACAGCAGATATTTAACCTCACAACCCTGATGTCAATGAATATTCGATAATTCCTGCAGACAACTCTTCTTTCGTGAAATTTCCTTGAGAAATATCTCGAAAAAAGAGCGGCTAGTAAAAATTATAGAACTACAGGGCTTTTTATCGTTTTTAAACAATAGTAGTGAATTTTATCAGGAGGTGAAAATTGTATGGTAGGATGATGAATAAAACTCTTTATATGAATTAATCTTCATTGAAATTACATATTCCAGAATCCTGAGATACTTTAACATTTATTGAAATTACATATTTCTGAAGCCGGGAAAATCTTCTTCATCTACAAACGTTAATTTACAATTTTCATCCATACTATACAGTCTATTGTTGATTTGTACAGATGTAGATTTATTTTCAATAAATGGCGACTTATCTGAGTATCCTTTGATGAAACACATGTTTACAACGACATTTCCATCCTTTTCTATCTGTTCCATCGCCCTCCATATAGGCTCAACTATATTTTCCGTAGTCCATTCCTGCCCTTGAATTTCCACAGTCTCGAAAAGGTGGGTGCTTTGTGGTGTACAATATTGGAATTTTGCCTATATCCTCAAAACATTTTGTATGTTTTTTCACGAGAGGTTATGCTGAAGTAAGAATTTCTGGCCAACGGCACCGTAGGGGGCTTGCTGGAACGCCCGAAGCATCATTCGATCAAACTCCGGTGTGAACTGCATCAAGGAAGATAATTTCATATCGGGGTGTTTACTTAGTTTATGCCTTTTCACATCGTACTTTCTAGTATAGCTTTTTTTGGCATAACTCGCAGACTGATTATTAACTGATACCTCTATTGATCGCTCCAATATATATATACTCAAACCACCTGCTGATTCATCTGTTCAATGTTTGAGTTTTCTTCTTCATCATCATCTTCTGAGAGTGTTTCGGCTGAATTATCGTGTCTTGATAGAATCTCACGCAGCAACTGGTCGAGCAAGCTCACATTTTGGCATTGTATTCCGAAAATGTTTGGATTGAATTTTGTCACTTTCAAGAAACTCGTTATAGTGATAAACCATATCTTTCTGAAAAAAATATAGTATTCCATCGATGTAGCGAAATACGGCCGAGAGACTGTATAAAAGAGCTTTGTTATCAGACCGTGATATTTCGTTGTGAAGTCACACTCGATGATTTCGGCGAAATAATGATTGTTGTAAAAAACATAGGTATGCCCTATATATGAGCTCACCACGCCCTGTATATGAATATTAGGTATCCTCAATGTATTTGACCAGCCTTTAATCAGTTGTAAACTCGGAAATTTCATCATATACACCATTCTTTCTATGAAGAATACAACCTCTCCTGAGAGTCTTTGATAAATTGCAGATATTCTCTTGGCTGGTAAAAACGGTAGCCAGTCGGTTATTAACCTTGGTTGCTCCATAATTTCCGTTTCTAATTCCATCACCCAAACCCACTTTCCATAGAAAATATACAAGCGCTGATTCACCACCAGGAAGGTCTCTTTATATTACATATATCTGGAGGAGTAGCAGGTTTTACAGTGGTGGGGGTGGTGATTTTTGAGGAAACAGGCCTATTGGTCGTTGGTTTCCCATACAGGCTCTGTACACCATAAATATCATCGTTACTCAAGGTGATATTAGAAAAGTCTTTAGGTTCTTCGTAAAATGCAAACATTACAGACTCGTTATCACTCGAATGAGCTAGGCCTATTGCATGGCCGATTTCATGTAATAGTACAGCAAGCAAACTTGATTCGTTATAAGCAGGTTTCGTTTTTGTTTTACACCAGTTTTCATCTCGATCCAAATGTATTTCAACCGTTGCCCCATCACTTGTTGGAAAATCCGGGTGTGCGAGAACCGTTCAAACGACCCTGAACACACCCCATTGTTTGATGCATACCGCCCTGATACGAAATGAGTATATCGGTTGTGTTACCACCTGTATATTCAAAGCTTAACCTCGAATATTTGCTCCATACTTCGGCTGTCAATCTATGTAGTTGAGCTGAGGCAAATCTCCATGTCAATTTCAGCTTCAGCCATCTGGTCGTTGTTCTGTATTGAGAAGGATCATCGACCTTTTCATCAATTTCAAAGTCCCATTATTTAGTGTACCATCTATCGAAAGCTTATAGAATTCTTGAAACACCCTCAATGCATCCTCTGTTCCACTCAATCTGTTGGAATTTTCCGTCATATATCCATATTTTAGTAGATATTCGTTCGCCTGGGCCCCATAGAGTGAATATTAATAACAATCGACAACTTTACACATAAAACCTCCCCAGACCGACTGAAACTCTTATATATATCTACAATCGCGGAATTTTTCGAGACACATTCAAGGGAGAAACAAATGCAAGGGGCCAGGCCGAGCCTGGTAAATATTAACAGGCGCTGCTCATCTAACTCATATAAATATTTGCGGATTCTAGCACGCATCGTAACCGGTACGTTGTAATCTTAATACGTTAGCGAGGTGTTTCAAACAGATATGATTTATCCCGCGATTACTGCTTGTTACTATAGATTGATAAGGTGCATTATTTTGATCTTATTAAGTTTACTTTTCTAGAATATTTACAAACCTCTCAACTATCTGCGCACGTGTCTGAGCCTATGGCCAGACACAATTATGTTTATATACAGATGAAATTCTCGCGAACCTTGCTTACCTCAAGCGACACCACACCCTAGCAGGCAGAGGCGACACCACACCCTAGCGGGCAGAGGCGACACCACACCCCTAGCAGCCAGAGGCGACACCCCAGCCATGAACGCGCATGCGCGAATGTCCCGACGTCTGCTCATCAGCAATTGATAAGGCTCTCTGTCTGGCGGGCCCAAGTGTCCCGATACCTACTATTGATAACCAGGGATATGAAGTTCAAACGGGAGCTTGTTCATAAGCGTATTGAGAACACCTTCTCCTACGTATGCTCCCATACAGACTGATGAGAATTCAAGATTGCACCGTTATTTAACGAGGGGAGGGAGAAAGACCAAAGATCTCAAAATAAATTTTTTTATTAATTCAAAATTTTCTCAATACAAAAAACTGAAGTATAATCTTAACAATATATGTTTCAAATATTATAATCTGCACTCTTGATTCACCCTCATAGTCACGGAATTTTGTTCTATTTTAATATCAATACTCTCGAATCAACAATATTCCAGCTTTTTGTTTGTTTCTAATAATCTCCAAATGGTCAATGATGGGTTCATTGAACGGGATCTGAATTATCGATCCAACTGTTGTGATTATCATCTAGACTCAACCATTTCACATACTGTTGACCCCTCCTCTTTCGTAATATTTTTTCGACTAAATACACATCGGGTTAATTTGTTTTCTGTAATTCCTCCTCGTAGAATCCTCCACTTATCGTTTTCCCCAACATATCTTGCAAAATATATGTAACAGGAGCTGTTATGTGAACTCTTATAATTTTAAACAATTCCGTCGACCAATCTTTTTTCAATCATATGTTCAGCCTAACTTATTCGCACCACATCTCCAACGTTGTATTTGTGAAGCAGAGCTAACTTGATGTGGGAGTAGGATCGCTTCAATAACTCGCTCTCAATCTGTTTCGTCACTTTTATTGGAGTCATGTTTATAGTATTATGTTAACGTTTATTATATTTTTCTGCGATTTCTCCAAATATATCAAGCCATTTGTATTTCCCGCTAAGATTAAATTGTTTGTAGAGCGTTTCCTTCAACGTTCGAAAGACACGTTCAGCAATGGCTGCTTTTTTCACACTATACGTATTATATTGATTGATATTATGTTTCTTCATTAGATCGTTAAAGTGTTCATTGAAGAATTATTTTCCCTTATCGCTTTGCAGATTCCTAGGCTTATGCTGTGTTTCTAACAATATAGAACTGACAGCTTTCCGAATCTCTTTGGCCGATTTCGTTTTCAGCGGACGAGTCCATAGAAATTCGAGAAGCAATCGATCATAACCAAAATGTATTTGAATCCCCTATTTTCACGAGCGTAATTACCCATTTCAGCCACATCCATTTGCCACAAATCATTCAAACCTTCTATGATTGTTCTGCGTCGTTCGAAATTCTTCCTATTCGGCTTATGAAACTCATGCAGACCTTGTTCTCTACTCATCTTATCAATGTGGAAATCTAGTGTAGAATCAATTTTTTGGGTATATTTACAGGATTTGGAGTTGAACGTTTCACAGAGCCCTGCTTTGTTGTTGTGGATGATGAGGGTCTCTCCTTAGAAGGTTCCACAGATGTTATCTGTCGTTCTAACGCCTCCACTTTACTAGTAATGTCATTAAGACGCATGTTCACACTGTTAAATGTGTTATTGATCTCTTTCAATTCATTTCTGTTTTCTCTCACACTATCACTGATTGTTTCATACTCTGATTTTATATAGATCCCCATTCCAATATATTTATTCTGAATGTCCATCAGATGTTTATCAATGTTGAGAATAACCTTCTCATTCGTTAATATATGTTCATCCAGATCCTTATTGATATCTTTGATCAAATTATCAACCTTAACATTGAAAGTATCTTTAAGACTGGTTTCCGTTTTCAGATTCAGTTTGTGTTAATTTATCAACATATACTTCATTTGCAACATCTCCATCATCATTCGGTGATGTTACGTTGCACAATCTACGATTTTCCATATCATAACTTCCATCGCTCGTTAGGAATAATCTTTTTCCGTGAACTTGTTGGATATTATCATTAAATATATTTGTATCATATATCCACATGAAAGGGGAGGCTCTGCCAAACTTATCCATTGAAACCATCTTTATAACTATGATGAATTTGTCTTACACCTGGTTTTTGTTCAATAACACCAGCCTCTATCAATTCTTCTATTATAGAGACTATCTCGTTGTGATGGTTATTGTTACCAGCGTGCGAGGATGCAACGAGAGGTCTCAGTCTATTCACAATTTCGTTAACGTTATCCCAATAAACATATTCGATAGGCTTCTCGTCATATTCAAGCATATCATTTTTGATATATGCACTTCCAGTGTATGTTTTGGACCTCGGTCTTTTCATGAAATTAATCAAAGGTTTCAGTACATTTTTGTATTTTACAATGTTTCTTATTCGATCAGCTGGAACTTTATTACGTCTATGGGCACTAGTCATTTCCATCATTTGAGTGTAATTTTTCCCATCTTCCACAGTGTAAGTATCAGGTAGAACATCTCTGTAAAATATCAAATTATACAGTCCTGTGGTACCCTTGAACGGAGTACCCTTGATAATTATATTACTCTCACTATCAATTTCTATAGGTTGATTACCCATGAACCATTTGTTTTAGGTTGAATTATATTGCAAACCCATTCTATCATAGTTTTTCTCGACATCATCATCGAATAGGAATCCTTCCAAGTAATAACGTGCTAATGTGGGGTATTGTTGCAGAAACTCTTCTGTAGCCGCGGAATTATCTTTCTTAAGTTCTCTGAATTCTTCACGAATCTGATCGATAGTAGGTTAGGGGGTAAACATATCCTCCTCAGTATCTTGGGGGTTATATACAAATTCTTCTCCTTCAGTTACAATATCTGGGATTGGTATGTTCTCCAGTTGTGTTGCTGTAGAAACAATACTTTTAGGTTGAACGAACGAATTTTGTTTGATTATTTCAGCATTTTTCGCAGTTTCCTCCAGAGGTTTAGATACATTCTTGAACATGTTATCTAGAATCTCATCATTTTCAGCTTTACCCAGTTTCACAGCCATATATTTTTTCCTCACAAAGTTTGTTAACTCCCAAATTTTTTTCTTCAATTATTGTTTTGCCTTTAACTTATTAGGCACATTGACGTCCATGCTGAGTGGTTTGTCTATTTCAAATGGAAGTATATATACATGTTAGATGTATATATAGCTTTCAAAACTTCCGCGATAACGCCCTTTGTTCATGTCACAGTCTTTGTTTATCATAAGGAATCCATATTTATCTTTCCAACATGCGCTACATATCTCTTTGAATTTCTCGAGTGACATGTCGGTACTTACATGATCGGTAAATATATGTTTCAAATTGAGTTCATCCTGTTCGAAAATAATCAAGCAATTGGCATTGTCGCGCAATCCATGTTTTGGACATGTAGCAAAAGACTGGCAAAGATAGAAACTATCAATTGAGTTGTGTCTCCCTCTTGGTAAAAGACTACGAATTTTCTCTTGTTTCTCAAACATCACGTCATCGAATATTATTATCGAATTAGGTCTCGCTTCTGTGGGGTCTATGAACTTATCACTTTCGGTACAAGGAAAATATCCAAGCCCCTCAATTTTCTTCAATGTCTCCTTCAGTAAGTGGTGTTTTGGTTGGTGTAAAGACTTTGAAAATATGTACACGTTTTCAAATTTCAGACCGTTTGCATCTAACAATAGAGATAACATCACATCTGTTTTCCCACAATTACTCGGACCACAGATTATTGTTCGTAAAGTATTTGACAGCGAAGAGCTGTGACGTTGTGATTGTTCAATATTTTCAATGCTTGGTCCTCAATTCATAATATTCAACGAGTCTTTCTGCTTAACAATCTTCAGTTTGCCTAGAGGAGCATCGAAATCATACTGAAACATATGATGATGAGCATTTGTTTATATACTAGTTGATGATGTTATATTGTGTATGTCCGATCACGCGGTTAGGTGCTTCTACGCTCCTGACAAAATCAGATATCAAATATGTGTTAAATAGGTATGAATGTTGAAGCACTTGCTTAACACGTGTCTGAGTATTGAAGCACGTGTCTGAACACCTGTCTGAGTGGAACATGTGTCTGAATGAATCCCGGAATTATAGAAGATGACCTTATTTATATTGAATGTTATGTAAGTATATGTTTAGATCTCGGATCTGGGCCACCAAGCAATACGTCAATATACTATACATATTAACTGTTCCAGATACCTTGACATTCTAGGCTAGTTTAGTAGAACAACAACAATAAACAGTAATGACATAATATATATAATTATGTGGAGCATTGAGAATAAGCAGAGTATATTCATACATCATTGATGCGGATGGATGGTATTGTGAATGATCCATACTTGTAATTATTGTAATGATTATAGAGTAAGACATTAAGCTATAATGGCGTCGAACTCTAAGTTTAAGTAAAGTGTAACCCTTTTGTAAAGTGATGTGTTTCTATCCCCTATACCCTCACCAGGACCACGGGTCAGTTTAGGGCTAACCGCCCAACTTAAGATCTGATCCCCACATGGCGATCTCTACCAGTCTTTTTTTCGTATGGAAAAAACAGAAACGAACCGCTCCCACATGGTTTTAACAGGAAGACGCTAAATTGATATTAACAATTTTGGAAGTCAAGATTCAAAATGGGAAACGCAAAATCATCAGAAGAGATGATCAACGTCCAGCCTGTAAACAGCGATGGGCTGAAAATGGGCATCAGGGACAAAGCAGGGATTTCTCTCTCTACAGCTGAGATACTGGGAATTATAACCCTCATGCTGGTAATAATCATCATAGTGTACCTAGTTCACAGGATGGTTAGGAAAATGATGGTTAGGAGAATCAGAGAGGAGATCAGAAGAAGTCAACCAACATTGGTGTAGTGCTTCGACCATCATGTGAGTAATGAGCATTTTAGACAATTTTGAGTACATAGAAGAATTGAGAGTTTCTAATAGGAATCTGAACAAAGACAATTATTAGAAAATCAGATTTAACCGCTACTAGGAGGAAATTGGATAAGTTAAATGTAAAAAAATTTTAAGCTTGAAAAGGACATATTTGACAGAGAACAACATGAACAAAACTTAATTTCAGAGGCAAGGAAATACACAGGTTCAATAGAGAATTAAATTGAAAGTATAAAAACTAGTTTAACCGGAAGATTAAATTTGATTGGTTTAGTTGTTCAAGAGTCAAATATGTTTGACAAGTTTGATTTACGCACCGCGACCTCGTTACTTCCAGTAATGAATGGAAATAATGACGTCACGAAACAGATAATCGATGCTATCGAATTATACAGCGACATGCTAGATAATTCTGGAAGGGTATCTTTGATGAATTTCATTTTAAAAACTAGGCTGGGCCAAAATGCAAAACTGAGAGTCAAGAAAGCATACGACTCAGTTGAGGCATTGGTTCAGGACATAAAAGGTAAACTGCTTACGAGAAAATCGGAGGCTGCCCTCGCAAATGAATTCCATAGCGCAAAGCAAGGAATCAAAAGCATTGATAGCTTTGGAGGAACTCTTGAAGGTTTATTGGTAGATCTGACAATAGCACAAGCGAAAGGAAACGAAGAAATTGCAAATATCTTGATGTCGGTTAACGAAAGATTAGCTGTAAACAATTTCGCAAATGGTCTAAACAATAACGACCTACGCACAATAGTAAAGGCTAGAAATAACGACAATTTGGCTGACGCTATTTGTGGAGCACTGGAAGAAAATGGATCTCTACATACAGAGAAAACCAAATTGGAAACATTCCACATGCAAGACTATAGAGTCAAGCAAGGTAACAATTTTGGCGCAAGGCATCAAAATTATAGAAAACAATACAAGCCCTTCAGAGGGAACAACCAATGTTACCATAACAATTTTCAACAAAATCAAACAAGACAGAGTGTTGAACGCCAAGACGAACCTTTTGGAAATAATTTTCAAAATAATAATGGGTTCAAACCCAAAAATCAAGGTTGCTTTACAGCTCAAAGGGCAGGTAATCAAAATAGTAGTAGCACTTCAGAAGGAGAGGTGAAAAGTTCACTTAAGAATCAGTTTTTTCGTTCCGAATAGAGTGAATGAAAATCGAAGTACAAAGGGAATGAATTGTGTGAAAATATGGGATGAATGAATTAAATTTTCTTATCGACACAGGATCTTCATTCGGTGTCATTTTCGAAGACGTTATCCAAAATTCAGAGAGGATAAACGGAAACAGAAAGTAAACATACAAGGAATCGCTAGTTCCGTAATGTCACAAGGCTCCGTCAACATAGATTTAAAAGTAAACAACATAGCGTTTGAACAAGAATTTATAGTTTTAAATCAATTTACTATCGGAATTCTAGGAATACTGGGGTCAAATTTCTTTTTAAAACATGAAGCAATAATAAATAATGAAACGTTTACGTTTTCCTTCATGCTGAATAATGAAAAAATTTCAATGTCAATTCATTCAAGGTATGAATGTTATACAACAATTCCTGCAAGGTGTGAAATTGTACGATACTTCGATGTAAGAGAGAACGGAGAATGCATTGTTTTGAATGAGGAAATATGCAACGGTGTTTTCATTGCAGGAACGATAGTAAAACCAGTACAAGGTCAAGTTCCTGTACGTATTTTAAATTCGAATGAAAGAGAAGTGAAAATTAGGAATTTTATCCCTACTACTGATAAATTATCAAATTATAATATATGTAAATTCAAAAAAGATTACATGACAGTTGAGCGAGTAGAGAAACTTTTAGAAAAGGTAAATTTGGTCACTTTACACGGAGAGGAAAAAACGACTATTGAAAAAATCTGTGCAAAATATTCCGATGTTTTTCACTTAGAAAACGACCATCTCACGGTAACAAATATCACAAAACAAGGAATTCATCTGAATGAGGCCTCTAGTCCAGTGTTCGTGAGACCGTATAGGTTGCCAATCGCACAGAAAGATTAAATTCATAAGCATATAGATAAAATGCTGCAAGATGGCATAATTGAGGAAACCATCTCTGAATGGTCTTCCCCGCTTCTAATTGTACCAAAGAAGCAAGTAGACAAAAATGGAGTAAAAAAGTGGAGAGTAATAATAGACTATCGTTTACTCAATAAACAGATAGAAGACGATAGGTTTCCACTTCCCTCCATATCAGAAATTCTAGATTCATTATCAGGAGTAGTATATTTTCACATTTGGATTTGTCACAAGGATATTACCAGGTGGAATTAGATACGGAAAGCAGGAAATGCACCGCTTTCACTACGGACAGAGGTCAATATCAGCTAACAAGGCTACCAATGGGATTAAAGATAAGCACAAGTGTATTCTCCAGAGTCATGACAATGTCTATGACAGGATTAAATTATGAATCGTGTTTTATATATTTGGACGATCTTATAGTTTTTGGCAAAGATTTGACGACACACAACGTAAATCTCGTAAAAATTTTACAACGACTAAAAGATGTAAATTTGAAATTAAATCCAAGCAAATGCGAATTTTTAAAGAAAGAAATTTTATATTTAGGTCATTTAATTTCCGCAGACGGGATATCACCCGATCCGGAAAAAATTGGAGTTATTGAGCAATATCCGGTTCCAAAGGACGCCGGAGATGCAAAGCGTTTTGTAGCTTTCGCAAACTACTATCGGAAATTTATTCCAAATTTCGCAAAGATCGCAAATCCTTTAAATCAATTAGCAAGAAAAAAGCATCTTTCAATTGGGACGATAGGTGTCAAAAATCTTTCGAAACTCTAAAACTAGCTCTCATGAGCACGCCAATCCTGCAATACCCAAATTTCGAAAAGGAAAATGGATTCATTTTGAAATGTGTCGAATCGGGATATTCGATAGGAACGGTGTTATCCAACAGTGATGACCGACCTGTCGCATATGACAGCAGAGCATTGAACAAGGCAGAACAAAATCATTGCACAATCGAAAAAGAACTTTTGGCAATAGTTTGAACCGTAAAGCATTTCAGACCCTATCTGTATGGTCGAACCTTTGATATATACACTGATCACAGACCGCTGATATATCTTTCTGGCATGACAAACCCATCCAGTAGATTGACAAAACTTAGACTGACTCTAAAAAAGCATGATTTTACTATGAATTATATGAAAGGCACGGATAACGTTACAGCCGATGCTTTATCAAGGATTCGTATTGAATCATCAGAACTCAAGACGATGTGTAACAAAACATCGGAGAAAATATTTGCAATCACAGAAGCACAAAAGGTGAAAGCAGAAAAGGAAGGACAAATCAATAAGAACAATCACGACACTAATAGGATTGGCCACCCGGGAGTAGTCGAACTTATAAAACGTCCTACCGATTGTGTGTTACTAGAAGTATTATCTGAGGAAGAATTTGATGATTTAAACAAGGAAAAATGTCTAGACAAAAATTTTAACAATTCATTATATTATGATGAAGAAAGAGAATTGATTTACATAAAACTACAATTTTGATCGGCATTGTACCTAAGGGCATTGTTGAGAAGTGTAGAAAATTTATGTAAGGATTTCAATATTGCTGAAATATGCATCATGAAAAATTCCAAGAACAAGGAATTAATAAGCGCGCTGAATAAAGAAATCATAGAAATAAACTCCGCCGGTTTTGTAATAGGATTAAAAATAAATGTTATACCAGACGTATTAACAATTAATGAAAAGGAATGTAGACAATTAATCTTGAATGATTTTCATACATTACAAACAGGAGGACACGCAGGTGTGAACCGCATGTTTAATAATATAAAATCAAAATATACTTGGTCAGGTCTAAGGTCAGATATAGAGAAGTTTGTAAGACGTTGTGACGATTGTCAGCGATATAAACACTCTGGACCTACCAAAGAACCACTAACAGTGACTACCACAGCATCAGCGTCTTTTGAGAAGGTGTTTCTCGATTTAGTAGGTCCGATAGGCAACGAAATCGGTGACGATCGATATATACTTACTCTTCGATGTGAATTAAGTAAATTTGGCGAAGCTTATCCAATACCTAATAAAGAAGCTAGCACAGTTGCAAAAGCATTCGTCACTAATTTTGTACTAAGGTATGGGATTCCCAGGGAAATAGCCCACGACCAGGGTACAGAATTTTTGTCGGAAGTGTTCAAGCAATCTTGTAATGTGTTAGGAATAAAACAGCTAAATTCAACAGCTTATCATCATGAAACGATTAGAGCCCTCGAAAATTCTCATAAGCACCTAGGCGCGTATTTAAGAATTCAAGTGGCAAAATTTGAAGATTCTTGGACCGAATGGGTACCATTTTGGACTTTTGCATACAACAACACAGTTCATACGGGAACAAAGTACAAACCGCACGACCTAGTGTTCGGGAAATTGTGTAATTTACCTTCCAACATAATGGAACAGGAAGAACCCGTGTACTACTTCGAGAATTATCCGGTTGAGTTGAAGTATCGACTTCAACAAGCATGTAAAGAAGCTAGGGATAATCTGATAGTATCGAAACTGGAACGTGTGCAAAAATCTAGGGAAAATTGTGATACAGTTAATTTTAAGATAGGTGATAAGGTATTAGTGAAAAGTGTTCCGAAAAATAAACTTGAACAATTATACAAAAGTCCTTTCGTGATTACGGAAGAAAGGAACCCCAATGAAGTGATAAAAGTAGGAAACAATCAAGTGAATATACATAAAAATAGACTAAAACTGTACCATGATTAGATAAGGAAAAATGTTGTTTGTAAAATAAAAATGAGGTAAGTCAATGGGAAAAAAATGTTAATCTGTCAATTGAACATTTTTTTTACCCCGCGTAAGGAGGTGTAGTATAGGAATCTCTCATCCCTATACGAGTTAACCTAGAATCCCGGAATTATAGAAGATGACCCTATTCATATTGAATGTTATGTAAGTATATGTTTAGATTTCGGATCTGGGCCACCAAGCAATACGTCAATATATTATACATATTAACTGGCCCAGATACCTTGACACTCTAGGCTAGTTTAGTAGAACAACAACAATAAACAGTAATGACATAATATATATATATATATATATATATATATATATATATATATATATATAACTTAAGAGATATAGAATTAAATTTTCTGAATTATGAAGATAACTTAGATAATTTAACATAGGATTATAAAGATGAATAAACGTAAAAGACTGAACCATAGGCGGGATTCGAACCCACATTTCTGGATTTCTAGTCCAGGGTGTTTACCAATTACAACACTTCGGTCCTGTTAGATTTTTATATTTTTGTAAATATAAACCTCTGAAAGGATAGTAGATCATTGATGAACACAATGCGATTCGATGCCCTACCATAGATCAACTATTCACGCACATTCATCTGAAGTTCAGTCGTTTTTTTTGAAGTAAGGATTGTAGGTTAGTACTGCTATGGTTGGCAGTTACTTGACAGCTCTTATTCAAATGACAGCATCCCGGTTCTTATATATTTCAATAGAACTGACTGAGAATTGTTCTGGGTAATTATAAACAAGTTTAAAGTTTCTTTGCCTAATTGGCCACTATCGTGTATGTAACTTAAGAGATATAGAATTAAATTTTCTGAATTATGAAGATAACTTAGATAATTTAACATAGGATTATAAAGATGAATAAACGTAAAAGACTGAACCATAGGCGGGATTCGAACCCACATTTCTGGATTTCTAGTCCAGGGTGTTTACCAATTACACCACTTCGAATCCCGCCTATGGTTCAGTCTTTTACGTTTATTCATCTTTATAATCCTATGTTGAATTATCTAAGTTATCTTCATAATTCAGAAAATTTAATTCTATATCTCTTAAGTTACATACACGATAGTGGCCAATTAGGCAAAGAAACTTTAAACTTGTTTATAATTAACCAGAACAATTCTCAGTCAGTTCTATTGAAATATATAAGAACCGGGATGCTGTCATTTGAATAAGAACTGTCAAGTAACTGCCAACCATAGCAGTACTAACCTACAATCCTTACTTCAAAAAAAACGACTGAACTTCAGATGAATGTGCGTGAATAGTTGATCTATGGTAGGGCATCGAATCGCATTGTGTTCATCAATGATCTACTATCCTTTCAGAGGTTTATATTTACAAAAATATAAAAATCTAACAGGACCGAAGTGGTGTAATTGGTAAACACCCTGGACTAGAAATCCAGAAATGTGGGTTCGAATCCCGCCTATGGTTCAGTCTTTTACGTTTATTCATCTTTATAATCCTATGTTAAATTATCTAAGTTATCTTCATAATTCAGAAAATTTAATTCTATATCTCTTAAGTTACATACACGATAGTGCCCAATTAGGCAAAGAAACTTTAAACTTGTTTATATATATATATATATATATATATATATATATATATATATATATATATATATATATATATATATATATATATATATATATATATATATATATAATTATGTAGAGCATTGAGAATAAGCAGAGTATATTCATACATCATTGATGCGGATGGATGGTATTGTGAATGATCCATACTTGTAATTATTGTTATGATTATAGAGTAAGACATTAAGCTATAATGGCGTCGAACTCTAAGTTTAGGTAAAGTGTAACCCTTTTGTAAAGTGATGTGTTTCCATCCCCTATACCCTCACCAGGACCACGGGTCAGTTTACTGCTAACCGCCCAACTTAAGATCTGATCCCCACAACGTGTCGGAGTGTTGAATCACGAGATAAAACATGTGCATGAATGTACTACCTATTCACTTTTTCACACCCAATGTATTCAACAGTCTTATAACTTCAATTTTACAGTGTGATGAATAATGAGTAGATATGATTATTATTACTCGCATTTTATTCCTCATCTGACCATCATAGTTCGTGAACGATGATGACGTCATCATCGTTCGTTAACTATGGTTGCCGGATCTTCAATTCAATGAAACACCACTTTCTCGTCGGAATCATTATGTATTTTGATACACATAAAGCTATCGTTAAATGTTCTCCCCACCCAATTTGCATGCATCATATTGATTTTACCCCATCAAAAATATGGAAATTAACATTCTGCATGTCAAGACTTTCCATTTGATACCTATAAAGCTATGGTTGACATTCATAGATCTGCCATGACAGTTCACGTGACAGATGATTCATGGATCCACCACGTCACACCCGCCAAGACACGACATGACACCTCGATGGAGACCTCACGTTACAGACGCAATGACATCTCGTTGAATTCCCACGTGACAGCCGCCATGACAAGTCTTTCCGACACCATGATGCTCTATGGTTTTGAGTTGGGTTAGCTCTATAACCTTCAGCTCTATGGTGCGTGATAGCCACCATGACACCTCCTGACAGACACCTCGTTGAAACCCCTCGTGACAGACACCTCGTCGAAGTGACTGACGTCATAATATCTCACCGCGTGACAGATCATGTGATTTCAAAACCGTACGGGTCGCACGAGTCGGACGAGTCAAACTGGTGGCGACACTTCCACGGAGCAGTCTATACCTTTATGCTGTGACGTCACACGTCTGCCCTGTGATAGCAGCCTGTCATCTTGGATTCGCACGAGTCGGACGAGTCGAACTGGTGGCGCCACCTACACGAAGCAGTCTGTACCTTCAACGATCAATACTATGACAGCTGTCACGTGGTGGGGACACCTCCACGAAGCAGTCTGTACCTTTGACCCGCCATGACAGTCGCCACGTGGTGGCGACACCTCCCCGAAGCAGCCTGTACCTTTGGTTCGAAATGACAGCTGTCCCGTGATAGTCACGTGACCCTGTGCATGTGACACACTTTATATAAGCACCCCGTATACTCTTTACAAACAACCAATCCTATGACAGCTGTCACGTTGTGGTAACATCTACACGAAGCAGCCTGTACCTTTAGCCCGCCATGACAGCTGTCACGTGGTGGTGACACCTACACGAAGCAGCCTGTACCTTTAGCCTACCATGACAGCTGTCACGTGGTGGCCACATCTTCACGAAGCGGTCTGTACCTTTGGTCTGCCATGACAGCTGTCACGTGGTGTCGACATCTCTACGAAGCAGCCTGTACCTTTGGTCCGCCATGAAAGCTGTCACGTGATAGTCGCATGACCCTGTACATGTGACACACTTTTCATACACATCCTGTATACTCTTTCATGTGACACACTTTTTATACACACCCTGTATACTCTTTACAAGTAATATCCTTATCTCACACCTCATCATATGCATCCTTTCAAAACTGATAAGGGCAAGCTCACATAGGATGCACATCGACAGCTAGACAGGAAGTGAAGACCGGATATCCTGGTCCCGAACGAGTTCATCTACTGCATTTCAATAATGACTTTCAATTGCCAAAGTCTGAATCGTAACAAATACGATTTACAAGATTCAGTTAAGAGACAAAGAAATGTGTTACTTCTTACCGAAACTTGCATTGCGCATGATAATCCGATTGAAATACCTAATTTCAATTGTATTGTTCAATTCAAACGAGATACTGTTCCAAAAGGTGGGATAGCTATTTACCGTAATAATAATAATGTAACTAATATTATGACTCCGAATATTGAAATAAATATTGCACACGTTAGCGATGTTAATGTTAGGCGCTCATTTGTTGGAGATATTTGTGCGTGCTTATGCAAACTCAGAAATGGCCCACACATAGTCATGGTAGCAATTTACATTTCTCCGAATCCAAAATTGGACGAGGTAGAGCATTTTATTCATCGTACTTTACTGGAGTACACTGAAGAAGGGTCGAAAATACTTGGTACAAATGGTAATAAATTTCCACTTATCTTGACTGGCGATTTCAACATCAACTTCGCTGATAAAAAATCAGAGCGGTTGACAACTTTTCTTTCGGAAAAATTGAATTTGAAAATGAATAATAATCCACAAGAATCCTCAACAAAATATGGGACCACCATTGACGCGGTATTTTCCAGATATTTAGAGGATATGAAGTCTCAAACTTATGTCTCTTATTTCAGTTATTCAGTAACCATAAACCTATAGTTCCAATAATAACAAATTCCTGAATAACCTACATGTATTGTAAGATAATAAAAATATTTTGAACGATATTAACTTCTCATTTATTCAATAAAAGACAAAAATTTGTTTTCTTATCGGTCACCACGCTCAAAAAGTGTAACTCGAATTAATATCAAAGAAAAGACTTGAACTAAAATATCAAAGAAGAAGAAAGTACTGCATAAATTTAAAAAAATAAATAATTATTATTGCATAAGTTGAGAAAAATGCTATGCAATAGCTTTACCGCGGCAGTCCCCGAGTGCCACACGTATCTTCTATGTTTTTTCCCGTCTTTGAGGTGTTTCCCATGAAAAACATATTTTTTAATTAATGTAATTGCATTCAAGTGCTTGACTAAATTTATATTTTATTCATTTCTTGGTTATCAAATTAGTAATCAAAGTATCTAATTTTTAAATTTTTCTAATTCAAAATTCAATTTCAGTTTATATTATACCAATAATTTGTTCGATACAAAAACTGTATCTCATTCAAATTGTTATCCAAATTCCTTTTGGAATAAAATCAAATTGTTAAGTTGGACTTTGTCTCATTTTTCTGAATATCCATCAACTACTATCCACCTCGTAGTGCCTGGATTCTTGACTGTGAATTCTAAATTTTTTAGTTTGTTATTCTTAAGCAGTTGACGCTCAGGGTAATTCACAAATCTAGAATCACAGGACATGTTTCACTACGAGCCCTGAGAATGAATATTCCAATTTGAGCTAGTTGGGGCAATTTATCACTACTGATCCTCAGGGACAGAGTGATCCATAACCGACGCATAGCGTTCCGTTTCAATTTTTTGTAGTTTTTCCTGATTTATCTCGACTTCATATTCTTTACAATCGCTATAGTGGTTAGTGAATTGCAGTAGTTGGATTTCACAGGGGCTATGGCTGCCGATTTCGTTGATATTTTTGGCTTCACACAGAAATTTAAATGCATTTCTCATTAGATAAAGCGTAATATTTCTCATTGATGGGTAGGTATTTATGTTGAGGAATTATTACATTATAATTAGGTGGGGATGTTTCCGTAGGAAGTGAGTAGAGGTGATAACAGTTATACGGAATGTTTTCTACAATTGATATCTCGATTATAAAGATTATTTGTCTATCTTGATAGTAACTTTCTACGGTCAGAATTTTTTCATACAATTGAATCGTATCAGAACTAGCTTTGAAAGGTAGTTTAGGCTTTTGTTGTGAATTTGAGATTTCGGTTGATTCGTGAAGTAAGTCTTCCGTTTCCAATATGGAAGGGTGAAATGTTTCAAGTTTTGAAAATATTACGGCATTCACTATAGTTTCTGATATTTCTTTAATAGCATTTATTGCGGATATAATTCGAACAATGAGCATTTGAAATACTAGTGCGTCTTCGAGCTTATCTACTTGTAATTGCATATGTTCCATACATGATGTCACGCACTGAAATTGTTGGTCTAATTTAACCTGATTGATGATGATTTTATTTGTAGCCTCTTCCAATTTCTGCATAGGTCTTTGAGCGATGCTGATTTGTTCTTCAACTAATGTTTTCACTTATAATCTCCCTAGTGCTTGAAGTCACGCATTTTTCTAGAAAATGCGTTCCTTCGGAAAAATTTCCGGATATTAATTCAAGGACGCGGAGGATTCGGTAAGAACATTTCACACCTGAAATCTATTTGAAAAAAAATTGAAAAATCTGACATGTTTCATTTTGAAACTTACTTTTGCAACAATGAAGTTGGCAGGTTCTTACATTTTGACGTTTATGCGATGACGCATGTTTTTGTTAAACGTTACATAATTTTATGAATTTGACGTGTTTTTCTTTTTAATCAGAAATATGGCTCGTTTTGGGAGTGAACATTCTGAAAACATGAAGATAGAAGTGGCAAATTTACCTCCTCAAAATACAAAGAGTTCAAAATTTAGCGTATGGAGGCAGTTTCTGGATTTTTGCAATAAAAGATCTTACAATGTTGAAGATCAAGCCTCATCTATAACGACTTTGGCATCAATCTTAGAAGATTATGCCTTCAACATGGAAAAGAAAAATTCATAAAATTATAAGGAATCTGTTGCTAAGGTAGGTTAAGCATTTTCAAATTCTTTGATTTGAAAAAAACATGCAAAATTGCTGAAAATAATTTTTTTGTTTTGTTTCAGGTTATGTGGAACTCCACCGCAAAGCAGCTCCAACATTTTTTTTTTTAAATTATCAGATCAAATATGATCCATTTAACGACGTGGAATTCAAAAGTGCTCGAACAGCTCGCGATGCGAGAAGAAGGCAGCTGCAAAGTGATCCAGAAAAAAGAAAGAGAAGTGCAGCAGCGTTAACAAGCCAAGATAATGAACAAATTATCAAGATATGGGACGAAGATAAACCGAATGGCTTACAAAAAAAACTCTTCTACATCGCTTCACCATTTAGTTATATCAAACGTGTGAAACGTTATTAATTATGGTTAAGGCTATTCTTTTTCCATATAATTTGAATACTAAAATGAAGGAAATATGTTATAATTGGGATAAATGAGTCGTTTTCAAAATATTGTAAGGAAATTTAATGAAAAAGTTTTTTTATTAACTGTTTTTTATTTATTTTCCGTACCCTCGTAGGAAAATGTGGTACCTAATATATGTGAAAAGTGCCTTTTATGCACTCAATAGGTAAACTACTATTTTTGTTCTCATTTTTAAATGTTTATTTGTTTCAATCAGGACAAAGTCGTTAGATAGCTGCTTACCTGAGTAAGAATAATAATAGTTGAAAAAACAAATGTACCTCTCACTCTAGTAACATAGAGGGCATTCAGTTTTTCGAACAGAATATTTATCTTTTTGTTACATTTGATTTAACATTACTAAACTCTGAGGAAAAAGTTTTTGTTGTGAAAAATGATGCCAATAGATGGTTTGAATGAAACTATAATATTCCAGTTTTGGCTGGTATTATTTGAGGAGAAAAAAATGTTCCTCTTACCTTAATAACATAGGAGGCTTCCAATTTTTCAACTCAAACATTTATCTTTGGACTACAACTAATTTTAAGCCCTATGGTGTTTGTAAATCTTGCTCTGAAATAGGAGACATTAATATGTCTCATAAAAATTTGAAGTATTTGCAATGTTTAATGAAAAAAACTGTATTAGATTCCCATCAAGAAAACCTTTTCTCAGCTATCCAGAAGATTGTGGAGGAAGATATTTCATACTTTTTAAGAAAAACCAGAATTCAGCAGAACAAAATTGCTTCCAAATATTACATCTATTATATTAAACATAGACATCTGATAGGAGTGGAAAGGGAAGATAACCATTATCCTTGTTATTCTCCATTACGAAGAGAAGAGTTCCAGTCAGAATTCTATTTAGCCTTAATGAAAGAAATATTTGGTAAATAAATATTTGTATTTATTTAGTATTATAAAATGAATAAAAACATTAAACACCAAAATTTGACCGTGCATACTGATTTTCGGATCATATGATAGCTGTAAAAAAAAAAATTTTCACTTATTAATTTTGTTCGCCTAGCTTGGCAGGAGGAGAAGAATTTCCGAAAAATTTGAAGGTTGTCATTGGTATCTGTCGAAATGAAAGTGTGTGATTGTCTTAGAATGACAGGTGTGAAATTTTCATTTTAATTTGAGAATTTGTAAGTTGTTCAATTGGTTGTCATACCTTCTTGCCTCTTCTTAGTCTAAATTACCGGTAATTGCTTTGAAAACTGATCCTAAACCGTTTATGAGCCCTCGTTCATTTATTCTATTATCAGAAGGAATTAGTTGAGTTAACGTTTTGCTAGTTTCCGTTACCTGATATTCTAATAGGTGCTGATAATTATTAATTTCTTTTCTGTACGTTGGCTCATGTTGCGTTTCATTCATAATATTTTCTACTCTAAGAGTTTGTTCATATAGATATTCAAAACTATTCTCTAGTGGTTCTGAATCTACCATCTTGATTGAAGTCCAATAATCAATAGTGTTTTGGACATTACCTTATTTTATAGGTAGTAGTCCCGGATTTTCGGTTATTTTGGAGAATCCGATTTCTTGTCCGTTTGTTTGGCGTCTCCGTTAACATTATAGGGATGTTTGGAGGATTCCTGTCATATTTTGCTTTTTGACATTTTCTCCATTTATTTATAAAGCTGGCTATTTTAATTTTCATATCAGGAAAGTGATATTTGTTCACAATTTGTTTGAGAGTTTCAGTGATACCTCGGTGATTGGTTTTACCAGTATGATAGTTGCTTATAACATTTGTTATTTTTTCGTCATCTATAAGTGGTATCTTATGGTTCTTACAACTAATAATTTCAGGTGCATTATTATTTAATAATCTTATGTACATAGAACTAAAATCTTCATCCATTTTCTCTTGATCAACATTAAAATAATAAGTTGTATTAGCCGCAGTATAGTTTTTTAAGAATTCTATAATTTCGTCCCCATTATTATTCCTTGAAATCTGTATAAAGTGTTTATTGTTTTTACCTACTTTGACATGTTTCACCTCTCTAGGATTCATTGAAACTGTTGTTATGGAATATCGGTTCGGTTTTGTTTCAATTGCGTCTTCCGAAATTGGGATACCATTTTTTGGTTCGATATTTATATTTGAATGAGAACTATCGGAAATTGTGTCTAACATTGGGGTTTCAGATAATGATATAGGTAGATTTGAATCGTCAATTACAAAATCGGGCTGTTCTAGAAGTCTGTCTGATGTACCAGGTGAAAGTGTTGCTATCTCTGATGACAGATTTTCATCTTCATCGAGGTTTGGCATGATTGAGTCTCTATCACTGTCATTTGGGTTAGATTTTGTAATAGCATTCATTAATATTCGTGAAAAGGAATCAGCGTTTGTGTTATAACGACCCTCCTTATATATTATCTAATAGTTGAATTCTTCTAATTTTAGTCGCCATCGCACAAGCTTGGAAATAGGCTCTTTCAATTTCATCAGCCACACGAGTGGGCGGTGATCGGTATACTGGGTGTCCCATTTTAATCCGCCAGTAGCGATAATTCTGAAGCAGTGCATTGAAGCAAGAAGTATTCCGGATAAAAAATCAACGGTTATGAGGGAGACATCTGATGCCGTCGACTTTGCCTCCTCAGCTCCCCGGGGGCGGCGGGAACAGGGGGCATTTTTCAAATCTTGAATGGAAACCCCTATTTTGTATTGCAGATTCGGATAGAACGTTGAAAAGTAGGTACATTTTATCCGGGTTATTTTCCACAATTGATGATAGATGACGCTGCAAACGTGAACTCCCATGAGACCCGTCTGTTCATATATCAATGCACCCTGTCAAAAAATAGCGAAAAAGTTAGTGAACATAATATCAACATATACAAACTTTAAACCTAAATACAGTTTAAAAAACCCTTTCCAGTTAATAGAGAAAATAAAAGATGTAGAACTAAAGACAAATATCAAACTTGTATCATTTGATGTCAAGAACCTTTTTCCAAGTATTCCCACACAATTGACCATCACTCTGATTGAATATCTCATAATCCGCAATAATACTTCACTGGCAATAACACAGGAAATATCAAGCTTAATCTCACTTTGCATAGACCAAAATTATTTCACAATTAACGATAAATATTACAAACAGAACACCAGACTCCCCATGGGTTCGCCATTATCTCCGTTGCTAGCAGAAATATTCATGAATTACTTGGAAATTAAGATTTTAAATTCCAATTTTCAGCACATGTTTGAATATTGGTATCGCTATGTTGACGACGTAATCGCTTGCTTTACAGGCAGTAGCCGTCAAATAATTTTTTTTCTCACCTTAATAAACAACTTACACCCAAATATAGAATTCACATTAGAGATGGAAAACAACATGTCCTTAAACTTTTTATTTAGATCTGACAATTTCACACACATGCTTTTCTTCCGCTATTTATCACAAGCCCACCCACACAGATACCACAATACACGACACTTCTTTACATACACAATCACACAAGCTAGCAGCATATAATTGCACGATACATAGATTAATTATTGTCCCATTGAGTAAAGATAATTTCCATTTAGAATTAAACAAAATCATAGACATTGCCAAAAATAACGGTTATAATGTCAAGATAATTAATAAAATACTCCAAAATAAACACAATAAAAGAGCCTTAAGCATAACTTATCCGCAAATTGATAATAAATCAGAATCAAATTTCACATGTCTAACATATTTAGGTGAACATTCACTAAAAATATCTCAATTCATTAAAAAACAGAATAAAAACGTCGCCTTTAAAACAAAAAATAACCTATGCTCGTATATTAAAAACTCGAAATCTAAAAAAGGTAACTTCAAGAAATCTGGAGTTTACAGACTGAGATGTGATGACTGTAGTGCTTTGTACATAGGACGAACTGGACGCAGTTTCAGCGTAAGGTTCAATGAACATTTGAGAAGTTACAGGCTCAAAAAAGGAGACTCTAATTACGCAAATCACCTGTTAGAACATAACCACAATTTCACTCTTAATCCTGAGATTCTACATATTCAGGAAATAGGACATAAACTCAATATATTGGAATCCATAGAAATATTGAAACACACAAAAAACAATAATAATGTAATATTAAATGATCAAATCGACACATATGATTCACCGCTTGTTAACAATTTTGTTAACACACTCCCACCATTATCCACCCCATCCCTCAATTTGTACCACATTATGATCCCTGATATTTGAGGACATACTTTTAGATTTAGCTTTAGTTGATAACTCCTCGCTTTGATAATGCCACAGTGTGGTGAAACAATTTGTCAGCATTTTTAAATTGAATGTTAAAAGTTTTGTGTGAAATTCGAGTTTTATTCTCTAACTTCCGAAGTTAACGTATTCATATTTTTATACATATTGACAATAATTATGACAAGTCATTTAAGGTATCATTTCCTGTATATTATCTATTATAGCCTCTGTGCATCTATTCACGACACATCTGTGAGTCGGTTAAGATGGGATTCTTGTGTGAATTTGTCATCAGCCGACGAAGTGTTATTGATGAGTTGACTTGGCTTATTTATATGGGTACTCCTAAGAATGGTTGTGTTGGCTGAGATTTCTGGTCAACACATATGTAGCCAACGATAGCAGCTACTACCCTTCTTTACAGACCTTTTATGTCTTGAACTTGCGTGAAATAAACGACTTTTAGAATATATAACATTCACACAAAGCTCATCCATCGAGCAACCTCATTACATTTCAAAACACTCAAATCAAATTCATTCAACCAGCAACATCATCACATTGCTATAGCAATCACATCAACATCACTTCAGCAAGCAACATCAACACTTGCAATAACATTAACATATCATCAATCTTATAATCAAACGTTAACCTAGAGGTTTACAACTTTGGGGGAACTAGCCTTCATAAATGAGGCATTCAGTTGATTCAGTGTAGTTTGTACATAACTGTATATAGGTGAGAATGAATAACTTAAAATCATCAAGTGCTATTTCTTCAACCTACTACCATCATACTGAGTCATACAAGAAGTGTTAACAACAGCAGCATACAGCACATGGTCCTCCGAGCCGGATTACTCAAGAAATCAGCGAATCCTGTCCATCAGTAACCAACCTGGTGCAGCATAGCGTTTCGAGCATTCCTTTGAATTGGTGATTCAATTTTCCTAAATCATACCTGTATATTCTTTTAAATGTTGATATTGCCTTAGTCTGTGTTGATTTGTGTAAATCGTGATGGATCAACTCAAAAAATTGAATTTACGCAGGGGTCAAATCAGAGCTTAAGTCATTAGATTTTCTCATTTCGTAGATAATATTGATACAAATACATTAAACGATACTCCAATCACAGATATTCAGAATCGACTAGAACATTTCAAACAACATTCAGATAATTTTGAGGAAGTTCAATCATCAATTGAAGATTTATCAACAGAACAAGTAGTCGATTCGAATGAATGGGAAGTTTCTGGAACTTCATATTACAAGCTAATAGCAGGAGTACAAACGCTAATAAAGTCATATTCAAGCAACATTCCTAATATTTCTAACAGCTCTGAAAAGTTAACCCAAGGTAATATTCAAGATATTAAATTAGCAACTATTCATTTACCCACGTTTAATGGTGATCATGAACACTGGCTAGAGTTCCGTGATTCGTTCAAAGCGTTAATACATGAAAAAAATTATATATCAGGAATACAAAAATTTTATTATTTGTAGTCTTCTCTCAAACATGAAGTTACTCCAAGAAAGAAACGAGAATAAAAAATTGATTATTCACAATCATTTAAAGGCCATTTTTGATATGCCGGGAATGAATAATGAATCGCATTATCATTTAAGGCGAATATCAGATAACGTCTTCAAACATTTGCGATCATTGAAGAGGTTGGGGCAACCCACCGATTCATGGGATACTTCACTTATTTATATAACTGTTAATGAATTTGATATTGTTACACGCCGTGATTGGGAATGTTATCAATGTCAAACAGAGCTACCTGACATGAAAGATATGAACACGTTCTTAAACAATGAATGCAGACTTTTGGAAACCCTTGAATACAAACGAACGAACCCTAAACCGAATAAACAACATGTTCATCCAAATCAAAATCAAACATCAAAATCTAATATTGAATTCAAATGTCTCTTATCTGAAGGTACTCATTCGCTGTACAATTGTTCAACATTCATCAAATTGTCAGTTGACTCGCGTATTACTGAGTTTAAAAAATTAAATATTGTTTCAATTGTCTCAGAAACAATCATTCCACTCGAGGTTGTAGATCGATATTATGTAGAAAATGTAACAAAAAGCATAATACTATGTTACACTTGGAATTCACAAATAGCAACTCATTTACTCATAAACAAAGGGACTCTGGAAAGTGTGTAACTAGTGGTACAACACAAGTCAATGAAGAACCGGCATGTGAATCAATCCAAGACATTCAAAACTCACAATCACTAGTCTCCAATCACACAAGTCAGAATAGTATAAATATGTCACAAATATTACTTTCTACAGCTTATATTCAAATTCAAGATAAATTTGGCAAATTACATAATTGTCGGGCTTTATTAGATTCAGGATCGCAATCTAATTTTGTTACCGAAGAATTGTGTACAAAGTTAGGTATTGATAAACAAAGGGAAGATATATCAGTAGTAGGGATTAATCAGTCCCAATCAAATATAAAACAAAAGGCACAATTAAAAATCATGTCTATTATCAATTCATACACAACAGTATCTTGTTTAATTTCACCAAACATTACTGAAAATCTACCTTTCATGTCATTTGACCCGTCATTTTTGAACATTCCACAAAATATTCAACCAGCTTTCCGAATACAGTAAAATTGATATGCTGTCAGGGGCTACTATTTTCTGGGAATTGTTATGAGTTGAGCAGTTAAAATTAGGCAAACATCAGCCAACTCTGCAGAAAACTCAATTTGGCTAGATCAATTCTGGAACTCTCAATGCTCGAACACAAGTGTATATCGATAAAACTATCAGCAATTGCACCATTGATAATACTAACGGAGATATTGAGAAAAATATGTTGAAAGTAGATGAACACCACTACTTCTACGATCAAGAACCAAGATGGCGGCCATAGGGGGGTCGGTGATAAGGAATGGATGTGTGTGATAAGGTGTGAGATAAGGATATGTTGTTTGTAAAGAGTATACAGGGTGCGTACAAAAAGTGTGTCACATGTACAGGGTCACGTGACTATCACGAGGCAGCTGCCATCGAGTATACAGGGTGTGTACAAAAAGTGTGTCACATGTACAGGGGTCATGTGACTATCACATGACAGCTGTCATGGCGGACCTAAGGTACAGATTGCTTCGTGGAGATGTCACCACCACGTGACAGCTGTCATGGTGGACCTAAGGTACAGACTGCTCCGTGGAGGTGTCACCACCATGTGACAGCTGTCATGGCGGACCTAAGGTACAGATTGCTTCGTGGAGATGTCACCACCACGTGACAGCTGTCATGGTGGACCTAAGGTACAGACTGCTCCGTGGAGGTGTCACCACCACGCGACAGCTGTCATGGCGGGCCTAAGGTATAGACTGCTTCGTGGAGATGTCACCACCACGTGACAGCTGTCATGGTGGACCTAAGGTACAGATTGCTTTGTAGAGGTGTCGCCACCATATGACAGCAGTCTCATGGCAGACCAAAGGTACAGACTGCTCCGTGGAGGTGTCACCACCACGTGACAGCTGTCATGGTAGGTCCAAGGTACAGACTGCCACCAGTTCGACTCATGCGACTCGAAAGCGACTCGCAAGCGACTCGCAAGCGACTCGGAAGCGACTCGGAAGCGACTCGCAAGCGACTCGGAAGCGACTCGGAAGCGACTCGCAAGCGACTCGGAAGCGACTCGGAAGCGACTCGGAAGCGACTCGCAAGCGACTCAAACGACTTGAGGTCGTTTATGATGTGTGTGTGTGTGTGGGAAGAGGTGTATGAGAAATGAAATATCAAATATTAATAATATTTCTTATTTTGGAGAAAGTACATTCTTATTTTGGAAGTATGATGGTGAGAAACCAATGTTGTAGATTATCGACATGGTGGACTGTACACATATATTTCCCTCCATCATTGCGATGATTTAGGCAGCTCAGTCTGTTTGTCGGGTCGAATTTCCCCGTTTGACATGGGGTGTTGTCGAAACTGCACACATCTACGATTCGTGGAAAGATATCTAGCTCCACACACTTTTTCGTGAGAAATTCGGCTTTTTGATGTCCTCGAACATATATAATGTCGGCTGCACACAGTAGAGTCAATCTTAGAATATTATCAATTTCTTCATATTCCACATCGCCCGATGTATATTCCAAACCATGACAAAAATGTTCCAAATACCAAACAGACTTTCGATCCTTCTCACTTAACATCGTAAGCGGTACGGCTGGCTTAAACAACGAATAATGTCGTTTGAACCCAATTTGTATAGACATTTCTTTGGAATGAAAGACATCATCGATGATGAACCCCTGCATATCAACCAATGCTATTCTCATGATGACTCGTTCTAAACTGATCGGGCGACGTAGTCGTTAGGCAGTATGTTTTAGATTAGACTCTTCACTATTTCCGAGAGGGGATAGTACTCCATCAAACAATCGTGAATGATGATGCAATATGCTTTCGTATTGGCTGAAAATCCCTTATCTGCCTCGATTCCCAATCGCACATCAACAGTTGCAGATTTCACTGCTTCCTCCTGTTTCGAACAATCGATTATGTAGAGGGCGCGTTTTTTGAAACTGGTGTAATCCAACATTGGTTGTTTCACAGCCGACGAGGAATTTCTATAGCTAGAGTAGAACTCTGTATAGTTATGGTGGGCGAGCGTGAAATCATCCTTGGCAAAGTCCAAGTTCATTCGCTCGTTGGGGTAATATTCGCCGTTTAGAGATAAGCGAATACTTGTTATATCCAGATGGTCAAATATTGTGGGGTTAGCCTTCACATTGTTCCTTTTGTCCGTTTGAAAGAATACTATGACATAGCGAGGTTTTTCAACTGCTGCACTAGTCTTGACCGCCCAAATTTCTCGTCGGGCCTCGCTTGTTATGGCAGGAAGCTCATGGCATTCCCACTTCCGGAATGGAATTAGGATGGGTGAATCACTCTTGATTGCTCGCAATAGCTTTTCTCTAATTATATCGTTGGGATAGATATACTTCACTTTCAATTCCATGCTATCAATCAGGAATTTGATGGTGGTCGTGGCGGTTTCAATGTTAACGCTATCGTTATCGTTTCGAGCACGTACCAGTCGAATAGTCTGCCTACCGAATGTAATCATCGGGTAATCGTTGAAAATGTTGAATATATGCTTCAGCGGAATCAATAGACTGAATGATTTAGTTTCGTGCAGGACTACGCTCTCAAGGGGATACAACCAACTAGCGGTAGCCATATGCGTAGAAGCTGTAGGAGCATAGCAGGTGAATGCTCGAACAGCGCTGACTATACCAGGATCTCGAACTGTTTCGATGTCCCTACCACTCTCAATGTACGAGCAAGAGTCGAAAAGGAAGGCTCCATAATTCGGCAACAATATAACATTACCTCCACCCTTCACTTCGATTTTCCCCTTGATCGCCAATAGAGTATCCTTCATGGAAAAAAACGCGTCCACTTGATTTATTCCAAACTCCACGATGTCGCTGTTATTGAAGGCTTTAACGAACGGTGTAATCGATCTATACTCGGCTTTCCGAATCGACTCGTCGAATTTCGGCTGCTGGTATAAATCGAAAATTGAAGAGATAACATTGTTATCTCCATTATCATCTACACCACCGAACTTTCGCTTATTAGACATTTTTATTTAAGGCGAAACCCTAAAGATTGTAGAACTAATCGGTTGGCTTTGGTGAGTGGTAGTAGCTCTCGCACTTTGAACGTTTTGTTGAAGACTGATGAATATGAAGCGTGCGAGGTTCTTTTATTGCCAACAGCACCAGCAACAACTAGACCCATATTCTGTTCTCAGACTTCTTGTAAATGTAGATGTAGAACACTTTCTTCACCACGGAAATTCATCGGATTCGAATGCTGATCTAGAGCGAGTACGGTGATGTTGGTAATTTCAGCGATATCTGACACTGGTAAATATAGAGGATTCCTCGGACGTTCTACAATTCTATAGCCGGGATCGTCGGTGATGGGAAAGTCGTAGATCGTATGCGCAGGTCTATCTCGGTAGAAGGCTCCTACGGTAATGCTTGATTCGAACCGGATTTTGCTTACTTTTATAATGTTGACAGGCAAATCGGACATGTGCACCACACCCTTTTCCAAGACTTTACGCGAAAACCCCAATATTTTACCCCAGCTATCTTCCTCAACAAACGAAATGTCATGGTTCTGATGAAATATCTCACACTTTAATGTATTGTTATTGGGCTTCAGCGAGAAGACATCTTCTTTTACGTTCAATCTCTTCCGAATCAATTCTTCAATGTCGGATATTTCGTAGTTGCCCGAAGGTATTTCGATTGTTTTCAAAGTCTTTCCATCGCCCCCCAAATAGTAAAATTTTTCGTTCTCGATATTCGGTATTGAGTTATAAGAAGTAAATCCCAACAAAGCCAAATAGTATCGCTTATCAGGCTTCAACTCTATCGAATTCTGCGGTGTGAACGAGAATATATGGTTGGTGCTTGTTAGCGTGAATAACTGCGACATGATACTGATAAGAATTTATTGCGACATTTCTATTTATATTTTAACATTAATAGATGGAATAAGTATGATTTTATAAAGTATGGGTCGTCTCTGCACACTTCATTAATCAACACCTGCTTCTCATGCTGCGTTATTCCCTCGGTCTCCATGACCTTGGAAATCTGTTCAGATAAACATTGTGAACATAGTTTGCGTGGAGGTGGTAGACAATCACAATCTTCATCGATATGTTCCGTACACTGCATATGACGGTAAAGGGATTTGAACATATATTTCGGAACCTCATTTTGATTGAGAGACACCAAATCCAAATGTTTTAGAATGTATTGCATCGGCAGAAATAACAAGTCTCTTTTGGTCAGCTCGCTTGAAGGTTTTTCCATTGCCTTTATTAGATTATCATATACGTATCGGATGATTGATGACATTCCAGCTCTCGGAACATCAACAGAAAGTTGTTGCATAATCTTTGCGATAAATTTATCGTAGGGCTCCGACATGACTGCACACGTCAGATGTTTACGTAGAACTGAGAAATTTCAAACATAAATGTCCACAAATCACCTGATCATACTTTTGATAGGTGTCGTTATTATAGAGAATTCTAACCCCACCACCACCCAGATATCGAACTAGTTCCTTTGGGGGTTTTAAATTTCCAAAAGAGTCAAAGTATTCCACTTGATTATTTATTTTTCTAAAGGCCACCCAATGAGTACCGTTGTTTTTGACCGAATCCAAATTCATAATGGCGCATTCTTGCCTCCAGGGGCGTCTCTTAGGTAAATTGTCTCGCATAAAGACACCTCGAAAATGTGGTATTTTCATTTTCTTCGCGAAACGCACCAAATCCACGTCGTACAACGGTCTATTGGGTAGCTCTATTGGAAATTTTTTTGTTGTTTCTTCAAAAACAGTCCAAATCCTCCTTTCGCATTCTTCCGCAAGTATAATCCTTTACCTAATGACTCCATAGCTGCATGATGACGCTGATCCTCTTCAAGTTTCTTTTTGGCGTTTTTAGCGTTAACTACTGTGATGGATATGGCACTTGCACCACCCGCCACAGACCCTAAGGCCCCCAACGCCCCCAAAATAGGTAGTAATAACGGGAGGAATCCTCCAGATTTCGGTAGGGGTATTATGCGTGGTATTTTAACACGCTTCTTACCTCCGACTCGCTTAATCGCTATTCGTGCAGCTTTCAATGCATTCATAGCAGACTTTCGCAACGATGCAGACGGTTCCATAGACTTTGAAATATGTCCAACGATATCTTTCCGAAAGCAACATCCTCCACGACGACCACCAGCACGTTTCCTAAGACCCATTCCTAGTTTACGTTTAACTTTCATTCCTCCGGTAACCAATAGACTAGCTAGTCTTTCACCAGCCTTAGCGTCCTTGGATTTGTGTTGGGAATAAGCTATGTCGTGCTCGCGACAGGCCGAATCCAACTGATTAACACCTTTATAGCCACGCGCAAGTCGCTTCTCTAGCTTAGTACCTGGTCCACAGAATTGATATGATGGAATATGTACTTCGAACGGGAGACTGTTTATGAGCGAATTCAACAAACCTTCACCCTGATAGATCAACATTGATACTGAGCTCGCGATCTTCGAACGTTTCTATTTATATATACAAACATCAGATTTGAACTACCTCACAATATGAAGACCGTCCAACAAGAGCAGACACTGCCCATCGAGAATTTAGACATAGGGCAGACGAATACTAATCGCGTAGGTAAACATGGTAAATTGTTACCAGACTCTTTTCGTGCGATAATTTGTGGACCTAGTGGGTGTGGTAAAACGAACGTGATGTTATCGCTATTATTCAATCCGAATGGGGCAAAGTTCAAAAACGTCTACGTATACTCAAAGTCGTTGTATCAGCCCAAGTATCAACTGTTGCAGGAAGTTTTAGATCGTGTTAAAGGTGTTGGCTATTTTCCCTATGAAGACAACGAGGAAATAATAAGTCCGAATGAGGCTAGAGCTAATTCCATATTTCTTTTTGATGACATCGCATGCGAAGGCCAGCAAAAAATTTGGGGATACTATTCCATGTGTAGACATAAGAATATCGATGCGGCATATCTGTGCCAAACGTACTCGAAAATTCCGAAACAATTGATCCGTGACAATTGTAATTTGATCGTTCTTTTTAAGCAGGACGAGATCAATTTGAAGCATGTATTTGATGAGCACGTATCACCAGACGTCGATTTCAATCAGTTCAAGAAGATGTGCGCCATGTGTTGGTCGGATAATTTTGGAACTTTGGTCATTGCTAAGGATTTCGACTTGAACGACGGCAGATACCGCAAAGGTTTCGATGTATATATAAAAACGTGAATTGTTAAATTTAGTCCAAATACAAGATGGATGCTGAACAGTTAGCACGTAAGCGAAAAATCTTCGAATTGAGTAAGTCTATAAGAAAGAAATATCTAGCCTTGAAACTAGGTAAATCTGAAGAAGACGAATCAATAGAACAACTGTTCAAACCTATCGCCACACCATTGAAAGCGATCGTTAAAAAAATTAAACATCCTGCTGCGCAGTCGATGAAAAAAGAAATAAAATTAGAACCTAAAGATGATGTCGATGATGAGGAAGAGGAGGGGGAGGAGGATGACGACGCGTTCGATGATGCTATGACTGAGATTGAACCTTCAATTACAAATTATCCGCCACAAGTGCGTAAATACGTTCAAGATCATTGGGAAAACAGCAAGAAAATCGATAAAGTATATGGACCTGTTTATGATGCGAGCTCTACCGGGTGGATTCTCGGTTTTAAAAACATAATATTCGGTGAGAATATCGAAACCGTAGGATATAGCGCACAGGGAACACCTGGATTGTACGAGCTCATAGTCTACAAAACACCCAGAAAATTCACGAATAAAGATCGAGCAGCATACAAAGAAATTTTAAGGTTAACAAATGCACATAAAAATATTAACGGTCGTTTGAAGGGTACCAATGCGCCAAAGTACATGTCCATAATTAAACCTATGTTTCAATCAACCTCGTCGTCAGAGACGACTTCGACAGTAGCAAGCGGTAGCGGTTTACATTTGACATACAACAAGAAGCCTATGGAACATATTTTTTGGGATGATCCAAACGAGCTGGTGGACCGACTAAAACTACTGATGGCATCGCAACAAGCTGGAAATACTTCGCACGATAACGAAATTGTCGCTATAATAAATGAACTAAGAGAGGCGGACATCATATATTAGTATTGATTACTTCCACCTCACAGCATTTATATAATGAGTCCTGATAAGTTCGGTAGGCGATCTGCGTTGTCGGGCGATAGCATCATCGATGTTTTCAAACGCAAATCGATGTTTATGAACATTTTAAGGCACACGCCCGACGGTGATGTGGATATGGAAAATTTGAAAATTTGCAATGTGAAAATACCTATATCCGCTAATGATGTTACGAACAAAGTATATGTAGATAACGCCATCACTAAAGTGGATACGAATATAAACGAAGAATTGAAGATTCTCCGTACCGAAATACAGTCATACAAAAATCAAAGTTATGTTCACTCTGCAGCCATAAAACAGAGTATACAGGATGAGAATAAAAAAATCACCGACCCACTGATTGATTCTACAACACAAAATAGAATTAAAATTGAAAAACTTGTAGATGGTATGATAGCATCGTCCAAAGCTACTGAAGCGAATGAGCTGAATCTTGAAAAATTATTGAAGAAAATGCGTGAAGACTATAAAACACTCATCAGTAACGATCAAGAAAACACTTCAAAATATGCCAACCTGTTCGAAAGTATACAGGCCATCAATAGTGAACTGATAACTATAGAATTAGACTATAAAACGCGCAGTACTAATGATCAGGCCTTGATCGCACGTATACAGACCATCGAAAGCAATCTATCACAAATAGAACAAGCGATTATTATCACCAGTTTGGAGACGGCTGCGGAGACGATAACAAAAAAAGCAAGAGGTGAAGCCTCACCACATCATCATCATCCCTATAAAAGAGCTCCTACCACCTCCCCACCACCACAAAAGTTATTAGCTCCGTCAACGCAGATCGATCCAAAAAATGATGAAGGGTAAAGCGCAGGTGGTTGATGAGCTTCATAAGCCTGTTAGAAAGAATTTTAAACGTCGCAGAACAATCATAAAAGGGTTGGATGACTTGTGGCAAATGGATCTTGCTGAAATGGGTAATTATGCGCGCGAAAATCGAGGGTTTAAATACATTTTGGTGGTGATCGATTGCTTCTCGAAATTTCTATGGACACGCCCGCTGAAAACGAAATCGGCCGAAGAGGTTCGGAAAGCAGTCAATTCTATATTACTAGAAGGACATCGTACGCCTAGGAACCTACAAAGCGATCAAGGTAAAGAATTCTTCAACAGACACTTTGACGAGCTAATGAAAAAACATAAAATCAACCATTATAATACGTATTCTGTGAAGAAAGCCACCATTGCTGAACGTGTCATTCGAACGTTGAAAGAAGCGATCTACAAGCGATTCAGTCTGAGCGGGAAATACAAATGGGTGGATACACTTCAAGAAGTCACCGAAAAATATAATCAACGTAAACATAGAACTATAAAAATGGCTCCGTTCAAGGTTACGAAACAGAATGGAAGTCGCATATTGAAGCAATCTTACTCACACATTAAGTTGGCCCTACCTCACAAATACCACGTGGGGGAGATTGTGCGAATAAGTAAAGCTAAACATATTTTTGAGAAGGGATTTACGCCCAATTGGAGTGCGGAATTATTTAAAATCATCAAAATTAAAATTACCAACCCGGTCACATATCTACTAGAAGATATGACCAACGCACCAATCAGCGGTTGTTTCTACCAGGAAGAATTGCAGAAAACCAAACAGCCAGACGTTTATTTGATTAAGAAGGTGCTCCGAAAAAAGGGTAACAAAATGTATGTAAAATGGTACGGTATGAAAGAGAAAAAATGGATTGAAAATTCTGAAGTTGTATAATGTGCTACTGCGCATGTCTTCCATTTGACTGGTGGTTCAAGCAAGTGGTGGAAGTCAAATAATCGAATCAGTCTGCGTGAAAATGTCTTCGCAACAGTTTTGCTCATAATGTAATTACCACCGTGTACGATGCAAAACAATTTAAAAGTCCGCCAAATTTGATGGAAAACATCGAAGAATTACAATTACCCTCGAAAAATTGGATAATCGCAGGAGAATTTGTAACGTTCATTATTGGAGCTGTGAAAGAATGCGCGTATGTGGATATTTTTTATTTCGGAGGAGATTTCAACCCATCCGAAAACGACTGGGAGATAATTGATATGAATGTTGAAGGCTACTTTATATACGAAAATAGATGGAAGAATTTCATATTACACCAAGTTCCCGATATAATCCCAAAACCAGGATCGTATATACTCGATTGTTACAGAGTGCTACAGAGTGAAATTGATGTTGATTTTTATCGGGTCGCGCTTCTCCCTTACCGGAGTGAAATAATGGATCTACGAGGGATTCGTAGAGGATCTCCTAATAAAACTTTCTTCTTCGACTCGTGTGGGGAACGCAACCAACACCACAAATTTTCTCCTTCCCCAACACTACAAGTTTTATGCTTCGATGTTCTCATCCAAACTTCCGATCACATCAAAGAAATATGCTGCTAATGAGCTGCGCATGTGCGAGGTGTAAATATTTGGTTTGAGGGTCAGGTTCTAGTGAATCGAGAACAGTTTTAATAAGATGTTGTCCCAGGATAGTGTTGGTGAAGATAGTAGCAGCAGCAGTTTTTTCGAGTTGGATCGGCTTTTAGAAGAGTTTGAGATGAAGGCAAACGACGAGCCATTCCTATTGATGAATACAACGTACCCGTTGGTGGGGGCAAGTTATGAAATCAAATGTGGATTGAGTCCTGTGCGAACCCTCTCACCTACAATCTCACTCATTCAACTTACCCAAAATTGTAAAGTCAGCTTTAGCCTGCTGGAATGGATCGATTTCATCGATATTCTACGAGTGAAAATCATCGAATTCTTCACAAGTCTAGAATCAGATTTCGATGGGGCTCCCATATTATCCGATGAATACTGTCAAATAGTTCAACTTGTGTACTTTAATAATGTTAAATCACTTCAAGTTACAAAGCACAATATCCATGTGTGGTTGTGTGAGGAAGATGTTCGAGAAATAATTCGAATCAACGATGAAGTGCTATCACATCGAATGTCTTTTCTGGAACATTTTGGATTTTCCACATACTATCATAATGTTATTGATATGATTAAAAGTACGAGAGACCAGCATCAGCAGCCCGATAAAATGGCCCTCCTGTATTGTTTTATCGGTATTTCGCCCGACTGTTTATCAACCAATACACTTAGAGAAATGTTATTTTTCTATAAAAATAAAGTTATGTATGATTTTGAACAATAAAAATTGATGCTATTATTATTTTTTGGTTTATTAAAATACCCAACTTCCTCATAAAATATTTAATAGGATGAAGAAAAATACATACAGCCAATTATATATATATATATATATATATATATATATATATATAGATATATATATATATATATATATATATATATATATATATATATATATATATATATATATATATATATATATATATATATATATATATATATATATATATATATATATATATATATATATATATATATATATCTATATACATCAAAAATGTGTATAATTATACTTACTTACAAAATATCTTAACCCCACTAATTTAAAACAAAAATACATATATAATTTACACAACTACTACTACCCAAATTTAAAAACATCAAAAATCTTAATTCTAACCTAAAGAATAGTGTCCATAAGGTAGGGTGCTTGTTTTATCCCCCAATATAAGCCGTTTATCATCAAAGGGGCTCAAAGCGATTTTATTCTGCTCAATTGTGTATAACTTAAGGTCAAAAGAGCGGATAGATCTCTGGACGCGATACATCTCTATGTTCTCTTCCAGACATCTAACGTAGTCCTCGAATGTTATCGTATTTCGTAAGACATACTCGCGCACCCTTTGGCTTTCTTTGTGACATCATCATCGCGATTTTGATTTTGGACAGTGAAGCTGTACATTTTTGCCCGCAAACCAACGAACTTATCCATGAGGAGCTTTTTGTTCTCGTCCTTCATTAGGCCTACTACTTTTTTGTTGACCTGCGGAATATTAAAGAGGTTGTCTGGAGCATAATCACTCGTATCAAATTTTCCGATATTTCTATTTATAATTGACTCATAAATGTCATCGTTTGTAATAATATGGTAAATCAAACTGTCAGTATCAGTGTAACATAATCGCATCAATGCAGGGTCTTTGTATGATTTCAACATGAAGCCATAATGAAAATCGTAAACGCAGGTTTTGGAGATGTCCAAAATAGACATCCCCACTTAGATGGGTTTGTTGAATAAAACTTCTAATTTATTCTGTTCTATGGCTACCAAATTCTCCTCAAATATCTTGCTGCTATTGAAATTAGGTTGAGAAATATAATAGCGAGCCCCATAGGGCCCATACCATTTATTAACTAATCTAACTAGTCTATGCTTCCGTACATTCTCCATAGATTTACCGAAAATTGCGTTGATTAGCAGCTTGAAGAGGGCTATTTCAAACGCATTTTTAGAAGCTGCCCTCAATCTAGTGTTGAGATCTATGTATGCTTTAAGCCACGGAGCTTGCTTAAATTCCAAAAATCTATGGACTTTTTTCAACACCATCCCCAGCGCCAAACATTGTTTTAAATTTCTATAGTGAATGATATATTTCGATTTATTGTGGAGAGTTGTTAGTAATTTAGGTAATTTGCTGTTGGGTGGTGCTGTGTGAGTGGGACAAAGAGGGAGATCTTTATGCAGATCATGTAGTTCAGCTGGGTAATCTAATTCGACTTCCAATATGTAGCCAATTCGACTTTCGTCTGAGACGTTTCTTACGTCTACATCATCGAGATTTTCAACCCACTTGAACCCATCATGAGGCAAATATTGAATCATAGCCCATCCGTACAAATTACAAACGTCAAAATACATGAGGTAACTTGTCTCTTTTTCGGGGTCGTGATTATTCATGTATTTATTATTGGCCTTTGCAAATCGATTACTGCATTGGCTCACACCTCCACGAATTCCCTTCTCCACAAATAAGACCATATCGATGTCTTTCAAATATTGTAAAGATACATTCGTATATTTCAACATACAGTCCCACGTGAAGGAGGGAACCGTGAAATAGTGGGCCGGATCTAAAGCAAAAAGATCCATACATTTGCTGCGAAAATTCTCAAATACATCGGCCAATAATAAAACATCTGTCTTCAAATATAAATCTGAATAATCACCTAAATTTCCACAATTAAAACTAGTCCAAATTGTTTGAGCATGCCTACAATCATCCTCACTTATCGATTCGTCGCGTGATTTATTAAAAAATTTCTCCATTGGAGGAAGATTTTCCTTATTCAATTTACCCCATTCATCTAAGTGTTCATAGGGAAATACTCCCTTACGAGTTAGTAATTTAAATTTATCATCGGATAAGTGCGCAAACTCGCTTTTCAAAATATTCGAATCCTCCACCTTCAAATATGACACTAATTTGTCCAAGCTTGAATCTAAAAACCTACATGAATCGATGAAACGAAATTTAACCACGGAATTCTTCGTACTTCTAGTGAAACTTATATACTTCTCTTTATTGATTGGGAGTACTTGAATATTTTGTTTGGACGATTTGGCTATATCTCGAATCAGCAAAAACATATCGTACCCACTGAGGTTATGAGCCACAACAGGCACTACGAATCGATATTTATAATTAATATTACAATCTTGATGGGCTAATCCTCGATATTTGCCAGTGAAATGGCAATGATCTCTAACACGAACATCCTCCTCTTCGAACTGTCTCTCGCAAATACGACATTTCGTTTCCTTCATTATATCGAGGAAACTAAAACCATTCAAGTCCATAGGTACAATAGATTTAAGTTTTAGATCGATAAATTCCCCAATTTTATCTAGTTCATCTGTCAACCATTTGGCCGGGTCTAATCCTCTATAACTATCAAATCGTGATAGGGAATTGTTAAATTGGCATTTTAAATAATACTCAACACTATACGCCTCGTGTAGCTGGGTTTTGTTCGTATATGAACTTACATTAGATTGAGAGCAGTTCTGAATAGGTAATAGGAGAGCTTCAAAGTCAAAATAAATAATAAATGGTATGGGTAGTTTGTTTGAGTGATTCTTGAATTTCAAATAATCATCTTGGGGGAAAGTAATTTTACACATGTTCATTTTACCACAATCCTCAATGTGATTTTTATACTTATTCTCACTATAAAAATTATTTAAATATCTCTCACACAAGTAAGTTTTGTTGTGCGAGCTAATTTGAGAATTTACAAGTCTTGATAAATTTTTAATTAGACAATAGTGAAATTTAACGGTGGGATCAATGAAATTTGGGAATTTCGCAGGTTCTACATAGCGATAATATTTATCTTGGATTAATAGTAAATTAAAATGCCTCTCTAATTTATTTTCAGTTAAATATGCAGGGAGAACCTTCAATTTCTCCACATGTTCGCTCTGCTGCTGCTCATTACCCCCACATAATTCCAAAACGAATACATGAATTGAAATATTGTTATTTTTCTCGAAAGTTGGAATTTGTGATATAGGAAGGGGGAATGTTAGATTTTGTAAATTTAAAACATTACTGAAATGTGGATATGATGAAACACGAGCTGTATTTGCTGCTGCTGGATGTAGTCCTGCTGTTACTGCCCAGGCAAAACAGTATTCATCGTAATTTTTAATATTAATAACAGCACGCTTCAAGAGTATTTCTTTGGGGAGAACGATATACGAAGAGCCTGAATTGATGGTTTCATGCTTATTTATATCCACCCCCAAACTGATAACCTCCCTAATGCTCCACCCCGAGTCGCGTTCTAAAAAATCATCCAGCTTTACTTGGAGTTTATCAATTACATTCTCCTTGAACCACTCCAATAAATTTGTAAAAGCATCTATTGGAGCGGACTTGGTGTGGAAATATTCATACTCTGTTTGGATAAGCTCGTCGATCGCATTGAGCCGCATATATTCCCCACAAAATGTAGTGTTTACCTTAATGAAATTGTATGTATGTAAAATTTTGGTGATTCTAGGACTGAAAAGATGAAAAGCATCATATAAAAAATTTATCGGGTCTAAATGTGAAATGTTCGTTATAAAGCCAGTTCGAATTCGTTGTGAAAATGCGCATTTACCTTCCTCTCAACGGATTCGCTCACTACGGTTCTTATTAGTTGTGGGTGGTTTATTTCGAACCCCTAATAAAATTTTGAATCTTTTTAAATGCCCAATATTACATTGAAGTTGGTTCTTACAGGGTAAATTCAAGGTGTCTTTGGTTAAATGCCTGGAAAAAGTCCTAATGTACTTTGTACAGAAACCTATCCACTTTGTTATTTCCTGAGGGGATAATTTCGATTTTAATAAATCCCGTTGAGCCTCATTGATAATTTTCACAATCTCCCCACTGATTTTAGCGATTGAAACCATAGTTGAAAATAAAACAAGCAGCCTACCTTATGATATATAAGAACAGTACAGGAGGGATGTTGCCGTTAGTGGTGTTGCTGTAAGGTTCTCTCTCTCTCAACTCCTGGGAGGCAATTCGCAGAATTCTATTTTTGCACAAGATTTTCCTGCCCCAATCGCTTCTTCCCCTCGATATATTAATGTGGTGTTCTGTCCCTTATTGATGATATCGATTATGGGGATAAGCGCTGTTGTTAGTCGCTTAGGCAGGAAAACAGTTAGGTCGCCTTCTAATTCTGCTAAAACAGCCTCCCCAAATTTAGTGTGTACTGTTTTCAAATTTGAAATTAAATGTGGTACATCTAATTTTAAGTCTGCAATCTTTGTAGGTGTTGCCCTCTGCAATAGTGAAATTTGATTCAGTTTGGAGAAATCCATTTTTACTTTATTTTAAAAAATCTAAAACAAATCGATGGAAGTTAGCAGTGAAGAATTATTTTTGTGTGTATGTGTTGAATTTACCTCCACCAAAATTGAAGATTAATAAATACACCAAAATATTATTAAATATCTACTAAGCAAATTGTATAAAAGAAGATTAATAAATACTTTCAAAAAAGTTAAAGTTCTACCAGTATATTTTTTAAGAAAAGAAAAAATAAATATTCCCTACATATAAATTAACCCTACATAGGAAAATAATGTTTAAGTTAATTAATAAAATAAACTCACCTAGATTTTAGCACTCACAAAAACACGTCTGGTTGTTTCTAACTCAGATTTAATAATGAATATAATAATGAGATGCGCATATCGCGTTTTTATAGGAACTTCTTATCAGTTGACGGCGCCATAGAGTCGGTCAATAACAACTTTATCGATTTCTTTTTAGGAACTTCTTATCAATTGACGCCATGTATACCGTTCATGCGTGGCGAATAACAACTTTATCAATCTCTTTTTATAGGAACTTCTTATCAATTGACGTCATGTATAGCGTTCATGCTTGGTCAATAACAACTTTATCAATTTCTGCGAATTAGTTTAATTTTAGTTTATCGCATATTCAATAATTAAATATTGTGTATAAAACCTATGGCACTTCATAGGAGGAAAATAGTATTATTCTCAAAGTGGTAAAGTGTGATATAGAGAAAAATGGGCGCATTCACCGAGCACGTAGAAATATTCACCAACCGGTTCGATATACTGAACAAAGAGCAGATGCGATGTTGGATGAAAGACAAGTGAGTTGTTTTTTATTTCATTTCGATCTTACTATATATCTTGATTGCAATTTTTTTTTCAGTCATTATTCTGAGGAAGAAATCAAAATAGAACTAGAATATCTAGATGTATTGAAGGCATCTGATGATGTAGATGATTTATTCCCAGAATTGCGTGATCCGCACGGAATAATTGATTTAACGTATGTTTTTTTAATTTTTGATATATTATTTCGATTATTGAATTACTCTTATTTACATCAGATCCGACGAGATTTTATTGGTGGAGGACATGATGTATGTGATTTTTTCTACTTGTGAAATATTTGCTTACTAATTCCAATAATTACAGATTAAACGAATTACCTACCCAAGTCCAGGTCGATACCCCAGCGTCTTCAGCGAGCTCCCCAGACATTTTGTATGTATTCATATTAACTCTAGAATTATTTCAATTCTAATTCTACTTTCTCAATAGATCATCACCTCGTCCATACCAATCACCTGCACCTTCGCCGACACCTCCCCCGCAGCAGCAGCAGCAGCAGCAGATTTATGAGGGAATGTGTATTCATGGTTTACGCCACTACTTGGCGGAGCTGATGTTTGAAGTATGTTTACCTTATACTTATGTTTTCTATTATTTAATGAGTACCCTTGTTTTATTCACAATTACAGATGTCACAACTGCGGGTTTTGGAGGGCTGCCGTTTTTTGGTTGAGCCCCTAGACGGGGAATGTTCCCTGGTGGTGGGGTTGGAGTGCGATTTGGGTCGCTTGAGAAAAAAAGTGAGTGAATCAAACACACACACACACACACACACACACACATTATTATTGTATTGTATTCATTATTTATCAACTAAAGTTATTTTTCTTCCTTTTTACAGATCGCTGAAATGCGGAGAGCTCGGGGTATGATCTTTCTCATTGAACTTTTATAGAATATTTTATTAGATTTAAGTGTAAATTGTATATATCTTGTGGAATAAAGTTAAAAGTTAAATGTATGTGTCTAACTCATTCCCTATCTCCTATTCTTAATCAAACAACAGCAATACTTTCATTATTTATTATTATTATTATTATTATTATTAATACGTTTCTTTACATTTTTAATGAGGATTTTCAGTAATAAAACTGATAATACACTAAGATTGAAACATTGCATAGCATAGATTTCATTTTCTTTCTGTGGTGGTTGAGCTTCAGATACATTGCTTAGGCAATTGATTGCTGCCGTCACAGGTGTTGAGGCTTCAGTTTGCTGCAAATTCACCACGTCTCCCTCACTTCCATTATGGAATAATAACTTGAGTTTATAGTTGAATGTTGGTAACATAGTTTTAGGAATAACGTATGAGAATACCTCCAATTGATTTTCATTAACTAGTTGGTGGTCCAGGGGTTGCCATTCGGTTCTATTACATTCCTTCTCAACGAAGGCATCCTTGTTGGGACATATATAAATCCGATTCACTCGAGGTGGTACGTTTGTAAATAGGATCCCATTCAATATTGCGGTTAGGATTATGAAATTTGATTTCAACACAACCATCCCCTCCACTTATACTCAAATTACCTAGTTGGCTTATAGTTAACTTTTTATCTTCATAAAATTTTATGTCTTTATTCAGTGCTACTAATTTCACATGGAATTCAAACAGTTTACGTGCGTATTCTTCCAAAGACATATCAATACTAGTCAGTTTGGGTGAGAGTGCCCCCCATACCCATTTTTTGAAACCCTCGTAATAAATCTAGATGGGCATCTTCCTTCGTAACATATTCAAACAATTTCCAGCTGTTTACACTGGAGCACATAGAATTATTGTGGTTGGAGTGATGAAGGCAGATATATCTACAGTTTCCTCGAACAAATTCTGGGCAGCTACCTTTCAAATTCAAGAAATTCACCTGGCGATCTAACCCCAATTTTTTTAGGATGTTCACTATGAATTTGGCTTCACCCTTTCCACTAACGTATATGATGCTATTTGGATCAATATTTTCCTTGAAAATTTCCTCAATCCTAGTAGTCCTGGTATCCAGAGTTGTATGGAATTCCGTGGTACTTTTCACAAAACATTACTTGCTTCATTTGATTTTCTGTGAGTTCACTTAGCGGTGTGGGTGACTTGAATAGAAAATATTTTTCTAACCTTTTCTCACAATCCACCAAAGCGAGTTCCTTAACTATCATTCCAGGGTATGAGATTTGGAAGCTCTGAATGTCGACCGCCACACACTTCATCTTGAGCTATACTGTCCTCATCGATATTAACACCCGCAAACTAGAACGAGTGTGCTAAGTCGCACGAAAGGTTGTATACGATGATCTCCGAGTCTAGACCTTTCATTTATCAAAGTCGTTTGCGAGCCGCATGAGTCGGACGAGTCGAACTGGTGGCGCTATCTCCACGTATCAGTCTATACCTTTTGAACCAAAAGTACAGAATGCTTCGTAGAGGTGCTTCGCACGTCCACGGAGCTATCTGTACCTTAGGTTCACCATGACAGTTGTCACGTGGTGGCGACATCTCTACAACGCAATCTGTACCCTAGGTTCGCCATGACAGCTGTCACGTGGTGGCGACACCTCTACAACGCAATCTATACCTTAGGCCCACCATGACAGCTGTCACGTGGTGGCGACACCTCTACGACGCAATCTGTACCATAGGTCCGCCATGACAGCTGTCACATGGTGGTGACACCTCCACAACGCAATCTGTACCAAAGGTCCGCCATGACAGCTGTCACGTGGTGGTGACACCTCTACGAAGCAATCTGTACCATAGGTCCGCCATGACAGCTGTCACGTGGTGGTGACACCTCCACGGAGCAGTCTGTACCTTAGGTCCACCATGACAGCTGTCACGTGGTGGTGACATCTCCACGAAGCAATCTGTACCTTAGGTCCGCCATGACAGCTGTCATGTGATAGTCACATGACCCCTGTACATGTGACACACTTTTTGTACACCCCCTGTATACTCGATAGCAGCTGCCTCGTGATAGTCACGTGACCCTGTACATGTGACACACTTTTTGTACGCACCCTGTATACTCTTTACAAACAACATATCCTTATCTCACACCTTATCACACACATCCATTCCTTATCACCGACCCCCCTATGGCCGCCATCTTGGTTCTTGATCGTAGAAGTAGTGGTGTTCATCTACTGTTGAAATTTGGGAGATAGAGGAAGTGAATGTTAACAATACATTTTCTGAAAAGGAAAAACAATGTGAAGGAGCTGTTGAAACAAATCTATTATGCGCGTAGTCGAGAGTAGCTCCGATACGTAACGTAACGTTACCACGCCTAGACCTGTGCGGAGCGGTACTTCTCGCTCATTCAATGGAAGAGGTTAGGAACTCCATCAACACAAACATGAATGAAAATTATTACCGGTGTGATTCAACTATCACATTGAGTTGGATCCGGGCTTCACCTAACAGGTGGAAAACCTTTGTTGTTTATCGTGTGGCCGACATTCAACAGATAACAAAGATCTGCCAGTGGAGACATATCAGGTCAGGATATAATCTAGCTGATATAAATACAAAGGGGGTTACTCCAAAAGAATTACTGAAATCTAACTTGTGGTTTAAAGGTCCATGTTGGTTAGAGAAAAATACCGATGAATGGCCAATTGAACATCACAAAAAAAATTCCAATTTACCTGAAAAACGAAAAACTTTGCCTACTATAACGCTAACGACTGTATCAACAGACTTCAACATATTTGAAAGGTTTTCTTTTCCTTGTTTGAATTACAAAGGGTCACAGCATATTGCATCAGATTTCATTTCAATATTACATGCCCAGCAGACAAAAGGAGAGTTGGTGTATTAACAGTAAGTGAAACTCAAAACGCACTGTACACATTAATAAAATTTTCTCAAAAACAACATTTCAAACAGGAGCTCAAAGATTCCGCTAAATCAAAAGAAGTTGGTATAAAAAGTAGCATTCTATCACTTAGTCCATTTTTGGACAATCAAAACCTTATCCGTGTGGGCGATCGAATTCGAAATTCTGATTTTTCATTTGATAAAAAACAACCAATCATTCTGCCTGCAAAACATATATTAACAAATCTCATACTTAGAAATGAGCATGAAAGATTATTACATTGTGGTCCAAATGCAATGTTATCAACAATCCGTGAGCGATTTTGGCCAATTTCAGGGAAAGCAATATCTAAGAAAATTGTACATGATTGTGTAAAATGTTTCGAAGTAAATCCAAGCGGTATTACTTATTCAATGGGGTCTTTACCAGAATCTAGGCTGGTACAAGATTTCCTATTCTTTAATGTAGGTGTAGACTATGCTGGTCCCATCTTGCTAAAAGACAGAAAAACACGTAATCCTAAATTGATAAAATCTAACATATGCTTATTCGTATGCTTTTCTACTAAGGCAGTTTATTCAGAATTAGTAACAGACCTCACAACTGAAGCATTTTTAGCATCAATGCGTCGTTTTGTGTCCAGAAGAGGCAAACCGCAAAACATGTATTCTGATAATGGAGCTAGCTTTGTGGGTGCCAGACAATATTTCGTGACGTTTCATACCACCCAGATTTCCACATTTTGGAGGTCTCTGGGAAGCAGATATCAAGTCAACTAAAGCACATTCGCGAAGAGTAGTGGGCAATGTCACTCTCACATCTGAGGAATTGTATACATGTATAACACAGATTGAGGCAGTTCTCAACTCACGTCCTTTAGGTCCGTTGTCATCAGATCCTAATGACCTAGATTCATTAACCCTTGCTCATTTTCTTATTGGAAAATCACTATCAGCAATTCCGGATCCCAATGTGATGAACATTTAAGAAGGTCGTCACTTCAAATTTCAACGAATTCAACAACTAACCCAGCATGTTTGGACTCGTTGAAGTGAAGAATACTTGTCCAAATTATAAACCAGAATGAAGTGAAGAAGAAACTCAGGGACTCTACTTGGTACTGATGTACTGGTGTTAATCAAGGAAGACAACCTGCCGCCATTGGAATGGCAGCTTGGACAAGTTCAAACTTTGCATCCCGGTCCTGATGGTGTTATTCGGGTTGTAACTATAGAGGTAGCCGACAAAGTTTTCGAACGTGCAGTGTCAAGGATGTGTGACAAATTTTAATGCGAACAGGATTTTTTTGATAGTTGTAGCTAATTGATCAATGATTCATGTAAGTTTGTATTTTAGGAATTTAATTTGTCACCCTTCTATTCCGTATGATGTATTGAAAGGTCTACTTTTCGAAGCGGCCAGTATGTTTAAGCTTAACGTATTCATATTCTTATACATATTGGCAATAATTGTGAGAAGTCATTTAAATTATCATTTTCTGTATATTATCTATTATAGCCTCTGTGGATGTATTTACGACACATCTGTAAGTCAGTTAGAATGGGATTCTTGTGTAAATTTGTCATCAGCCGACGGAGTGTTATTCATGAGTTGACTTGGCTTATTTATATGTTTGTGTTGTCTGAGATTTCTGGTCAACACATATGTAGCCAACGATAGCAGCAACTACCCTTCCTTACAGACCTTTTTAGTCTCAAACTTGCCTGAAGTAAACGACTTTCAGAATATATAACATTCACACAAAGCTCATTAATCGAGCAACATCATTACATTACAAAACATTCAAATCAAATTCATTCAACGAGCAACATCATTACATTGCTATAACAATCACATCAACATCACTTCAGCAAGCAACATCAACACTTGCAATAACATTAACATATCATCAATCTTATAATCAAACGTTAACCTAGAGACTTACAACTTCAGGGAAACTAGCCTTCATAAATAAGGCGACTCAGTTGGTTCAGTGTAGTTTGTACATAACTGTATATAGGTGAGAATGAATAACTTAAAATCATCAAGTGTTATTTCTTCAACCTACTACCATCATACTGAGTCATACAAGGAGTGTTAACAACAGCAGCATACAGCACATGGTCCTCCGAGCCGGATTACTCAAGAAATCAGCGAATCCTGTCCATCAGTAACCAACCTGGTGCAGCATAGCGTTTCGAGCATTCCTTTGAATTGGTGATTCAATTTTCTTAAATCATACCTATTTATTCTTTTGAATGTTGATATTGCCTTAGTCTGTGTTGATTTGTGTAAATCGTGATGGATCAACTCAAAACATTGAATTTACGCAGGGGTCAAATCAGAGCGCAAGTCATTAGATTTTCTCATTTCGTAGATAATATTGATACAAATACATTAAACGATACTCCAATCACAGATATTCAGAATCGACTAGAACATTTCAAACAACATTCAGATAATTTGGAGGAAGTTCAATCATCAATTGAAGATTTATCAACAGAACAAGTAGTCGATTCGAATGAATGGGAAGTTTCTGGAACTTCATATTACAAGCTAATAGCAGGAGTACAAACGCTAATAAAGTCATATTCAAGCAACATTCCTAATATTTCTAACAGCTCTGAAAAGTTAACCCAAGGTAATATTCAAGATATTAAATTAGCAACTATTCATTTACCCACGTTTAATGGTGCTCATGAACACTGGCAAGAGTTCCGTGATTTGTTCAAAGCGTTAATACATGAAAACAATTATGTATCAGAAATACAAAAATTTTATTATTTGTAGTCTTCTCTCAAGCATGAAGTTACTCCAAGAAAGATACGAGAATAAAAAATTGATTATTCACAATCATTTAAAGGCCATTTTTGATATGCCGGGAATGAATAATGAATCGCATTATCATTTAAGGCGAATATCAGATAACGTCTTCAAACATTTGCAATCATTGAAGAGGTTGGGGCAACCCACCGATTCATGGGATACTTTACTTATTTATTTAACTGTTAATGGATTTGATATTGTGACACGCCGTAATTGGGAATGTTATCAATGTCAAACAGAGCTACCTGACATGAAAGATATGAACACGTTCTTAAACAATGAATGCAGACTTTTGGAAACCCTTGAATACAAACGAACGAACCCTAAACCGAATAAACAACATGTTCATCCAAATCAAAATCAAACATCAATATTGAATTCAAATGTCTCTTATGTGAAGGTACTCATTCGCTGTACAATTGTTCAACATTCATCAAATTGTCAGTTAACTCGCGTATTACTGAGTTAAAAAAATTGAATATTGTTTCAATTGTCTCAGAAACAATCATTCCACTCGAGATTGTAGATCGATATTATGTAGAAAATGTAACAAAAAGCATAATACTATGTTACACTTGGAATTCACAAATAGCAACTCATTTACTCATAAACAAAGGGACTCTGGAAAGTGTGTAACTAGTGGTACAACACAAGTCAATGAAGAACCGGCATGTGAATCAATCCAAGACATTCAAAACTCACAATCACTAGTCTCCAATCACACAAGTCAGAATAGTATGAATATGTCACAAATATTACTTTCTACAGCTTATATTCAAATTCAAGATTAATTTGGCAAATTACATAATTGTCGGGCTTTATTAGATTCAGGATCGCAATCTAATTTTGTTACCGAAGAATTGTGTACAAAGTTAGGTATTGATAAACAAAGGGAAGATATATCAGTAGTAGGGATTAATCAGTCCCAATCAAATATAAAACAAAAGGCACAATTAAAAATCATGTCTATTATCAATTCATACACAACAGTATCTTGTTTAATTTCACCAAACATTACTGAAAATCTACCTTTCATGTCATTTGACCCGTCATTTTTGAACATTCCACAAAATATTCAACCAGCTGATCCTACCTTTTCCAAATACAGTAAAATAGATATGCTGTCAGGGGCTACTATTTTCTGGGAATTGTTATGAGTTGAGCAGTTAAAATTAGGCAAACATCAGCCAACTCTGCAGAAAACTCAATTTGGCTAGATCAATTCTGGAACTCTCAATGCTCGAACACAAGTGTATATCGATAAAACTATCAGCAATTGCACCATTGTTAATACTAACGGAGATATTGAGAAAAATATGTTGAAATTTGGGAGATAGAGGAAGTGAATGTTAACAATACATTTTCTGAAAAGGAAAAACAATGTGAGTAGATGTGCTACACCGGTTCTCCACCACAATCGACCTTTTTTGCATGTAAATCTCCATAAGGAAATCTAAGGTTCATTTTACCGAAAACTATCCATTCCAAGGTCATCCACAATCACGCATGCGCAGTCATAGAAGTATATGGTTCACCAATCGATGGTCTATGGTTTGGTAATCTATGGTGCACCCGACTATGCTCTATGGTTCATCAATCGATGGACAGGTAGGCTATGGTTTGGTGATCTATGATTCCTCCAACTATGGTCTGGTGAATCTATGTTTTTTCCAATCTGCAGTCTGTGAACTAGTCATCTGTGTACTCGCATTCTACTGAAATGAATATTTTGTTATCCTACACCGGATTCGAACCCGAGAAATTAATTCCAAAGTTAGGTGGCTTAACCGCCCAGCTATGGAGGACTTGAATTAATCAATTTAAATGTAGTATATAACCTGAGTCACTTCTACTGAAATGAATTTTTGTTCTACACCAGATTGGAACCCGAGAAATAAATTCCAAAGTCAACGCTTTAACCGCTCAGCTATGAAGGACTTGAGAATGAGCAATTTTAATATAGTATATATAATCCGAGTCAACTGTACTGAAAAATGAATTTTGTCCTACACCAGATTCGAACCCGGGAAACAAATTCCAAAATCGGCTCCTCAACCGCTGAGCTATGGAGGACATGATAACAATCGTCTTTAATGTAGTAGATATAGCTCCGGTGCACCCTAGGTTTGTCACGTGGGTCTAGCCTAATGTCACCTGTTTCATCTTGATTATAGGTAAAAGTGAGCCTAACCTCATCCATAATAAGTTTAAATCGAAAGAATGTGATTTGTGTGTCACACAATTAGTTTGAAAGTTGAAAATAGTAATTCTGAACACGTGCTTCAATATTCAAAAAGTGTGTCATTCAAAATATCAGTAATTGCATTAATGGGTCGAATTGAATACACATCGTATAAAATTAATAATCTAATTCTATAAAATAAAAAAATAGTTATGATATCACACATATTTTATTTACGATTCAGAATAATCTCTCTTTCTATAGAGAGTTCAGTAAAGGTCAAGAAGCGATATGAATATGATAAATTCAAATTATTAATAGAAAATAATTCTAACATCTCATATCCATATTTGTTTAATCTGTGTGTGTGTGTGTGTGTGTGTTTGTGCTGCTATTCACCTTCTCGTGGTCTTCGATATGTTTGTCTACGAAAAAAGTGGATGCTCGCGATTCCGGATAGAAATCGTGTTAACGAGGCCTTTTATGTGTGCGAGCATGTATAACGAAAAAAGAGAAGTTATTTTTGAGGTGAGTAATACATTTTGACAAGAGTAAAAACAAGCCCCTCTATATAACAATTTTTACGTAAGTAAGTATTTCGAGGATATACTACTGTAATACATTTTGATAAGAGTAAAAACAAGCCCCTCTATATAACAATTTTTACGTAAGTAAGTATTTCTCATTTATTGATATTTATAATTCCTTCTAGCAATATTTCATCAAGTTTAGTTTAGTTATCGCTGAAAATATTTTTCCCTCGAGAATTTCACCCATGTTTTAACACATCCAATTTATTTTTTATCTATTTACGTTTCTTGTATCCATATCAACAGAGAACATTTATTAGATTCAGTATAATTTCCTTATGATCCACCGTTACATATCGTTCGAGAGTTTTTATAAACAAACCCCTCTATTTAACAATTTTTACGTAAGTAAGCATTTAGAGGATATATCCCCCCTGTATTTTCAAGTGATATTTTATCATTCAATGTTAGGTTTTATAAAATAGTTTATAGATGTATGAAATTATCAAAACACTTTCTATATCTTCCTTTATCGAAAGCATATTCATAGGGAAAATCAAAAATATAGACTTCTTGAGAAATTATTTATTGTTATTATTATTATTATAAGAGGGAAAAAGATTCAATACAAAAATATTAATCCTCAAAATATTATTTGTAAAATACGTAAAACCATATAAACAATCAATATAAAAAACTTCATCACTTGGTTCTTCACACTAAACTCCGAACTAATCCGTTAATCGGGGAATACTCCATGATACGATCGTTTATGATGATACAATAATCGCGGGTGTTTTTAGGAAAATTCAGGATACTTTCCATCTCTAGTTTAACGTCAACTGTTGATGACTTTATAGCATCGTTCTGTTTCGAGCAATCAATCACGAAAATTGCTTTGTTCTTGAATGCTACATAATCTAGCATCGGTTCGCTCATAATTTTATTCGAAAATGATTTCTGGAAATCATAGTACATCTGGTACGCTTCCACGTATTGTTGATCGTTGAAATTCATTTTCATTGCTTCATATGGATAACATTCTGAATTCAAGAATAATTTTACATTTAGCAAGTTTATATTATCGAAATATGTACTTTGCTTAACAGGATTATTTTTTCGATCAGTTTGGAAAGCTAGAATCACATATCTGGGGCGTTCCAAATTCATTGATGTTTTAACAGCCCAAATGTCGCGAATGCTCTCCTTCATCAACGGATTTTCATGCAGATCCCAGCTGCGAAATGGAATCAAAATAGGTTTCTCAGCACTCAAATTTCCCAACATTTGGAATTTAACTTGGTCATTTGAAAACACATGTCGCACTTTTAATGCTATCGTCTTCACATTTATTTTAGCCGTTTTCGTGCCTGTGCTATTAGCATAGCAATCGTTATCGGTTCGAGACCTTATCAAGCGCAGCTTATGTTTTCCACTCAAAACTTTGTCATAGTCAATGTATAGGCCTAGTAGAAAATTCAGCGGTATCCATAAATTGATTTTATTATTGTAGACTGAACTCATTGCATCCTTATATGACCATCCAGAAATAGCTAGAGGTACAGATTCGTGTTCGGCATATGTTAGATAAGCTCTGATGGTGCTGACAATACCAGGATCGCGTACTTTGTCTATCTCTTTCCCATTCAATTCATAACTGATATATTCAAAGAGAAACGCTCCAAAATTATTAGTTAGGGTACATTCACCATCACCACTTGCTTCTGGCTGGAATTCTGCCTCGATGAATAAAGCAGACGAGGCTAAATCTACCAACACATCTTGTTGATTGATTAATATCTCAATTTCATCGCTGTAGCCGAAAGATGTTGTATGTGGATAGTAGGTGTGAATTTCTTCTCGAATGATGTCTTCATTAAAGTTTGGTTCGTTGAATATTTGAAGTTTTTCAGACATGGTAACCAAGGGACTTCAAAAAATTTATATTTTCCAATGATAGTGCTGCAGCAACCTTCTCCCTTGAACTCGTTGTAGATAATGACTGATGGTCAATATGAAGATGTCTTTTATTGCTGAAATCCAAACCCATGTCCTCTAGTGACGTCGACTGTAACAACCTTCTCAGATGAATTCTTTTCATATAATGAATGCTGGTGAGTATTGGATTATTATTTATTGTTGGAAGCCATAATCTCTTGCGATCTTTTTCAACTCCAACCGTATAATGATTTCTTCTCCACGAAAATTTACTCGTTTCCAATTCTGATCTAAAATATTCAGTGTGATGTTATCGAAGGACGTCTTGTTGATTATCGGTAGATAAATAAGATTCTTCGGCTCTATATCAATGGAAAACCCAGGTGGTACAAGAGGTGAAAACTCATATATCGTATGAGCTAACTTATTGTTATAATATGCTCCTGCGGTTAAGTTACACTCCACTCTAATAGTTTGAACTTTGATCATGTTTATAGGTCGGTCAGATACATGTACTTCACGAGATGTCAATTTCTTTTTGCTGAGTCCCAGCAGTTCGCTTATACTATCTTTAGGAATAAAATTTACTTCAAAATCACTCTTTAGTTCTGTGTGTAGAGTGTTGTTGTTAGATTTTATTGATAATTTCCGGTCACGTTCTTCTTGCTTCACTCCTATCCCACAAACTGCACTTTGTATGAAATCCTCGATGTCTGTCAACTCGTAGGACCCTGTAGGTATAGTTACTACTTCTTCCTCACCCTTCACATTTTTATAATAAAATTTATTAAAACCTTCTTCAATGTTCGGAATGCTATTGTACGTATGCAAACCAACAAGTGCAATAGAATAATTTGAATAAGGATCTAGTTCTATTGGTGGGTGAAAATCTACAGACAAGCGGGAGCTCTTACCCGTGATAGTGAACGTCTGAGACATGATTGATGAAAACTTTATCAACAATGTATTTATATGCTAATAAATACAATTTTAGTCGACCACAACTGAAGAATTAGAGAGGAATTTCAAACATAACTGGCCACAATTATAAGTGTTATATTGCTGAAAATTGTCGTGATTGAATAATATCTTACATTTTTTGAAATAATCCACCAGTTCGTGAGGGGGGCGTAAATTGCCAAAACTATCATAATAAAAGACTGTATCACCGACTTTCTTAAACCCAACCCAGTGAGTGCCTTCATTGTCCGAGCTATCTAAATTAACTATTCCACGCTCGTTTTTCCATGGTCCGTTGGATGGCAGTTCATCACGCATAAATACTCCTCTAAAATGGTGAATTTTCAGAGCTTTTGCTAGTTTCCGTAGATCGAGATCGGTCAGAGGTCTTCTGGGTAGGTTTACTGGCTGTTTTTTGGATGTTTATTTAAATATAGACCAAGACCTTTGCGATACTTTTTCAAATATAGACCAGATCCTTGTTTCCCCAAAGCTATAGCTTCCATTGTTTTATTATGTCTTTCCGTTTCCTCCAAGGTTTTCCGAGCTGCCTTGCTGTCGTTGACGGCCTTAGCGATGCCAGCACCACCTCCCGCCAATGCTCCAGCAGCTGATAAGCCGGCAAATAGAGGTATTAAAAATGGTAAAAATCCTCCAGTCTTTGGAATAGGAATTACTCTTGGTAATCGAACATTTTTCCGACCACCTGCTTTTTTGAATTGTTTTCGTGCAACTTTCAACGCTGTTTGAGATGTTCTCTTCAGATTGGTGGGGTCAAACTTTTTCTTCATAACTTTTCTCACCCCATCGACAATTGCACTTCCAAACCCAACCCTCTTTCTCATGCCCATCCCCAATTTCCTCTTTGCCTTCATAATTTTATTCACACCGAAAGCGGCAATCCTCTCTCCAAATTTTGTGTCTTTAGATTTGACACGTTGCCAAGCAGCGTTCTCTAATATTTTATCCGCCTCGTGACGTCCTTCCAAACTAGCGTTTCGCAGATATGAAATATCGTGTTGGCGGCAAGCTTTATCGAGTGGATTGATACCTGAATCTCCTCTTCTCAACCGTTCTTCTAATTTTGTACCGGGACCACAGAATTGATAACCAGGAATATGAAGTTCAAACGGTAGCTTGTTTATAAGCGTATTGAGAACACCTTCTCCTACGTACGCTTCCATACAGACTGATGAGAATTCAAGATTGCACCGTTATTTAACGAGGGGAGGGAGAAAAACTAAAGATCTCAAAGTAATATTTTTTATTAATTTCAAAATTTTCTCAATACAAAAGACTTAAGTATAATCTTAACAATATATGTTTCAAATATTATAATCTTCACTCTTGATTCACCCTCATAGTCACGGAATTTTGTTCTATTATAATATCCATACCCTCGAGTCAATAATATTCCAGCTATTTGTTTGTTCCTAATAATCTCCAAATGTTTAATGATGGGTTCATTGAACGAGATCCGAATTATCGATCCAACTTTTGTGATTATTATCTAGGCCCAACCATTTCACATACTGTTGGCCCCTCCTCTTTCGTAATATTTTTTCGACTAAATACACATCGGGTTGTTCTGTTTTCTGTAATTCTTCCTCGTAGAAACAACCGCTGATTGGTGCGTTGGTCATATCTTCTAGTAGATATGTGACCGGGTTGGTAATTTTCACTTTGATGATTTTAAATAATTCCGTACTCCAATTGGGCGTAAATCCCTTCTCAAAAATATGTTTAGCCTTACTCATTCGTACCACATCTCCAACGTTGTATTTGTGAGGTAGAGCTAACTTGATGTGTGAGTAGGATCGCTTCAATATCTCGCTCTCAATCTGTTTCGTCACTTTTATTGGAGCCATATTTATAGTACTATGTTTACGTTTATTATATTTTTCTGTGGTTTCTTCAAGTATATCAAGCCATTTGTATTTCCCGCTAAGACTGAAATGTTTGTAGAGCGATTCCTTTATTGTTCGAATGACACGTTCAGCAATGGCTGCTTTTTTCACACTATACGTATTATAATGATTGATATTATGTTTCTTCATTAGATCGTTAAAGTGTTTATTGAAGAATTCTTGTCCTTGATCGCTTTGCAGATTCCTAGGCTTACGATGTCCTTCTAGCAATATAGAACTGACCGCTTTCCGAACCTCTTCGGCTGATTTCGTTTTCAGCGGGCGTGTCCATAGAAATTTCGAGAAACAATCGATCATAACCAAAATGTATTTGAAACCTCTATTTTCACGAGCGTAATTACCCATTTCAGCCAGATCCATTTGCCACAAATCATCCAAACCTTTTATGTCGTTCTGCGCCGTTTGAAATCCTTCCTACTAGGCTTATGAAGCTCATGCACAACTTGTTCTCTACTCATCTCATCAATGCGGAAATCTAGTTTAGAATTAATTTTTTGGGTATATTCACAGGATTTGGAGTTATACGTTTCACAGAGCCCTGCTTTGTTGTTGTTGTGGATGATGAGGGTCTCTTCTTAGAAGGTTCCACAGATGTCATCCGTCGTTCTAACGCCTCCACTTTACTAGTAATGTCATTTAGACGCATGTTCACACTGTTAAATGTGTTATTGATCTCTTTCAATTCATTTCTGTTTCCCCTCACACTATCACTGATTGTTTTATACTCTGATTTTATATAGATCCCCATTCCATTATATTTATTCTGAATGTCCATCAGATGTTTATCAATGTTGAGAATAACCTTCTCATTCGTTAATTTATGTTCATCCAGATCCTTGTTGATATCTTTGATCAAATTATCAACCCTAACATTGAAGGTATCTTTAAGACTGGTTTCCGTTTTCAGATTCAGTTTGTGTGTTAATTTATCAACATATACTTTATTTGCAACATCTCCATCATCATTCGGTGATTTTACGTTGCACAATCTACGATTTTCCATATCATGACTTCCATCGCTCGTTAGGAATAATCCTTGTCCGTGAACTTGTTTGAAATTATTATTAAATACATTTGTATCATATATCCACATGGAAGAGGAGGCTCTGCCAAACTTATCCATTGAAACCATCTTTATAACTGTGATGAATTTGTCTTACACTCGGTTTTTGTTCAATTACCCCTGCCTCTATCAATTCTTCTATTATAGAGACTATCTCGTTGTGATGGTTATTGTTACCCGCGAGCGAGGATGCAACAAGAAGTCTCAGTCTATCCACAATTTCGTTAACGTCATCCCAATAAACATATTCGATTGGTTTCTCGTTATATTCAAGCATATCATTTTTGATATATGCATTTCCAGTGTATGTTTTAGACCTTGGTCTTTTAATGGAATTAATCAAAGGTTTCAGTACATGTTTGCATTTTACAGTGTTTCTTATTCGATCAGCGGGATCGTTATTACGTCTATGGGCACTAGTCATTTCCATCATTTGACTGTAATTTTTTCCATCTTCCACGGTGTAGGTGTCAGGTAGAACATCTCTGTAGAATATCAAATTATACAGTCCTGTGGTACCCTTGAACGGAGTACATTTGATAATTATATTACTCTCACTATCAATTTCAATAGGTTGATTACCCATGAACCATTTATCTAAAGTCGAATTATATTGCAAACCCATTTTATCATCGTATCTCTTGACATCATCATCCAATAGAAATCCTTCCAAGTAATAACGTGCTAATGTGGGGTATTGTTGCAGAAACTCCTCTGTAGCCGCTGCATTATCTTTCTTAAGTTTTCTGAATTCTTCACGAATCTGATCGATAGTAGGTTCGGGGGTAAACACATCCTCTTCAGTATCTGTTATATACGAATTCTTCCCCTTCAGTTACAATATTTGGGATTGGTATGTTCTCCATTTGTGTTGCTGTAGAAACAATACTTTTAGGCTTAATCAACGAATTTTGTTTGATTATTTCAGCATTTTTCGCAATTTCCTCCAGAGGTTTAGATACATTCTTGAACATATTATCTAGAATTGTATCATTTTCAGCTTTACCCAATTTCACAGCCATATATTTTTTCCTCACAACGTTTGCTAACTCCCAAATTTTTCTCTTTAATTGTTGTTTTTCTTTTAACATGTTACTCACACGCACGTCCATGCTGAGCGGTTTGTCTATTTCAAATGATGGTATATATACATGTTAGATGTATATATAGCTATCAAACCCTCTGCGATAACGTCCTTTGTTCATATCACAGTCTTTGTTTATCATAAGGAATCCATATTTATCTTTCCAACATGCGCTACATATCTCTTTGAATTTCTCGAGTGACATGTCGGTACTTACATGATCGGTAAATATATGTTTCAAATTGAGTTCATCCTGTTTGAAAATAATCAAGCAATTGGCATTGTCGCGCAATCCATGTTTTGGACATTTTGCAAAAGACTGACAAAGATAGAAACTATCAATTGAGTTGTGTCTCCCTCTTGAAAAATAAGAACGAATTTTGTCCTGTTTCTCATCCATTACATCATCGAATATTATTACCGAATTAGGTTTCGCTTCTGTGGGGTCTATGACGTTATCACTTTCAGTGTATGGAAAATATCCAAGCCCAGCAATTTTCTTCAATGTTTCCTCCAGTAACTGGTATTTTGGTTGGTGTAAAGACTTTGAATAGATGTACACGTTTTCAAATTTCAAGCCGTTTGCATCTAACAATAGAGATAACATCGCATTTGTTTTCCCACAATTACTTGGACCGCAGATTATTGTTCGTAGAGTATTTGGCAGCAAAGAGCTGTGACGTTGTGGTTGTTCAACATTCTCAATGCTTGACCCTAAGTTCATAATATTCAACGAGTCTTTTTGCTTAACAATCTTCATCATGCCTGAAGGCGAATCGAAATCATACTGAAACATATGTTAATAAGCATTTGTTTATATACTAGTTGATGATGTTATATTGTGTATGTCCGAGCACTCCTACCATGTAACTGTCAAAAGCAAGTATCAAAGACGTGTTAAATTTGTCCGAATGTTGAAACACGTGTATAAATGTTGAAGCACACGTCTGAATGTTGAAGCACGTGTCTGAATATTAAAGCATGTGTTAAACACGTGTTTGAATTTCGGAGCACGTATCACTTAATAGAACTAGATGCTCATTCATATTATTCTATTGCACAAGACGATCTAAATTTAAAGCATATATATAATGATCACGTGAGGACTGATATGACTTTTGGAGAATTCAAAAATATATGTTCGTACTGTTGGAAGGAACCATACGAATTTTTATGTACTGTTAAAGATGATGCTATTGATAAAGGAAGATATAGAAAGTGTTTTGATAATTTTATACATCTATAAACTATTTTTGTAAAAGAAAAAACTAATGAGAAACTATTCAATAGATGTTTGAAGCTGTTCAATACCTGTTTGAAGCTGTTTAATAGCTGTTTTAAGCTGTTCTTAAGCTGTTCAATAACTGTTTGAAACTGTTTAATTCTTGGTTAATTCGATATATATGAACCTACTTTATTCAATCTTGTAAATATACTGGAAAATTATATATATTGAAAATTAACGAATCAGTCTATTCTGATAATTCGATAATAAAACCCAAAAATTAATTAGATCTCATAATCATAATATTTACACTATTGAGCAAAATGAAATTGTTTTAAGCGCTTGTGATAATAAACGCTATATTATTGAAAATTATAAAACGTTACCTTAGGGATATCATTCTATTCCAGAGGTGGAGGAGGAAGAAAACGATTAGTTTTATATTAAATATTGTATATTACTTATAAATATGCCTTATCTATATTTTTATTATAATAATTATTTTATATAACATATAATATTTGGTTTTCTTAGTTACTTATTTTCAGATAATTAGACGTATGAGTTATATGATTGTAATTTATGTATAATTGGGTACGTTTTTAAGAAAATTCAAATTATTTATATGATCATCCAATTTCTTCTAGAATATCATTCTTCATGATGCGGGTTGAATTAATTTTGCTTCCAACATGCAATTTGATAATTTAGTTTTTGTTCGATGCAGCTCTTGGTAACAGCTCATATAATTCCACTCTAAATTTTTTATTGAAATATTTAACGGTTCAGATAGGACAGGTTCAGGTAGAACATCACTTCTATCTTTGTCAACTATATTCAAACTGGATGATTTCGTTTTATTACATTCATAATATTTAGATGCCCAAGTATCTGATTCAAATTTCAATCCAAGATTGTTTGCAACACATGTAGATAAATCTGATCTACACTCTTGCAGAAGATTATTAGCGGGGGCATCTATGTTTGTAGAATTGGTAGCATCTATGTTTGTAGAAATGGTAGTGGCGGTAGGAGAACTTTCACAATATTTCTCGATATATATACGTTCTAATATATATTTACTATTCACATCCAATAATTCCAAGGTTAAATTTTTCAATCTACTTTTACAAGTTGTGAGTTGAACATTTATAAAAGATATATGATGTTCATAATCATTTCTCACTTCTTCTTCTCTGGATAGAGTTTCAGGGTGGGTAGAAACTCTATGATGTGGAGAATGATTTTTCCTCGATGCGAAAATAGTAAAGGTAGGTCTTTGTTGATTCAAATTTTCATATTCTAAATGAATGGAATCACTTCGATTTAAATTATGATTGAATGATGCACTTCCATTATCAGAATTAAATGTAGACTTATATAATATTATATTCGATGAGAAAGTTCCAAGAAGTAAGGTTAGAGTTAACACAAACTGTACAAGTAACATACTATATGAATACATTTTTCATAATGATATATTTCTAACATTACATCTATTTAATTATCCTGGAGAAGAGTAGGGATGGAACACAATACCACGATAGTTATCTATAGATATTTTCGATATTATTTTTCTCTTATCAGCACACTCAATTCAGTATATAATCTTTAAATTGAATATACACTCTGAACAATACAATCTATGTTTACAAGGGATAAAACTTGTATTAATCTCTTTTTTATTACAAATTCCACAAAGCTTCATCATTTAGTTTCTCATATGAGTTCAGGATATAGACTGAGGGGAATAAAAAATCATCCTATTATTTATATCATTTATTATCATCGGTTTACAATGGTAGTAAATTTATAAGATAATTATGAATATGTAAGCTATTATTCACAGCACAGTAACAATTATTTGAAGTATGATTGTTCAAACAAAGAGGTTCACCCATTATCAGTTTTGGACAGTTGACATCATTTTCTAAATCTATAACAACTATCGATCCTCCATTAACTTCTTCCAAAAGTTGACTTATAGCTTTCGATTTTTCTTTTCCTCTAACATATATACGATCGATATTCATCTCAACTGTATGTTTTTCCAAAATATTCTTCAGTTCCCTATTCTTGATAAACCCACTAACATATGGAATACAATGATGATTCCTCTCGAGATATCGAATTTGTCTCTTACAGTTTTCATCTTACTCGCTATATGGTTTGGGATAATTGAATAGGTAGTGACTTGATTGTTTCCCATTCGTAATACACATTTCTTTTATTCTACATTCAGGCACTTTGAAGCCTTGTACATCTATCACAATGAACCTCATATTGGTGAATGTCGAATATCGAAGAGAGAGAATAAACTTATCAAATCAATCTTGGTCCCCTACTATTGAGGTTAGTGTATAATTATAACATCTCATATCATATTTGCTTGATCTTTGTGACCTCGTCAGAGATAATCATAACAACAACATATTTGTTTCACTTGAAGCACATGTCTGAATGTTGAAGCATGTGTCTGAACACGTGTCTGAATGTTGAAGCACGTGTCTGAACACGTGTCTGAATATTGAAGCACGTGTCTGAACACGTGTCTGAATATTGAAGCACGTGTTGGAATGATGAATCACGCGTTAAAACATGTGCAAATCACTATTTCCAACTTTCAAACTAATTGTGTGACACAAAAATCACATTCTTTCGATTTAAACTTATTATGGATGAGGTTAGGCTCACCTTTACCTATAATCAAGATGAAACAGGTGACATTAGGCTAGACCCACGTGACAAACCTAGGGTGCACCGGAGCTATATCTACTACATTAAAGACGATTGTTATCATGTCCTCCATAGCTCAGCGGTTAAGGAGCCGATTTTGGAATTTGTTTCCCGGGTTCGAATCTGGTGTAGGACAAAATTCATTTTTCAGTACAGTTGACTCGGATTATATATACTACATTAAAATTACTCATTCTCAAGTCCTTCTTAGCTGAGCGGTTAAAGCGTTGACTTTGGAATTTATTTCTCGGGTTCCAATCTGGTGTAGAACAAAAATTCATTTCAGTAGGAGTGACTCAGGTTATATACTACATTTAAATTGATTAATTCAAGTCCTCCATAGCTGGGCGGTTAAGCCACCTAACTTTGGAATTAATTTCTCGGGTTCGAATCCGGTGTAGGATAACAAAATATTCATTTCAGTAGAATGCGAGTACACAGATGACTAGTTCACAGACTGCAGATTGGAAAAAACATAGATTTACCAGACCATAGTTGGAGGAATCATAGATCACCAAACCATAGCCTACCTGTCCATCGATTGATGAACCATAGAGCATAGTCTGGTACACCATAGATTAGCAAACCATAGACCATCGATTGGTGAACCATATACTTCTATGACTGCGCATGCGTGATTGTGGATGACCTTGGAATGGATAGTTTTTGGTAAAATGAACCTTAGATTTCCTTATGGAGATTTACATGCAAAAAAGGTCGATTGTGGTGGAGAACCGGTGTAGCACATCTACTAATGTGAAGGAGCTGTTGAAACAAATCTATTATGCGCGTAGTCGAGAGTAGCTCCGATAAGTAACGTAACGTTACCACGCCTAGACCTGTGCGGAGCGGTACTTCTCTCTCATTCAATGGAAGAGGTTAGGAACACAAACATGAATGAAAATTATTACCGGTGTGATTCAACTATCACATTGAGTTGGATCCGGGCTTCACCTAACAGGTGGAAAACCTTTGTTGCTTATCGTGTGGCCGACATTCAACAGATAACAAAGATCTGCCAGTGGAGACATATCAGGTCAGGATATAATCTAGCTGATATAAATACAAAGGGGGTTACTCCAAAAGAATTACTGAAATCTAACTTGTGGTTTAAAGGTCCATGTTGGTTAGAGAAAAATACCGATGAATGGCCAATTGAACATCACAAAAAAAATTCCAATTTACCTGAAAAACGAAAAACTTTGCCTACTATAACGCTAACGACTGTATCAACAGACTTCAATATATTTGAAAGGTTTTCTCTTCCTTGTTTGAATTACAAAGGGTCACAGCATATTGTATCAGATTTCATTTCAATATTACATGCCCAGCAGACAAAAGGAGAGTTGGTGTATTAACAGTAAGTGAAACTCAAAACGCACTGTACACATTAATAAAATTTTCTCAGAAACAACATTTCAAACAGGAGCTCAAAGATTCCGCTAAATCAAAAGAAGTTGGTATAAAAAGTAGCATTCTATCACTTAGTCCATTTTTGGACAATCAAAACCTTATCCGTGTGGGCGATCGAATTCGAAATTCTGATTTTTCATTTGATAAAAAACAACCAATCATTCTGCCTGCAAAACATATATGAACAAATCTCATACTTAGAAATGAGCATGAAAGATTATTACATTGTGGTCCAAATGCAATGTTATCAACAATCCGTGAGCGATTTTGGCCAATTTCAGGAAAAGCAATATCTAAGAAAATTGTACATGATTGTGTAAAATGTTTCGAAGTGAATCCAAGCGGTATTACTTATTCAATGGGGTCTTTACCAGAATCTAGGCTGATACAAGATTTCCTATTCTTTAATGTAGGTGTAGACTATGCTGGTCCCATCTTGCTAAAAGACAGAAAAACACGTAATTCTAAATTGATAAAATCTAACATATCCTTATTCGTATGCTTTTCCACTAAGGCAGTTTATTCAGAATTAGTAACAGACCTCACAACTGAAGCATTTTTAGCATCAATGCGTCGTTTTGTGTCCAGAAGAGGCAAACCGCAAAACATGTATTCTGATAATGGAACTAGCTTGGTGGGTGCCAGACAAATTTCGTGACGTTTCATACCACCCAGATTTCCACATTTTGGAGGTCTCTGGGAAGCAGGTATCAAGTCAACTAAAGCACATTCGCGAAGAGTTGTGGGCAATGTCACTCTCACATCTGAGGAATTGTATACATGTATAACACAGATTGAGGCAGTTCTCAACTCACGTCCTTTAGGTCCGTTGTCATCAGATCCTAATGACCTAGATTCATTAACCCTTGCTCATTTTCTTATTGGAAAATCACTATCAGCAATTCCGGATCCCAATGTGATGGACATTAAAGAAGGTCGTCACTTCAAATTTCAACGAATTCAACAACTAACCCAGCATGTTTGGACTCGTTGAAGTGAAGAATACTTGTCCAAATTATAAACCAGAATGAAGTGGAGAAGAAACTCAGGGACTATACTTAGTACTGATGTACTGGTGTTAATCAAGGAAGACAACCTGCCGCCATTGAAATGGCAGCTTGGACAAGTTCAAACTTTGCATCCCGGTCCTGATGGTGTTATTCGGGTTGTAACTATAAAGGTAGTCGACAAAGTTTTCGAACGTGCAGTGTCAAGGATGTGTGACAAATTTCAATGCGAACAGAATTTTTTTGATAGTTGTAGCTAATTGATCAATGATTCATGTAAGTTTGTATTTCAGGAATTTAATTTGTCATCCCTTCTATTCCGTATGATGTATTGAAAGGTCTACTTTTCGAAGCGGGCAGTATGTTTAAGCTTAACAGATTCATATTCTTATACAGATTGGCAATAATTGTGAGAAGTCATTTAAATTATCATTTTCTGTATATTATCTATTATAGCCTCTGTGGATGTATTTACGACACATCTGTAAGTCAGTTAGAATGGGATTCTTGTGTGAATTTGTCATCAGCCGACGGAGTGTTATTGATGAGTTGACTTGGCTTATTTATATGTTTGTGTTGTCTGAGATTTCTGGTCAACACATATGTAGCCAACGATAGCAGCTACTACCCTTCTTTACAGACCTTTTTAGTCTCAAACTTGCGTGAAGTAAACTACTTTTAGAATATATAACATTCACACAAAGCTCATTAATCGAGCACCATCATTACATTACAAAACATTCAAATCAAATTCATTCAACGAGCAACATCATTACATTGCTATAACAATCACATCAACATCACTTCAGCAAGCAACATCAACACTTGCAATAGCATTAACATATCATCAATCTTATAATCAAACGTTAACCTAGAGACTTACAACTTCAGGGAAACTAGCCTTCATAAATAAGGCGACTCAGTTGGTTCAGTGTAGTTTGTACATAATTGTACATAGGTGTGGATAAATAACTTAAGATCATCAAGTGCAATTTCTGCAACCAACTACCCTCATACTGAATCATACAAGAAGTGTAAACAACAGCAGCTTACAGCACAATATTATTGTGTCGTCTGAATAAACGAAACACTTCTCATTTGGATTCCTCTGAGGATGTTATCCATAATGCGTTGAAACCTCGCTGGTGCATCACGTAGCTCGAATGGAATACGTTTGAACTCGTGATGGCCATATGATCTAAACGTAAACAGTTAAGATTTTCGATTTGAATAATCTCGTTTTCCGATGGATATTCAATATCTATTGGTTCTTCAAAATTGTCAGCATATTCTGTGTGATTACAAGAAACTCTATTGTATTCGTCAATTTCTAAAGGTTCTCGTATTATTATTTCAACAGGATTACTATACGAATTTGTTAACGTAGTTGTCGCAAATTTATTATCTATTTTAACTAAAGGGGTAGGTACCTCTACTCCTGATCATAATGTGATCTTATTCAGTACTCCGTATTTGTTGTTTGTATTGACTGGGATTTTTATGTTTTTTCCTGTAAGAGGTTCGATAGCTACCTCAAAATTTTGAAAATGAGTATGTTTCAAAGATGTGGTGTTTCTTTCGGATTTTGATTGTTTTATAATATGAATTGGAATTTTTGTTCTTTCTGTTATCAACAAATTATTGTTGGAGTCTAGTGCTGCTTTTGATTTTTTTAGTAGATCTAATCCAATGAGTCCATGATAATGCAAGATTACATCAAATACGTGAGAATTATGAACGGTAGGCGGGGATTACCATCGTTATTTGAATGTATCAAGGTTGATCGCGTAGATTGGGGTCTAATTGGAAATTTTCCGATTTGACTTCGAAATTATGTTCGTCAGTGTCATAAAATTGAGAGTCTTCTGATTGTATTTTAGTTAATTGCGAATATTCTTCGTGATATGGTGTCATGTAAGTAGATATGCTATAACAGTTCTGGACCAAAATCGACCTTTTTTAGCATGTAAATTGCCATAAGAAAATCCAAGGTTCATTTTAGCGAAAACTGTCCATTCCAAGGTCATCCACAATCGCGCATGCGCAGTCATATCGATAGTGGTAGGTAGTCTATGGTTCTCAAACAATTGTCTATGGTTCTCTCAACTATGATCTGGACAATCTGAAGTCTGTGAACTAGTCATCTGTGTACTCACATTCTACTGAAATGAATATTTTTTCTACACACCGGATCCGAACCCGGGAAATAAACTCCAAAATTGAGCGGATTAACTGCGGAGGACTCGAAACAATTTAATTTTAATGTAGTACATAACCTGAGTCAATTTTACTGAAAGGAATTTTTTTCTACACACCGGATTCGAACCCGAGAAATAAATTCCAAAGTCGACACCTTAACCGCTCAGCTATGGAGGACTTCAGAACAAGTGATTTAAATGTGGTAGATATAACTGCAGTGACCCCGAGTGATGAGTGTAAGTATATTGCGGTCTATGTGGTGGTGTTTGTGATTAGCGTTATCGGGTAGATAGTGTTATCTGTGATTACGAGTTTGAATGTATATACAGGATGTTTGTACAGAGGTGTATGTACAGGATGTTTGTAAGAGAGTCACGTGGTTTTGAAAGAGATGTAAAACACGTGGTTTTTGAAGGAGATGTCATGGCGTCTGTCAGATGCACTGTCATGGTGGTTGTGACGATCTGCATGCGTTGCGGGTGATTTGATATATGTTGAGCCTGATAAAGGAATATATAGGTGTTTGTGGGGAAATGGATATACAAGATGCTTGTACATGACGTTAGTCACCGCGTGATTTCAGAAGAGTCGTAATGGTGTCCGTCACGTGGGTCCAAATGAAAGAACTCTACGAGTAGTGTTGTAATATCAGTATCAATATGTCTTCAGAAGAATACACACGTAACTTGTGTGACAGTAGAAGCACAGAGTAGGGGCACAAGATTCTATGAGGATAAAAATATAACTATAAGACAACTAAGTGATTCAAGTGTCAAGAATGGATGTGTTGATAGCAAATTTCATAATCCTGATCTCAATTTTGGAGGAACTCCTGTGACGGTGACGTCATAATCATTTACAAACTATGATGGTCGAATAAGTAATAAAATTTGAATAATAATAAATAGTGCTCATATACTCATTTAGGTGGTACATTCATGCACATGTTTTAACCCGTTCTTCAACATTCAGACACGTGCTTCAACATTCAGACACGTGCTTCAACATTCAGACACGTGCTTCAACATTCAGACACGTGCTTCAACATTCAGACACGTGCTTCAACATTCAGACACGTGCTTCAACATTCAGACACGTGTTCAGACACGTGCTTCAACATTCAGACACGTCTTCAGACACGTGTTGTAACGGGTTGCGTTACGAGATTATATAGAACTTGGTAATGAACAGATTAGATTCCTTTTCGGCTGGGAAACTTGTCATATGATTATTTAAAGACATCTGCCGGTCAATAAAACATCGACCATTGAAACTACCATTCCTGATGTGTGATGTCGCTTAATATCGCGAAGTGGGGAGTTAGGATAGCGGAAGTCGAAGAGAATGCATTCTGGTGTTAACCTTTAACTGGGTAAGTCGAGATTTTATAATTCATTGACTTTATATACATTTCCTTAATTTTTGCTTCCGAAATATGATTCACATCAGGCTACTTATAATTTGATTTGAATTTATAATTAGACTTCTGAATGTTCAGTACCTGAATGTGATAATATTTCGGTGGATGTTTCACTCGACTTGCCTGGGGGCACCCGATCATTTAACGACTATCATAATTCAGAGGTAATCATTTCCGTCACGGCATTGATTGTTGTAATTCTTGTATGAGGAAAATCTATCGGAACGTAGGGAGATATCTATGATAATATTTCTTCATTCCTTGTGTGTTTAATTCCGCAATGGCACATGTTGGTTTTGAGTGATTCGTAAGAATCGCCATTTTGTAAATCTGATACAAAGTATTCAGAGCTGTCTTTGACTGTAACGTGCTATAAATAGTATTGGGGATTATCACAGGGTATTTTTCAATTATTGCTTATTGAATGTTTAATTATCAGGACTGCTGCGTTCGCGTGGTTGTAGAGTAGAGTACTACATCAATTTGAAATGCAATTCAATTCGAGTTTCCAGAATTGTGATAACTAGCAAATTCCAACATTTTGATTATTTCTTTTCAATCACAATTTGATTAATTTTCCCGCAGATGCAATTTAATTATTACTCTTTCAAGTCTCATTTTTTAGTATTATTAATTCAGTCACATGTTAACTATTTGCTAATTTTAAGTATCAATTGTAATCGTTTAATTGTTTCAGAATGAATTAAATTTCTGCCCAAATTGATTTCTCTTTAAGATATCAGTTTTCTAATAGTGTTTTTACAATTTGGGGAAGATAACATTATCGGAGGTGGAATCACATGATTATTCCAACCGACGGTGTTGCTTGTCCTTTTGATCTCAAGTCAGGTACTGTTCGTTCTTTGAAATTACAGGGTTTGAACGTTTGAGGTTCTTCACCCCTTCACTCCAAGACGGTTTGTGACTTTCCTGACAGGACCGGCTTTCAGTTCCTACGAGTTCCAAGGAGGGTAACATTTTCTTGTTTGAATGACCATGATTTCATCCTCTGATTTTGTTGTTCAACCAAAGTTGTATTCCACTAATTTTTATAGAACCATTCGAGGTCTACTTTAGTTCCTCTTATTTGATTATTCTTTCTTTTCAATTAAAAAATTGATTTAATTTTATAATTGTTTTACTTCAAATTCACTTTATGTTACAAATCAATTTAATTTTATAATTGTCTCACTTCAAATTCAATTTATGTTACAAATCGATCTAATTTTATAATTGTTTTACTTCAAATTCACCTATGTTACAATTTGATTTAATTTTATGATTGTTTTCTTCAAATTTAATATTATTTAGGTTACAAATTGGTACACTATAAAAATTGTAATTCAAATTTTGTTATAATCCAAATTCCCAATGGAATAAATCAAATTGTTAAGTTGAACTTTATTGTTTTTCTGAATTTTCATCAACTAATAAACCATCTCGTGGTGCTTGTATTCTGGACTGTGAATTCATTTATTTTTATTGTTTTTTAAGCAATTGGCGCTCAGGCAATTCACCAGTCTAGAATCACGAGGCACGTTTCACTACGAGCCCTGAGATTAATTCATTCAAATTGAGCCAGTTGGGCCAATTAAAACCGACCCAAAGCGGGTCCGTTTCAGTGTTCAGACACGTGCTTCAACATTCAGACACGTGTTTAGCGCGTGCTTCAACAGGTGGTGACGTCATCAACGTTTACGAACTATGATGGTCGGATGAGGAATAAAATGCGAATAATAATAATGATTATATGAATATCTTCATTAGCAATCTACACTATTTTTCTTCGCGAGCACATACAGACAGACAGTCACGTAAAAGTTATAATGATGAAACACATTTTCATTTTCGCGGTCTTTTTTAAATATTCATTCAATCAACTCCATGGAAACATATGAGCAAGGAATTTTTCATAGAGATCAAGTCCGTTTCCCAACCACCCAAGAGGTATAACTTATGGCACGTTGCTTTTTTTTTTGATACAGTGGGAAGCGTCTCCAGGAGGCCTACAAACCACTAGCAATCGATGACAAAATAATTATACAAACATGTTTCTTCTTATAATCGCTAAGGTTATTGTGTCCTCGCCAGTTTACCGATAAGTATGGCTACACGATCACTAACCCCAAAATTAATTAGGGTGGATCATTAATCCACCAAAATGCTCATCGGGGGTGGATGACTGCACGATCACTAACCCCAAAAGTAATCAGGGTGGATCATTAGTTCGCCAAAAATGCTTAACATCTCGGTGGTTTTCACAGGGGAAAAAATGGTAGAGATAAAGTATGAAGAACTCCGTCAATCAATTGTGGACTTTTATAAAAAGCTATTATCTTGTGTGTGTGTGTGTCTGACGTTCATAGTATACGAACGATGATGACGTTCCTTTGAAAAATTATGGTATATTTTAATGAGTATATTCATGAATATAATTCTGATTCAAGTTAAGCTATAGATAAATGAGTGGAGAAACCGTAAAATTTTGCCTGTTACAAAACTTGCTACAAAGTTTGTAGCTGATTATTATTCCAACTTAGGATGTTGAATTGATAGCAAAATAAAAATACAATCACATCTGTTTCAGATATCAATTAATGTGGTCAATTACATAGTGAAACTGATGAGCAGAAATGTTGTAATTCTACTATATGATAAGGAGTTCCTAACCATAAGCAGTGTGCATAAGTTGATAAGAAGTAGCTATTCTAGAATATATTCAAATCATTCAAGCTTGATTCAGAACAAGTTAGTCGTACTTTGGTCCATTCCAACCAGTGCTCTGTATTTAGCGCGCTACATATACTTTGTGGGAAATTTTCAATCAAGTGCCAGTGCTTCAGTGCAATAATGATGTAAGTTAACATATTTTCTACCCCACTCTTCCGCTCCATCCTCCCTCCTAAGGTCTGGAGGGTGTTCGACTTTTTCCACATGGAAACACGATAGGTATCTCCTTTTGGGGAGAGACAGTATCAACTTTGGTATATGTGATCTCCACTTACAAAATGGGTTGTTACCATCAGAGGTTAGGTATATACAGTGTTTCCCATTTGCTTAAGCAGCATTAAGGGGAACTGTCGCCTGATGGCTATGGAAGAACCGCCTTATGACTTTGCATTCAAAAATTTTGCCTTACACACACATTAAATTGATTAATTTCGGAATATCTGACATTTATGTGCATCTAGCGGAAGTAGGTTATATAGGCGTCACATTGTCACACCAGAAGTGAAACCGGAGGTGATGATTTTATTACATATTCGGAATCTCCATAACGTTCTGGACAATAATATTTTATTTATATAGCGATCAGCCTCACCGATCTTCCGTGATAAGGATTTGAAATTTTTATTTTTTATGGTATAGCGTTATGAGTCTCAAATGAAAGGTCTTAACAAGTAGAGTATGAATTTTATGATTTTCATTGGGAAAAATCCAATATCGCGGATATAAAAAGGAAAAAACTGTGAATTTTGTTGCAACTATAGCTTCATGGGTATCAAATGAAAGAACTTGATGATAAGAATAGAAATTTCAACTTTTCCCTCCAAAAAAAATCTATATGACGCATGTAAAATAGGAGGAGAAACGCATAAATATAGCTTCATCAGAATCGGAAGAGAAGGCTTGATGATATGAGATGGTGTGCAGTCGCTTTACATTACATATATCTGGAGGTGCAGAAGTATTTTTCTAGTTGCTGTTTGAATGAGTGACTACACATTATATATATGCAAAGCAAACTTTTTGCGTATGGGTTGACAAGCATCTAGCGAATTAAAAACTTCTATATTCAGTCATCGATAGAGTAATATATCAACGTGTAATATACTCACAATCTCAATAGTGTTTCCGACACAGTAATAGGTAATTCAGGATGATTTCTGTATAATTATTCCATTATCCCTCATGAACAAAATAATATTTTTATATGGAGAAAAAGCGATTAGGAAAATTCGGTAGTTTCATCTTGGAACGGACCGCTATGGGTCGGCTTTTAATGGCTCAACTAGCTCAAATTGAAGTAACTAGTCTCAGGACTCGTAGTGGAACGTGCCCTGTGATTCTAGACTGGTGAATTGCCTGAGCGCCAACTGCTTAATAATAACTACAAAAATAAGTGAATTCACAGTCAAGAATACAGGCACTACAAGATGGTTTTGGTTGATGAATATTCAGAAAAATACGACAAGTCCAACTAAACAATTTGTTTTATTCCTAGAGGAATTTGAGTTATAATAAAAATAAATAACAATATCGAAAGTGAATCAATCATTAACATAAATTGAAATTGAATTTTGGGATAAACAATTATGAAATTAAATTCTTGGCTAACGAATCAAATACAAAAAAAATGTATATATAAATTAGAGTTTGAAATCAAATATTTAATTGAAAAAAAATGATCCAATATAGAGAATTAGGAGTGAACCTCGAAAGGGGTTCTATAAAATTAGTGGAATACAAATTCAGTTGAATAACACAAATCAGAGAGGTGAAAATATGGTTATTCAAACTAAAAATGTTACCCTCCTTGGAACTTGATGGAACTGGTGAACGGCCCGGCCAGGAAATTCACTAAACCGTCTCGGGAAAAAAGAAGAGAGGCACCTCAGTTGTTCTTACCCTGTTATTTCAAAAAACGAACAGAACCTGGCCTAAGTTCGAAGGGAAGAGCAACACAATCAATCGGAATAACCATGTGATTCCACAACTGATTATGTTATCTCTCCAAATTGTAAAATCACTGTATTACAATATTGAAATCTTGAAGAGATATCGAGTTAAACAACAATGTAAGTTAATATGAAAGAATTAGTTACTACAATTGGTACTTAAATTAGCAAACAATTGGAAAGTGACTATAAGAATAATAATTAAAATGTGACTGTAAGAATGATAATTAAAATCTTGGAATTTGTCAGTTAACATAAAATCTGAATTTCTTGAAATGATTTGCTTAGATGGATTGATATTTGTAATTTGTACTAACTTTGAACGAGCGTAGCAGACTTAATATATATGTATCCAATAAGCAGTAATTGGATTACTCACTTTGTGCGAACCCTTAACAACATTTACTGCACGTTTGTTTCGTCTGATATGACCACCCCGTGTACTTCTGTACTAGGATCACAAAATGGCGATTCTCTTAGTTATATTTCAATAGCAAAATTCAAGAAAAGATAAAAAAACAAAGAATTATTGGAAATCAACGTACCTCTATCACCACTGTCACGACAATGAACTTTCGTTCCGATCTCTACCCCACCATGCGATACTCGCGCTATCGAGCATGTGTAAACTAATTTCAGTAATCGATGTTATTGAACGTAAAGATGTCTCTGAGATATCATATGACAAGTTTCCTAACCGAAAAGAAATCTAAAACTGTTCATTACAGTGTTCTTCAAATCACGTAACGGCGAACCCGTTACATTCCCCCTCTACCACGAGAAAAACTTTTGGAGTGGAGCTTCAAAAAATTTTCAAGAGAAAAATCAAATCGGTCTTGACATGGAGACTGGTTGACCAATTCCAGAATCACGATACACAGAAGAGTTTTGTGATCTTCACATAAATATTGGTTGACCAACTCCAATATCACAATCCAGAAGTAAAAAACAAAACGAAAATGAAAATTGAAATGTTCTACATATTTTATGAAATAAACCATTCACCATTGTTTAGTGAACATCCCCAAAGGGTATACGAAAAAGAATCAACAACAACAAAATATACTAGCTAATAGCTCTAATGAGGATTCCAAATATCCTTTGCAGGAAAAAAAAATTAACAAAGATATATCATATGGATTTAATCCAAAGGAATAAAAATTGACAAAAACCAAAACATATCAAATGTACCAGCTCAAAAAAAAATATCAGTAAGAAGGTAGTTGAAGGTAATATCCGTAATTACAAAGATATACATTCCAAAACAATCAAACAACTGAATCGAGTACTGAAGGATCTATACAACTTTATACTCAATCACCAACTGAACCGATTATTAAACACATTAATAATCCGGCAACTGTGTTGTTTAGTTTGAAAATACAAACCCCAATCACAACATTCGGGATACAAAAAACATCATTCTTTCACCGATACACAAAGCAAATTAATAAAGAAACTGATACATTAGTGAACCTAGTTCACAATAGTGCATAGATGTTTTCACAAAGTTATCCCACGCATAAGTGTAGGTCCAATTTAAGGTCTCCTATACGCCAGACCAATAGTGAATGGAAGTTTTCACTCATCATTCCCAAGCACCAGTGTAAGTCCAAATTAAAGTCCCTTACACTCCGGACTACAAAAGTGAATGTATATAATACAACACTAAGCAAGAGGTAGCAAAAAATTTGAAGTGAAGCTACACATTTTTTTCGAAAGAGAAAAAATTTCAAAGGAAACTGATTTAACCAGAAATCTTAACATTTCCTATCATTCCAAAATGAAGGAACTGACACAAAAGACAACAAGAAGAAGATCATATGTGCTAAACAAGAAAAATACTACAAGAAGAATTATCACAATCATTTGATCTATCTAAAAGGTAAGATAATAATCGAAAAAAAAATAAAAATTGAACCTACTACAGAAGATGTACCCTCAAGATATGCTACTACCTAAAACCAAGAAAAATAACCGAGTTTTTTCACTTTTTACAACCAATGAGCCATCAGACTCCAAATTAATGTTGTAATAATTGGAAAAATTCAACTCATTATTACAATGAGTTCAATTTCTGAAGACTCTAGGGAAGGGGACCTTAAATTCAATTTATATCCCTAATTTCAAAAAAAACTCATAGTCATCTCCCAAGTTAAGCAACAATATGGACCCTATGATCCCAAATTACATATTGCCTACTCTAGGATTGACCTTAAAAATGAAGCTTATTTCTGAAAATATACGTTTTCCAGACAATAACCCCCTATATATCAGTCTACTCTTGAGTTTTGCAGCACTAAGAGGATAGACCTGACAAAAATGGCATACCAGGGTCAATTTCCAAACCTGTCATAACATGGACCAGCAGATCCCAAATTAACTTATCCAACTATTGAAAATAGAAACCCAATTCAGAAGTTAACAACTTCCAAATTCAAAATCTCTAAATGGGTAACAAAGACTATAGCTTTACTATACAAAAGGTAAACTATAAGGTTTTGAAGAGTGAACACGTCAAACTTCCAAATTCAACTATATTTTGAATGTGATCAATCTCCCAAAATGAGTGTTACGAAAAAAAAACAAGATATAATGAATCTAAAATAACAGTAACTGGAATAGAGAAAAATTTTGATACCTAATCGATGGAAATTCAAAGGTAATATAGAACGAGAAGCAAAAGATAAATTTAAAAATATGAATAACGATACTTAACGTCATCCGAACAGAAGAATGACCGATGCAGATCAGAGCAACAGAGGATCTCCCGCAGATCACCAATAGTTTGCAGCTTCCATAACAGTATTCATCTACTGTGGCAATCAAGGACGTTAACTTTCCCTAAACTGACAGTCATAAATGGAACCTCAATGTCCACCGCAACATTAGCAACCTGCTGGGCCCTTATTCCTCATCACTGTAACTGCCATCCCTTTGCTCAGTCATCATTTCAAATATAAAGCTCTTAATGTGCAATTTCCAAATTTGATTTTCGACATTTGCTACTAAAGAGAAAGAACGTATCAAAATTGAGTTTCAGAAACTGTTTAGATAAAAATTAGGGAAGTATCCCTTACTGAAATACCAAAAATCGACCCAAATCATTCGATTAAACAATTCACAATAGTGAAAAAAAAAGGCACATATGAAAACATGACACTTCATTGTTTGAAACAATGAACTACAGAAACAAATAAAAAGGAACAGATAAAACAGCATACCTATAACATAGGATTCAATGCTGGGAATAGCAAGCTGAAAACAGCTGATCGCACAAATCTAGATAATCTTAAACATCATTCAGACAAAAAGGTATAAGTGACAAATTCACCCATCAATAGGTAGAAAATATAAATATTTCAGTGCAAATTCTAGCAAATCAATAAAAGTGAGATAAAAAATAATATGACCAATTTTTCACCTCAAATATATATTTCTCTGAGCAACCATCAACTGCGTTCAGGACCACGTTGAAAAAAATGGGCGCCAGTGAATCGGACCGCTATGGGTTGGTTTTTTATGGCCCAACTAGCTCAAATTGAAGTAATTAGTCTCAGGGCTCGTAGTGAAACGTGCGCTGTGATTCTAGACTGGTGAATTGCCTGAGCGCCAACTGCTTAATAATAACTACAAAAATAAGTGAATCCACAGTCAAGAATACAGGCACTACGAGATAGTTTTAGTTGATGTATATTCAGAAAAATGAGACAAGTCCAACTTAACAATTTGTTTTATTCCTAGAGGAATTTGAGTTATAATAAAAATGAATTACAATATTGAAAGTGAACCAATTTGTAACATAAATTGAAATTGAATTGTGAAATGAACAAATATGAAATTAAATTGTTGGTTTACAGTTTGAATACAAAAAAAATGTGTATATAAATTTGAGTTTGAAATCAATTATTTAATTGAAAAAAAATGATCAAATATGAAGAATTAAGAGTGAACCTCGAAAGGGGTTCTATAAAAATTAGTGGAATACAGATTAAGTTGATAACACAAATCAGAGAGGTGAAAATATGGTTATTCAAACTAAAAATGTTACCCTCATTGGAACTTGATGGAACTGGAGAACGGTCCGGCCAGGAAATTCACTAAACCGTCTCGGGAAAAAAGAAGAGAGGAACCATGTGATTCCACAACTGATTATGTTATCTCTCCAAATTGTAAAATCACTGTATTACAATATTGGAATCTTGAAAAGATATCGAGTTAAACAACAATCTAAGTTAATATGAAATAATTAGTTACTACAATTGGTACTTAAATTAGCAAACAATTAAAAAGTGACTATAAGAATAATAATTAAGATGTGACTGTAAGAATAATAATTAAAATGTTGGAATTTATCTGTTGGCATGAAATTTGAATTGCTTGAAATGATTTGCTTAGATGGATTGATATTTGTAATTTGTACTAACTCTGAATGAGCGTAGCAGACTTAATATATATGTATTCAATAAGCAGTAATTGGATTACTCACTTTGTGCTAACCCTTAACAACATTTACTGCACGTTTTTTTTGTCTAATAAGACCACCACGTGTACTTATGTACTAGAATCACAAAATGGCGATACTCAAAATCGCTCAAATACCATGTGCAATTTGTGGGGTTAACTACAAAGATGAAAAATGAACATTTTCGGTATAAACTGCCCACGTCTCGCTAGAATGATTTAATACAATGATTACAACAATCCCTGCATTGATGTGAGGGATTTTCATAGAATCATGCTAAATGCAAATGGATTGCATGCAGTTTCGTGAGGTACGATGCTAATCACATCCACCGAGAAATAACCTATTCAGGGACTGAACAGTCAGTATTCTAATTACAGAAACAGATCAAATTAAATGGTCCCTGAGGTTAGTTATATTTCAATAGCAAATTTTAAGAAAAGATAAAACACAAAGAATTATTGGAAATCAACGTACCTCTATCAACACTGTCACGACAATGAACGCTTGAGACTTCCGTTCTGATCTCTACCCCACCACGCGATACTCGCGCTATCGAGCATGCGGCAACTAATTTCAGTAATCGATGTTATTGAACTTAAAGATGTCTCTGAGATATCATATGACAAGTTTCCTAACCGAAAATAAATCTAAAACTGTTCATCACAGTGTTCTTTAAATCACGTAACGGCGAACCCGTTACAATCTCGGAGAGGATATGATTACACACCTCATTATTGAGATGTGGTGCCAGGACCAGAAGGTGTCTTGTTATGAATTACACATAGATGATAAATCAGCCTCTTTCGTGCTAATGTCAAGTATGGATTATGATCCTCTTGGTTAACATACCATGCCGAAGACGATGAATTTCATTTGTACCCTGAAGGAGTACGGTAGAGGAGGATATGCACACCAAGAAGATGAATCGATGTTCGACATTCTGCTCGAATAGTGATTCAGAAAAATTGCAAAATGTGGTTGTATCAATCATGGAGATAAACATGGCAGTGTAATGTTTAGATAACCTTAATATATCCTGAATGTGTGTTTATTCAATTGTGAATGATAATTGTACATTACAAGTAAAAAAATAGTTTACTAGAATCAATCGTTTCGTTATCTATTGAGGGATTTCATAATCCGATAAATTGAATTAGCTAATTATTGGGATAGAAAAAATGATAGGTTAGTGAAATAACGAAAATCGTTCGATCGATTATAGAATCCAGGTCGAGCCTGGAAGTTCATCAATAAATAGCCGAATGGAAACCCCTATTGAATGAGCTAAGAAAAAAAAAATGTAATAACGAGGAAACCGTTGAATTTTTCTGCTGATTACTGTTTCAACTAAAGATAGTAAAAGAGAAAATAGAACTGATAATCAATTAGAACGGAAACTGATGAGGCGAGCGGAGTTGAAAAATTTACATATTGTGTCTGATAACGATTCTGAACATGAAACTGATAGCGAAAGAAATTAGAACTGCTAGGATTCATAACTAATTAGGAAGGAAACTGATAACGTGAACAAAGTTCAAAAATTTTCATATTGTGGCTGATAACGATTCTGAACAGGAAATTGATAACGAGAGAATTTAAAACCGCTGGAATCAATTGAACGGAAGCTGATAACATGAGCCGTGAGAGATATATTGTTGAAAAATTCTTGTTGTGTGGCTAATAATGTGAACATATTTTATGTAATGATTTCGAGATAAAGTTCCCTCCGAATATATATCCTAAGTGTACATATGTGTTTGTGCTGATCTTGGTTTTCGAATATCTGTATTCGAGGGACATCCCCTCCCAATATTTGAAAAAAGTTCAATATTCGGTCGTCGATGAAGTAATATACCAACGTGTGATATACTCATAATCTCAGTTTGAGTCATACAGGTAATTATACAGCAACATACAACTGTGTAATACCCTTATATTCCACCGGTACATATCGTTCGAGAGTTTTTATGAAGGAGTGATTTCGAGAGCAAAAAAAAATTTAGATACATTAATATCATCCTGCCGTTTCCATAAAAGTTACCGGCGATCTCGACAGAAAACCGGATTCCGTATAATTTTCACAGGTATATATCGATCGAGTTTTCATTAATCCCCCAATATAACAATTCAATAATTCACGAGCAGAAGTAAGCAGTTGGACAAGATCTCCATCCATTCTCAAGCGATAACATTCACTAATTTTCAATTCTATAGCAGATAAAGATGTCAATCTTCACCGATTTGGTGAAGCATATCGCAGCTCTGCTCTCACTCCTCAGCCCCATTACGATGAGACAGCGGCTGCTGCAGGATTGCGAAAATGCTCCTTAGGAATAAGGAGGATGAATAAAGTCCTTAAAACGGCTAAAAATATTGGGGAGGAGCAGCAGCTGCTATCGGCATTGGGGACTGTGAAGACGCTGCGTATCCAGATAAAATCGAGGCAGAAGAGAGGTTCTGGTATAAGTTCGAGAAAAGGAACAGCGAAGGATCGGGATCATTGGACTGATCCCATGTCTGCGTTCAACAGCCGAATCCGTACTGGAATCCTATCAAACTTGAAGCATAAGGATCTCAAAGCGTTTCTGCTGGATTGTGAGGCCCTCTTGGAGGGTCGTATTAAGAATGCCCTGAGGAGGGATTAAGCAGGTAAAGTTGATGCAGTATTCTGCAGGGAATTCCAAATCGCCAAAGCAGAGCAGATATTGACTGAATTTAAGTATTTCAACACATCTAATTCGCCAATTTTTCGGGACACCGACTTAGATTTTTGGTTTCATGATGATATTTTGAAGCCGATATTGACCCAATTGGAAGAGTTTCAAGAGAGAGATAGCGAGTGGACGTTGACGAAGATCATAAATTTGAGGGTAAATAATAACAAGTTCACATCGCAACTAGGATCTTTATACATTGATTTACCAGCCCAGATTAGACGTAAAAAGGCCTGCATAAATGTAGAAAATGGCGATGATGCATGCTTCGCATGGACTGTGACTTCAGCGCTATGCCCTCCTCGAGCTCATTCAGATGGAGTTAGTTCCATACCTCCACTTCACGGAAGTATTGAAATTTGAAAGAGATTCAATTTCCGAAGACTATGCGTCAGATCCCCAAATTTGAGAAGCAGAATGGAGTCTATATCAACGTATACATCTTAAATAAAAGCAGAAAATCATTGGTTACATTACCTACCTACTCCAAGAAGGAGAGGAGGGGTAGACACGTTTACCTCTTGCTTATTCAAGATCGTTACTTTGGGAAGGAAGGAGGAAATAGCGATGATGCGACACCAATTCATTTCCATTACGTATGGATCAAAGATCTATCACGCCTGGTTTCTTCGCAGCTGAGTGAACATGATGAACAGAAATATACTTGCGAACGATGTCTCCATTACTTCTACTCTGAGGAGAAGTTAGGTAAACATACTGAAGATTGTGAGAAGCTGAATAGCTGTAAAGTTAGGATGCCTGAAGTCGGCAAGAATATCCTGAAATTCAAGAATTTTAAGAATGAAGTGAAAGCTTCATTTGTGATATACGCAGATCTAGAAAGCGTTCTCAGCCTCGCTTCGGATCCGAAGAAGCCTCAACAACATATCCCTGCAGCTATCAGATATCACATGAGATGTTCTTATGAAGATTCCCTCTCTTTCTATCGAGCTCATCGAGGCGTGAATTGCATGAGCTGGTTCGCAAATGTGATGAAACAACTAGCCGAAGATTGAGGTACAGTTTTCTGGTGTCCTCATGACATCGATATGTCACAGGATGAAGAAGTCGCATTCAGAGAAACCAACATATTGTCATATTTGTGAGCAGCCATCCTCTGAAGTGGACAGAAAAGTGCAAGATCACGATCAACTTATACCTCTAAGAAATTATCGGTTAGCAGCACATGGAGGGTGCAACAATAACTATCAGGACACGCATGTTGTTCCTGTAGTTTTTCATAATCTAAGCAACTACGATGCAAACTTCATAATTGAAGATGTAGCCTCGCGAATGGACGGTGAAATCGATCTACTCCCGATAACCAAGGAAAAATACATAAGTTTTTCCAAAAATGTGGATGATACATCCATTCAACTGAGATTCGTCGACTCGTTCAGATTTATAAATTTCTTTCTTGATAAGCTGGCATCATACTTGAATGATTTCCCAAATTTGAAATGTGAGTTTGGGGAACATGGCGATGAACAAGTTGGGCTTTCAACAAAGAAAGGTGTTATGCCATATGATTATGTCGACTCATTTGATAGATTCTCAGAATCTTTTCCACCTCCTATTGATGCTTTCTGCAATAAATTGGAGGATAAACCATGCCCCCGAAGACTCAACCCGCGAGCCCGGCATATATGAGGAAAATTTGGATGTCGAAACTTGGGACAATAGGTTGATTTGTACATGAAGACCGACATAATGCTTCTAGCCGATGTTTTTGAGCAATTAAGAACTAGCTGTCATCAAACATACAGTCTGGATCCTGCACACTACTTAACATCGCCCACCTTCACTTGGGATGCGATGCTGGAACATACGGAACAAGAACTGGAGCTTCTCACGGATCTCGATATATTTCTATTCGTTGAGAAAGGGATTAGAGGAGGACTCAGTCAAGTTTGTTCTGAGCGTAGAACCCACGCCAACAATAAATATATGCCAAATTATAATCCATCGAAAGCTGATTCTTACTTGACGTATTATGACATAAATAACCAGTATGGTTGGGCCATGAGCCAAGCTCTCCCATAGGGCGGATTTGACTGGTGTGATACGAATATTGATGTTACTACAGTTCCAGATGATTCTGATGTGGGATATATTTCAGAAGTCGTTTTGGAGAACCCTAAACATCTTCACGACCAACATAAAGATTTACCCTTATGCCCCCTACATATCGATTCTCAAACGGGCAACATCCCCGCTCCATCAAATGCATCATCAAAATTGATGGCAACGCTTCACCCTAAGGAGAAGTACGTCATCCATTACCGCAGTCTCAAGCAAGGGCTAGCAAACGGTTTGATCCTAATTAAAATTCATCGAGCCTTGAAATTTGAGCAAGCTGCATGGTTGAAATCGTATATTGATCTGGATGCCAACCTTCAAAAGGCTGCGAAGATTGAGTTCGAGAAGAATTCATTCAAATTGATGAATAATGCCGTATTCAGTAGGACGATGGAAAACATCCGTAAAAGAGTGAATGTTCGCCTACTAACCGAGTGAGCTGGAAGGTATGGTGCAGAATCATACATTTCGAAACTGGAGGTCAAGAGCTGCACCATCCTCAATGAGAATTTGGTCGCTATTGAACTAAACAAGCTGGCAGTATGGTTGAATGAACCTATTTATGTGGGTATGTCAATTCTGGATTTGGCAAAGATTACTATATACTACTTCCATTATGAGTATATGGTTCAGACGTTTGGTGATAGTTGTTCTGTACTGTATACAGATACAGATTCTCTGATATATGAGTTGAGAAAAGATCCTTATGTTATGATGAAGCGCGACTGCCATCAATACTTTGACACCAGTGACTACCAGACTGATAAAATCTATGATATTCCACTCGTTAATAAGAAGGTGTTGTGAAAGATGAAGGATGAGAACAACGAAACCACCATGATCGATTTTGTTGGTCTAAGGTCCAAATTATACGCAATAAAGATATTAACTATGGAGGATGATGTTGGTAGGGAGCTACAAGATCTTGAAGCGGCCGAATATGGAGAATCCGAAATTACTAGAATAATGCGGAACTATGGTGTGACAAAAAAGACCGAAAGGGTGGAATTTTCGTTATGAAAAACATGATCGATTTTGATGACTATGTTGAGTGCCTCGAGAAGTGGAAAGAAGTATCGGTCACTCAACATTCAATTAAAGCTGAGAAACATGAAGTGTTTTCTATAAGTCATGTAGAGATGTAGTTGCAATATATTCATTTTGAATTTATTCATTAGAATCTAATATTATATCATAGGGATTTATGTATCTCGATTAGTTTGAATATAAGCACATTTAACATAATTATGTAACTGTTTCAAGCAGCTTATATGAAGAATGAGTACAGATTAGTAAGTGGTTGATGTGTCATTTACAATTAGATGCAGTTAAAATATGTTTATATCGATATACAACTTTTTTACATTTATTTATTAGAATATAATGTATTTTGTATCTCTCGATTAATGTTCGAGTATAAGCACATTCAACATTTAGCTACAAGAATGATAAATATGTAACTGTTATGATAAAGAATAATTTCACCTATAAATTTTTCTATAATGAAATGATTATGTATTCATTCAGAATATTGCAAACTAATGATCTGCCCTGATTGATTTTGGGGGTTAGTGATCGTGCAGTCATCCTCCCCCGATAAGCATTTTGGCGAACTAATGATCGACCCTGATTTTTTTGGGGTTGGTGATCGTGCAGTCCATCCTTCCCCGATAAGCATTTTGGCGAACTAATGATCCACCCTGATTTATTTTATAAGTTCGACTACTCCTGGGTGATCAATCCTATTAGTGTCGTAATCATTCTCATTAATTTGTCCTTCCTTTTCTGCTTTTACCTTTTGTGCTCTTGTGATTGCAAATATTTCCTCCGATGTTTTTTTATACATCGTCTTAAGTTCTGATGATGTAAAATATACATAAAAATAGACTAAAACTATACCATGATTAGATGAGGTGAAATTTTGTTGTTGTTTGTGAAATAAAAATAAGGTACGTCAGTGGAAAAAAAATGTTAAGCTGGCAATTGGACATTTTTTCACCTCGCGTTTGGAGGTGTAGTATAGGAATCTTCCATCCCTATACGAGTTTACCTAAAATCCCCGAATTATAGAATACGACCTTATTTATATTAATGTTATGTTATTGTAAGTATATGTTTAGATCTCGGATCTGGGTCACCAAGCAATATGTTTAATATATTGAACATATTGATTGACACAGATACCTTGTCATCCTAGACTGGTTATTAGGTCAATAACAATAACAGTAATGACATTATATATATATATATATATATATATATATATATATATATATATATATATATATATATATATATATATATATATATATATATATATATATATATATATATATATATATATATATATATATATATATATATATATATATATATATTTATATATATATTCATAAAGGGTACGTTGTAGCCTCCAAAGTAGATACTGGGGGTACGTTGACACCTCATATATGACGTTGTCACCTCCGAATTCGGAGGCGACAACGTTCTCGCATGTTTTCATTGCCTCTGGCCTCAGTAGGCTTTCCAGAGCCCTAAACCGAAATTTTTGTCGGAGGCCACAAAGTAGTCTCTATGCTCACAAAAGAAATTTTTAGTTCCGGTATATACCGCTGGCGCTGGTGTTGAACAAAACTTATGGGGAGGGCACGTTGTCGCCTCCGATTATATGAATCTTATTTTTGCATCACATACGTTACGCTGCCGCCTCCGCTAAATGGCAACGTCGGGAAAGATGTAATGCTCGTATTATTTCAATGAGTATGTGAAGCTCGCGGAATTATAAAATGAGTGCAGTCACATATAACGATGTCATCAAAAACTAAGATGTTCTAAAAATATGCAGTCAGTACCAACAATCATTTAACATTTACAAGCCAACAAATGTTATGACTGTATATAGTATCAAAATATTCAAGGAATATTTATGGTAATATAACCTCTGAATGTTCTTCATAATTTTCATTCATTTATAAATTAGAATGCACCTAAATATTCAACACATATCTAGTATTTTGAAATAATTCAATTCTTAATGTGGTATATCCTTGATATTTTAATTTGTAGTGCTTTCCACTGAAGGCTGATATTATTCGAAGATAGCATTATGTGAAGTTATCTCATCCGAGCGAGTCTTTACATTTCGCCGACATCTTCGTTGGCGTAGTGAGAACTGGATGTATCGTCACTATGGACATTCGGCTTATGCTAGTTGCGTTTTGATTGTAACAATCGAACATAACAGTGAATATGTTCGTGCATAGTCGAATCATAATGTTAAAAATGGGAAAATTCACAGGAATAGGTCTCCCGGATACAAAATTATGGTTTGGGTGTGCTTTCTCGGCACTTACCTACTTGGAGTAGTAGGGGAAGAATCAAAATTTGAGTTTTTTCGTTTCTAAAGGACCACAGCGGAATTCATAATGTAAAGAAAGCTCTTTTCATAATACAGCTCTCAAAAAATCGATGGTGGAAGCCGTTACTTTATGGTAATTTATCATTTTGATTATATGAAAAAATAACTATTTTGTTTTTATACCACTTTTATTGATGATAACGTGGAAACGTTACTATAGTTTCAACACCGAAGTGCCATCATCAAACAATTAGAAAATTATGAAGAAATAAATGAAACAGTTCAAGTATGGATAGAGTAGAGTTGAGTATTGTTGAGATTAAGGGATCAACAAAAATTCCAAAAATAGGTACATCCTAGGAAAGCACAGTATTATGTAGTAAACATAGCAACAATTTGTGAATCAGTGTGATTATAATTTAATATTCTAAGAATTATTTGAAGAGCGGTTTGAAAGACAGTACAGTATTACATAGTAAACAAGGTTACAATTTGTGAAATAGTGTGATCATAATTTAATATTCTAAGAATTATTTTAAGAGTGGTTTGAAAGACACATGAAAAGATCACTTCGATATAGGTCCATTGAAGATATTTTTATTACAGTTCTTGACACCTTTATAAATTTCTATCGATTCTAATGTATTCAATTCGAAACCTCTGGTTTGGTTATGTGAAATGCTTAGGCTATCTAAGTTAGGGAAACTATGACCAGTTTGTAAAAAATGATTAGCAAAGGTTGAGTCAGGTTTGTTGAGTCTAAACGAGCGAAAATGTTCTTCGAATCTTAATTTGAAATTACGACAAGTTCTACCTATATAAAAGTCATCACAGTTAGGGCAAATCATCTTATAAACTCCAGGTTTTCTATATTTATTGGTTTTGTCTTTGGCGTTGTATAAAAGATGAGAAAGTTTATTTTGAGGTTTGAAACTGATTTTAAAATTATGGCTTGATGAAATGTTAACAATATGTTTGTTCACTGTACCAAAATATGTCAAAGAAATGAATTTATTGGTTACATCTATGTGTTTTATACGCGGATAAATTTAATAGAAAGTTAATTGTTGTTGTTTTCGATATATTAGTTTAATTATTTGATTTACCGGAAAACCATCATCGATGGCTATTTGTTTTATCGTGTTCAACTCAATAGTGAGGTGTTCTATTGACAATGGTATCGAAAATGCTATATGGATCATTGAGTGATATGCTGCTAATTTATGGGTACGAGGGCTAAACGATGAGTTCGGAATAGCAATTTCTGTACAAGTGGGTTTCCTGTAGATATTGAAGTTTATTTTATTGTGGTCACGTATTAGTGTTAAATCCAAAAAGTTTAATGTTCTATCTTTTTCTGTTTCCAACGTGAATTAAATTTTTGGGTGAAGTTGGTTAATAAATGAAAGAAAGGAATTTAATTGTCTGGATGTTCCTTTGAAGAAAGCAAGTACATCATCTACGTATCTATACCAAAATTGAATATGTTTTTTGCTAATGTGCAGTTCAAAATTTTGTCCTCCAGATCAGACATAAAAATGTCTGCTAATAGTGAACTCAATGGGTTACCCATAGCGAGACCTGAACTCTGTACATACAATTTATTATTAAATTGACAATAGTTTTGACTCAAACATAGGTCAAACGCGAGTTCAATTTTATTTTGAATTAAAGGGCTAATATGTGATCTATCTAAAATGCTTCTGATTAGAGACTTACATTCTGAAGTTGGAATATTTGAAAACATGTTTGAAACAACAAAGGAAACTAAAAAACCATTGGTTGGTATATGGTGTGTTTTGACTAATTCGGACAATTCGAGAGAATTTTTAACAGTAAATTTAGGTTCAAAATTAGTGAATTTCTTGAATTTCTGATTTAATTTGATTGCAAGGTCCCTTTTCGGACTATTGATGTGAGACACTACAGCTCGTACGGGGGCATTTTCTTTATGATTTTTAATAAGTCCGTGTAGCTTAGGAGAGCAAGGAATGCTATTAATGAGTTTATATTTTTCGAAACCACTGTCAAATAAAATTTCACCATTTTGTAGGAATTGTTTTGTTTTTAATTGAAAAAGGTTAGTTGGGTATTTACGTATTTCGTTTAATTCTGCTTGGATGAATACTGAAATTTTATCCTCATAATCTTGTTTAGGGATGATTGAATGAACTTTGCCATCTTATATACAACGCCGAAGACAAAACCAATAAATATAGAAAACCTGGAGTTTACAAGATGATTTGTCCAGACTGTGATGACTTTTATATAGGTAGAACTTGTAGTAATCTCAAATTAAGATACGAAGAACATTTTCGCTCGTTTGGACTCAACGAAACTGACTCAACCTTTGCTAATCAGTTATTGCAAACTGGTCATAATTTCCCTAATTCAGATAGCCTAAGCATTCTACATAACCAAATCAGAGGTTTCAAATTGAATACATCAGAATGGATAGAAATTTATAAAGGTGCCAAAAACTCTAATAATAATATCCTAAATGATCACTTAGTCCTATATCAAAGTGATCTTATTATGTGTCTCTCAAACCGCTCTTAAAATAATTCTTAGAATATTAAATTATAATCACACTATTTCACAAATTGTAACCTTATTCACTATGTAATACTGTACTTTCTTTCAAACCGCTCTTCAAATAATTCTTAGAATATTAAATTATAATCACACTAATTCCCAAATTGTTGCTATGTTTACTATGTAATACTGTACTTTCCTAGGATGTACCTATTTTTGGAATTTCCGTTGATCCCTTAATCTCAACCCTACTTTACTCTACTCTATTTATACTTGAACTGTTTCATTTATTTCTCCATAATTTTTCAATTGTTTGATAATGGCACTTCGGTGTTGAAACTATAGTTACGTTTTCACGTTATCATTAATAAAAGTGGTATAAAAACAAAATAGTTATTATTTCATATAATCAATGGAGCTCTCAATATTTTTTCCCAAAATCTGCGAACTTCATTGTTTAAACAATGACAAATTACAAAAAAAAATTGTTTCTGACATTATCAAGGAACGCTATGTTGTAAATTGAACAATCTGATTTGATTCGAAGGTATTTAAAAAGCGGGTCTTCTAAGATCAACTACAACCTTTTATCTTCAACCGTTAATTTGTCATTAACGAATTAATGTTTTGATTAACAATTTCTTTTTCAGAAAGTTATAACTATTTTCACATAATAGCTGAAAAATATTGAGTTTTCATCACAGAAGTTGTATTTCTATTATTCTTCGGATATATTGCATATTAAGCTAGTAACTAACAATTCAAAGAAACTGGTCTTTGGAAAGGTTTTTTCACTCAAAACCCCCTACAATGACTAAATATGGATAGCACTTATCAATCATATATCGTCCTACACAGAAATTATCAATTCAAAGCATTCGTTCAATTAATTTAAAAAGGCTACATGAACAAAAAGAATATCTCTGTAGTAAAATATTGTATTAACAAGTGGTCTTCGAATCAATATATTGGCGCCAAATGAAAACTTCACGCCTAAGGAGACCCAAATGCTATAGTCGGAAGCTGGAATATATGTTTTTCCTGTGTTGCTTCGGTTTTCTCACAATTGTTTATTTAAATTTTGTGGAGCAAAACTTGAGTCGAATTGGAGGTAATACGTTGTTAACCTTACTACGATGAAAGTTTTACAAAATCCGTTAGATATTTTATATGTTTGCGTCACTTTCAAAAAGGTCAGTTTATCATCGCCTGACGGACAGTATGGAAGCGCATGAGCGGTGTGAGCGACATATTCAAAATTCTAGCGGCAGAAGTGGAGGTTTATTTTACTAAACGCCATTTATTAAGAACGGTATGGGCAGGTACATTTCTCTTCAGTTTATAGTAGGAAAGGAGGGGAATAATAATATGAACAGATTTTGACAAGTCTCTATTCACCACGTGCATTTCATGAGCTTACAGTGGTACGTTTTTGACAGAAATTATATGTTCACTCTGCGCCCATATGCAATCCCCCTCTAGCACTGCCTTTCGAATTTTGGATCTATCGCTCGCACCGCGTTATGCGTTCCCGTATATACGAGTGTAAGATATTTTTCTTCTGGCGGCGATAATCTGGTCTTTTTCAAACGATGCAAACATAAAATATTCAAGGTATTTTATAGGACTTTTTTTGTAGTTAGATTAGCGTATTGCTTTTGATTTAAGTCAACAATTGCTCCTGAAGCAATTAAGTAAATACATGATTTTTGTGCAGGACCATACAGAACTGATAGTTATTATCCTTATCTAGGTACTGCAGGAGGTTTTGATTCAAAAAACCTCTTCAAAGGCTAGTGATTTGCTACTAATGTTTTTTTCAATTGTTAATTAATAGCTTAATGTGCAGAATAGCCAAACAATGAAAAAGTACAATTAATTTGATATATCCCAACATGTTTCAGCTACTATCGTCTAAAATTAACTGTTTGCTTCTTAGAAAAAAAATTGTTAGTTAAAACATTAATTTGTTAATAAGAAATTAAAGGTAGTAAGTGATCTTGAAAGATGTGTATTATAAATACCTCTAATTCTATTCGAGATTTCTTATTTAAGACTCACCGTTCCTAGATAATAACAAGAATAGGAAACATTTCGCAAATAAAACACTATTTAAACACTGAAGTTCGCATATTTGCGAAAAATATTGAGTTTTATAATCAGCGTATTTTTCTATGTTATTATTCACCATAATCTCGCTGCGGTCCTGCAAAAACTATTTCGAAAGTTACCCCGAATGACACCTATACTCCTTTGTAGGAGGAACATTGAACACGATCTCAGAAGGCGAGTTGTTAAGAATTACCTTGAAAAACAACTAAAAGCTGGTGCCTGATTGGAATCAGACAATTAGAAAAAAAAAATTCCAGGGCTGGTTGTCGAAATTCGAAGAATGTGAGGGTGTAGGTAGTGTAGCAGGAGATATAGTATTCTCCTTCTGTAACATTTAAAGATAATGGAAAAAAATGTTGATCATATAAATAACTTTGATTCTATTTTATAATGCTCGATCAAACTTTATTAACGTATAATAGCAGTATTAATGTTGTTCAGGAATGCAATTGTACAATAACGCATAATTTGAAATTATTGAAAACAGCCAAATTGTGAAACTCTTCACCTAGTGAGGTCTTTGCAGATGACTTAACTCAGAACTATCTACTCTACGTTCATATGCGAACCCCTCGACCGAAATTTCGTCACTTAAAAATATTGCTCGACACATGCAGTGATCCCCTGCTCAATGTTGTTGACAGGAGGGTCGAAGTTGTCGTCAGTACATTTTGGAATATGCGATTTTTTTTAAATATTTCTCAGAAATCAATAGAAAAAGCGTGAATCCCATTTTCCCAAAATTTACGGTTCTGATAACAAATTTAACTCTTCTTTCAAGATTTTTGAGCAAGGGTTGCTACATCTCTCGTGTATCTGACTAATATTGGTCGGGCCGGGAGATGCATATGAACGCAAAGTGCACATACAATTTGAAAGGGTACCACTGTGGGCTAGTTATTAAAGACCTGTTACAAATGAAGTGTTTAGAGATTATAAGGTCCAAGTAATGAATAGCGACTTATTAACATCTGTATATATTATCACCTCTCTCACTACGACAGACTCAGAAGAAATGTAGCTGTACTTACCGATTTTGATTGTGATTAATGGAGCTTAGGAAAAAGTCTAGCACTGCCGTTCCAATTTTGGTTCTATTATTCGCACCGCGTATGCGTTCTCGTATATATGAGTATACGCTATTTTTCTTCTGGCAGTGATAATGTGGTCTTTTTTCAAGTGAGGCGAACATATAAGATATTCTACGGATCTTATGGGACTTTTTTTGTAGTTAGAATAACGTATCACCTTTAATTTAAGTCTACAATTGTTCTAACAAAGTTTTAAATCAACAATTGAGACACGAAACCGGAACAATAAAATAAAATTAGGATATTTCAGCTTCCGGTTATCGGATTTAGGTCTACTAATTTTTGTTTAGCGTGTTAATATATCAAATGCTGAAGACCGCATGTTGATGTGACATTCCACTATGGAGATATTTTAATTGTTTTCAAGCCCTTTTTTTGGACAGTTAAAATAATCACTTTGAATAAATAATTTTAGGACAGTCGCATATAGGAATGCTAGGTAGTATCCGTATCCAGGCACTGCATGAGGTTTTGAGTCAAAAAACCTCTTCAAAGGCTAGTTATTTGGTAGTTCTTTTCCAATTGTTGATTAATAGCTTAACAGGTAATATATCACAATAATGGAAAGACTACTAATGCTTTGATATATCCAACATGTGTCAGCCAATATCAGGTATGATTTACAATAAATTCGCGGGTACAGGTCACACTGACACATATGCTCATTATTCTAGCCTTCACGTACGTACCCTTCTTCCTTTCAGAATTCAGAATATATACTGTGAAAAGAAATTGAACAATCTCCCTATAAAAGCTACTCGCTTTGATTCCTCTCAATAATTTATCCTCAGTTCACATTTCTTATACTGATATAATTAATACCATTTCTCATCCCAAGCTTAATTCCTGATGGAATACCTGACTATTTTGAAAGACACTATAATCACAATTTAGCTCATCCTTTCTCCTTAATTTATAATAAGTATCTAAGTGAGGGTGAATTCCCTATAAGCTTTCAGAGTACTTCCTGTACATAAGTCGGAAAGAGAATCACATGTTCATAGATATCGACCAATATGAATTAATTAATTTTGCTGAAATCAAAAGCGCATCAGTCGTTGAGGAGAATATGAGGTGAACTGTGTGTACATATATTAAAGACCCAGCACGCAGGTATGGAGGTGTCTATATGACCTCCGGTGATGTGGCAACACCTTCGGAGGCAGCAACGACCACAAGGTGTACGCATATATACAATTTTCGGAGGCCACATGATACACTCTGTGCTGCTCATATATGACCCTTCAAAAATTTGGAAATCATTTCCCCTCTCAAGAAATCCGAATTGGTTATCATTTCAACACCCCATATATAAATTTTATATCAATGTATCTCAATTAGAAGACCCGGAGGCGAGGTCGCCTCTTCCATGTACCGGAGGCGACAACATACCGTGCATCAATATATATATATATATATATATATATATATATATATATATATATATATATATATATATATATATATATATATATATATATATATATACATGTATTACGACAAGATGAGATCTGTTATATATATTTCCTATACAAATGGAGATCCGTTTTGTAAGGTGAGATCCGATTTCGGATCTCGTTTTGTTTCTAGCGTATATCGACACCATTTCCATTATTCATGTTCATAGAAACAAAGTTCAAAATTTTCAGTGGATCTCATTTTTACTCATAATTTCACCTCTTATACAAGTATAGTTCATAGAAATTGATGAAGGTGGCGCTTCACAATACACTAGCAAATAGCTATTTTATGCACTACACGAGATCCTCTCGTAGCGGGAACGCTGTAGACAACTAAATACGTGAAATGAAAGAGAGGTATTATTATTAGCATTAGCTGAGTTTGATTCTCTCGTTTAACTAATAATTTATTCACTATAAATTATTACGGTTATCAGTCTCCTGGACTAGAAAATTAGAAATACGTTGTTGAAATGTTTCAAAATAGGACAATAAAGTTATATTTGTCATGCTCCCAAATCGATTTTAACATTATCTCTTGAACGTTTAGTTCATTTTTGCTAGTGTGCAGGTAGATTTCGAAAGGTAATTATAATTCAATTCAGATTTAAATTAGAATCGAGATAGAATTTCTGGAAATTACCCGTCTAATCTAATTTTCTAATATATGAATGATATATATATATATATATATATATATATATATATATATATATATATATATATATATATATATATATATATATATATATACATATATATATATATATATATATATATATATATATATATATATATATATATGTTTCTTCTTAGGTTCTCGCGGACGTAATGTGTAGAACTGGATTCTCGGGTATTGATCCGCGTTGTGTGGTTTCGGTCCTCAGAAGGACCAATTTCACGACGTTTCGGCAAAGTCGCATTTGCCATCTTCAGGTGATTCGACCGTAGAGTCTGGAAAATCTAGGCGAACTGACGCTTACTTGGAGGGACAGGTATTTATATCCCCCGTTATGTTTGACCTTTGGACTTTCGAACTATTTCACGCTTGGTTGATTTCTACGTGTTTGGCTCCGAGTGACACGTTTGGATGACGTCATTGCGACGCTGGAATCAGCCGGAAAGTTTCCGTGACCTGTTGCACGTGCACTGGATATCATGTTCTCTCTTGTTTTTGGTTTTATCTTCCGACTTTCTAAAGCGGGTTTCCATGTTGCGGGTAATCTTAGTCCGTCATCTCGTTTGTTAAGACTATGTGGACGTTTCTCGATCTCTATTGCCTCCCTGGTTATTCTGGTGTAGAAGTGTTCAATGTTGGCTAGAGTCTTTGTGCCGCTAAAGTTGATCATATGGCCAGTACTTCTTACATGTTCAGCTAGTGAAGACGTGGTTTCGTTTTTCGACACAGCGTTTGCATGTTCAGTCTTTCGCACATCAATGCGTCTGTTGGTCTGCCCGATGTATGTCTTTTCACAATTACCACATGGCACCTCGTACACTCCTTGGCATTCTAGAGGAATTCTGTCTTTTGGATTCCGAAGAACATTTTTGATTTTCCTATCTGTTGTGAAGGTTGTTTTGATATCATGACGGCTCAGTATTTTGCAGATTTTGTCAGTTGTGCCTTTTATGTAAGGTAGAAAAGCGTTTCCCACTGGTTGATCTTCATTGTTGACATCCTTCTCATTTTTGCGTTGAGAGTTATGAATCTGTTTTCTTGAATAGCCATTCATCCTTTAGGGCTGTTCGGATGGTTTCCATTTCTCCATCGAAGTTCTCCGCATCAGCGAGCCGTTTTGACCTTGTCATGAGGGTATTTACGACTGATTGTAGCTGGGATGGATGGTGATGCGAGTTACTATTCAAATATCGGTTCGTGTGGGTCTTTTTTCTGAATACTGTATGTCCCAAACTGCCGTCAGTTTTCTTTGTTACCAAAACATCTAGAAATGGTAATTGGTTGTTCTCTTCGGCTTCTATTGTGAATTTTATCCGATCATGGATTCCATTCAGGTGATCGAGAAACCCTCTTAGTTGTCCTTCTCCATGTGGCCAAATAACGTTATTTGTGGGAAACGCTTTTCTACCTTACATAAAAGGCACAACTGACAAAATCTGCAAAATACTGAGCCGTCATGATATCAAAACAACCTTCACAACAGATAGGAAAATCAAAAATGTTCTTCGGAATCCAAAAGACAGAATTCCTCTAGAATGCCAAGGAGTGTACGAGGTGCCATGTGGTAATTGTGAAAAGACATACATCGGGCAGACCAACAGACGCATTGATGTGCGAAAGACTGAACATGCAAACGCTGTGTCGAAAAACGAAACCACGTCTTCACTAGCTGAACATGTAAGAAGTACTGGCCATATGATCAACTTTAGCGGCACAAAGACTCTAGCCAACATTGAACACTTCTACACCAGAATAACCAGGGAGGCAATAGAGATCGAGAAACGTCCACATAGTCTTAACAAACGAGATGACGGACTAAGATTACCAGCAACATGGAAACCCGCTTTAGAAAGTCGGAAGATAAAACCAAAAACAAGAGAGAACATGATATCCAGTGCACGTGCAACAGGTCACGGAAACTTTCCGGCTGATTCCAGCGTCGCAATGACGTCATCCAAACGTGTCACTCGGAGCCAAACACGTAGAAATCAACCAAGCGTGAAATAGTTCGAAAGTCCAAAGGTCAAACATAACGGGGGATATAAATACCTGTCCCTCCAAGTAAGCGTCAGTTCGCCTAGATTTTCCAGACTCTACGGTCGAATCACCTGAAGATGGCAAATGCGACTTTGCCGAAACGTCGTGAAATTGGTCCTTCTGAGGACCGAAACCACACAACGCGGATCAATACCCGAGAATCCAGTTCTACATATATATATATATATATATATATATATATATATATATATATATATATATATATACATATATATATATATATATATATATATATATATATGATATGAACTCAGTTTTTGCTTAATTTCACATACAATATCTAACCTCACATTACCTATGACAATAACAGATAGTCTCGACGTTTGATATAATTTTATTCTGTAGTATATAGAGGAATATTTCATTACCCTATATACGGGGCAACAGACACTTAGGTTGAAACATAATTACTGGATACAAAAATAAACGAAATATTATTGAATACAATTTTCCATTACAGCATGAAAATTCATTCTAAACTTTTAAATTTCCAGTAATTTGATGAATAAATTGATTTAACAAGCGAAATAAGCTGTATATTAAATATGTGCACATTTTCATTTTGATTAAAATGTACATGTAAGTAGTAAGAGAGCATTCAATATTTAATTATTATGGATATAAAAGAAAGATTCTAAATAATTCGCAATCAGAATTCATTTGGTAATTGATTCAGATCGATTCAGTACCCATAGTAAATTAAGAGGATGCTCTCTATGGAGCACAAAATGCAAGTACTTGTCTCATGAAACAAACTCTAAGCCAAGTGGCTCTTACTTTACTACATGGCGAAACCATATTTTACTGACACACAGTCAATATTGGTAACCAGTGAGTACCAATTTCATTTATTTATCATCATGCGAAATACTAAGGCAGCAAACAAAGAACTAACGGGATGGTGATGGAAAAACCATTATGGGAGATTAAAAGGAGAAATCAGGGGCATTATGACGATGCTACCCATAGCACAGCAGTGAAACCAACTGAAGAACTTTGAACAGGTACTCATATCATATGTGAATGACTCATGGAATTTTAATGAATTTATAAAAAATAAATCCGTACCCGAAAATCATCAACTAATTTCCTTGGATGCTGTATCTTCATTTACAAATATACCAATCTTTTTGGCATTGAGTAGCATCAAAAAAAGTTGAGCAGAGATTGAAAACCACACACCTCTAGATCAATCGGAATTTATAAATGCATTACAGTTTTGCTTAGAATGCACTTATTTTCAATACGGTGAGCAATATTTTGGACAAATATTCGATACAGCAACGGGACCTCCTATTTCAGCTACTATTGCTAACCTTGTTATGGAATGCCTAGAGGAATCTGTTATGAATTCATTGGATTTTCAACCCGTATTCTTCGAACGGTATGTAGATGATTGCCTTATGTGTGTTCCCAATGATAAAATTCAGTACGTGATTAACAAATTTAACAATTTCCACTGTAAACTTCAATTTACTTGTGAAATAAAAGTGAACAAAAACATAAATTTCCAATATATGAACATTAAGCATGATGAAGATGGAAAAATAAAAACTTCGTGGTTTACTAAAGAAGTTTGGTATCAACGTTCAATTCCGTTGCACCAACATGAAAAAAAGTGTTATAAACAGCATACAGATCGCGCGGTCAAATTGTTCTACGCAGAGGACCGTCTCAAAAATTCAAAAATTGTTCGTAGTACACTGGAAATGGATGGCTACCCAAAAACATTTTTCAATCCTATCATTGAAGAAAGAATAAACAAAATCTATAATGGATCGTCATTTATAAATAACATAAAAGGTAATACAGACAATTTTATAACATTAACATACATTCCGAAGACCTCAGAGAAAATCAAGGAATGTTTGGAAAAGTATGATATAAATGTCGCGCATGAGCCTACACTAGCTGTGTTTGAAATATTTCTCAAATCTAAAACCTTTAATACCTGAAGATAAACAAACCCACACAGTATACAAATTGAATTCAATTGTGGAAGCCGCTACTTTATTTTTAACGAAATAATGAAACTACTTTGTTATACTATCACTGGTATTTAATATAGTCGTTACTATAGTTTCAACACTAAACGTGTCATCTTCAGACGAAAACGAAGGTATGAATAGTAACGACTATATTAAATATGAGTGATTGTATAAGAAAGTAGTTTTATTTCGTACAAATTAAATTGTTTAGAATGCGATGGGACTGGAATGTATGAACAATATTCACAAAAAAGAATGTATGGCCATAAGTATAGCACGAGAAACAAAAGCTTTCACCGCCCTTGCTAAACACTGTTTTGATTATAACCATCAATTCGATTATAAAAATGTTAATATTTTAACTAAGGAAACCAAAAATCATAAAAGATCTATTCTGAAGATTCACATGAAACGTGACTCCAAATCTGTGAATCATAGGACAGATACTCAGATACTAAGTCAGATTTAGACTAACTTAATTAATTAAAACTCTTGCAAATTCCTACATGCGTCTTTATAATGTTAAAAGTATATTTTAGGTAGAATGTCAAAAGTATCTTTCCAATAACTGACAAACCTTTTTCTATTAGCTCGTAAATCTTAGCATCTGATTTGAAAGTTTGAACCTTATGTTCTCGTTTCTAGTCATTCATAGACTTTGTTGACGTGAGCTTGCATTTTTCAAGAGTACTGTCTAACAGTGGATTCTAGATATTCATACTTATAACATTGATGTGTTACAATATCGATTATTCATATTTCTGTTCGTGTCGGCGACGCGACGTGGGCATTTTAATTGGAATTGGTGCGATAAGGACCCTTTTTGTTGATACAATTAGTTTTAAGTAACCCGGTTATAGACATAATAAGTCTTCTGATGATGGTCGTGAGACCAAAACGTACGGAAAGACGAGAAGATATAAAGCATGAAAGTTAATTTATTTATTTATTTATTCATTTATTTATCTAATTACACTAGCTCAACGGGAGAAATCCCTTCTGGAGGTTAGGAGTACATATAATATAATTACATGGTATGAATTTAAATAAACTATTATACACAGCTTTACAGATATCATTAGGGTTACAACAAAATATATCAACAGTCAAACCGATCATTTCGTAGAATCTACACATTTGGAAAAGTGGGGAAAATAATAAGGTATTTGTTCTGGAGATTGGCAGATAAAATGTTTGTGTGGAACGGGTGCGAGCAGATGTAACATGTAAATTCAGTCTTGATAAAATAACAGGAGTCAACCAGGTTATGAATGACCTTATAAAGAAATAAAATACTATGAATTTTCCTACGTTTATCTAACTCTATACAAGAGAATCTATCTAATAGAGCCTGATGGGAAAATCCGATAGATGGATAATTACCATCAGCTTTGAAGGCTAAATATTTTAGGAAACGCCGATTTACTCGCTCTATTTTGTTTATATAAATTTTATGATGAGAGTTCCACACAATTGAATCATATCCGAGCTTAGAACGAACAAATGAACTATGTAATATTGTTATTGAATCACTATTGTTAAATAGGCGGCAATTTCGGATGATAAAGCCCAGCATTCTGTAGGCGCTAGAAACAATTGATTCAATGTAAGACGCAGATGACAATTTCACGTCAAACAAAACTCCCAAGTCTCTAAAACTATAGGAACAAGCAAGAGCTGTGTCAACAAGTTTGTAATTGTAAATAATAGGGGTAATTTTCTTGGTGAAAGTCATTGCGGTGCACTTACTAATACTAAGCTCCAGATGATTTATTACACACCAAGTAGTGAGTGCATCCAAATCATGCTGCAGTGACATACAACATAAAGAATGCTTCACTGCCGAGTAAAGTTTTGAGTCGTCTGCGTAAAGAAGAAAATAACAGAGAAATAAGGAAGAAATGTCATTGATAAACAAATTAAATAGGAGTGGTCCAAGTACTGACCCTTGAGGTACACCTGAGGTGGGATGAAATGAATACGATTTAAAACCTCCATACTCTACATATTGATATCTATCACTTAGGTAAGAATTCCAAAATTCAATCAAATGATTTGTAAATCCAAAGCTAGACATTTTATTCAATAAAATACTGTGATCCATTTTATCAAATGCCTTAGCAAAATCGAGGTAGATACAATCAACCTGATCACCCTCATCCATAACTTCCGCCAAGTATTGACTGTAGCAACCTAAGTTAGTAACAGTTGTTCCGCCAGGCATGCTGCTCAGGGGATATCTGCAGTTTTACATGATTGAAAGTAGCATCATATAAGATATATTCAAATATTTTGCAGAAGTTATTGATGATGGCAATTGGGCGATTATTAGTAACCTCATCTCTATTAGCTTGTTTAAAAACCGGTACTAATTTTGAAACTTTCCACAGATCCGGAAAAGTACGCGATTTTAAGGCTAATGAATATATAAATGCCAGTGAAGCTGCGAATATATTGATGAAATCTTTCACAAAAAAAGCAGGAAGTTGATATGGACCCTTCGTGTGACTTGCTTTAAGTGTTTTAGCAACTTGAATCACTTCAGAGGAACTTACAGTTGAAAGAGATAGAATATTATTATTGAAGTTATTAAAGTTATCCGAAGATCTATTATTTGTTGAATTAGAGTTAATATAGACACTTTGGAAGTACTTTGTGAAGACATTAACAATATCATGAGGACTAGAGCAGCTGAGATAATCACATTGAATGTGTTCAGGAATAGAACTGCTCTTATTTTTGGTATGAAGGAATGACCAGAAAGACTTGGAATTACATTTTATGTTATTTTCTATTTTTGATATATAGAGTCTAAATGAACAGGCAATATCGGTTTTGATTGCCGATCTTAAAGTCTTAAATGCCTCATAGTCATCCAGTTTAGCATCTTTTTTGTATTTATGCCAATAATTTTTCAAGTCTGATATTCCTTATTATGTTAGACGTGAACCAAGGTGGAAACTTGTTCTTTTTCTTGGGGGAATTGTATGGAACGCAAGTTGTTAGCAAATTGGTAAGATGTTCATAGATTAATTGTAATGCGACATTAACATTGCATGTATGATATAATACAGACCAATCAAAATCCAGTAACAGGTTATACAGTAATGGATAATTTGCCTTATTGAAATTGAAAATATGTACATCATTATGATGGATAAATGATGTGGAAGGTACACGGCCGAAGTACTGATATTCAATAAATAATATAGAATATGGTGTAAATCTTCGCGCAATAAGCAAATGAGATTTAGAATTTTATTATTACTATTTAGACAAAAATTGTACTGGTTAAGATCGAAATAACTAGGCAGATTGTTCAAGCATGATAATTTAGAAGATTCAATTCAACTTAATAAGAACTATTTTTAATATTTGCTGATTCGTTGCTCCAGATATATAAAACGTTATTATATAACATTTCACGGTCATGAACGTGATGTATGAATTCTACCTTGGATCAGCAAAATTCAGTGGTGTAGGTCCACGTTGACATTGATTCTTCCAGTTAAACATTACTGGAACGTTGACTTCTATTCATTTTGAAATTGATATTTGAAATTTTGCTTATTTGAGTACACAGAATTTTGAGCCTTAAATTTAACATTTGTTTTGACAATCTACCTAGACTGTGCAACAACTTTATTCCCTTAAATATTTAGTTGCCCTTTATTGAAGGAAACACATAGTTTGCTGTCTTGAAAATAATAATATCATCAAACACTTCCGAATTTAAATTTATACAACATAAAATTATCTAAACATTCATATAATTGAAACTAAAATTAACCTGTGCGTCTTCACATTTCCCATACAGATAGATATAAGTACCTGTTCAAAGTTCTCCAGTTGGTTTCACTGCTGTGCTATGGGTAGCATCGTCATAATGCCCCTGATTTCTCCTTTTAATCTCCCATGATGGTTTTTCCATCACCATCCCGTTAGTTCTTTGTTTGCTGCCTTAGTATTTCGCATGATGATAAATAAATGAAATTGGTACTCACTGGTTACCAATATTGACTGTGTGTCAGTAAAATATGGTTTGGCCATGTAGTAAAGTAAGAGCCACTTGGCTTAGAGTTTGTTTCATGAGACAAGTGCTTGCATTTTGTGCTCCATAGAGAGCATCCTCTTAATTAACTATGGGTACTGAATCGATCTGAATCAATTACCAAGTGAATTCTGACTGCGAATTATTTAGAATCATTATTTCATATCCATAATAAATGAATATTGAATGCTCTCTTACTACTTACATGTACATTTTAATCAAAATGAAAATGTGCACATATTTAATATACAGGTTATTTCGCTTGTTAAATGAATTTATTCATCAAATTACTGGAAATTTAAAAGTTTAGAATGAATTTTCATGCCGTAATGGAAAATTGTATTCAATAATATTTCGTTTGTTTTTGTATCCAGTAATCCAGTTTCAACGTAGGTGTCTGTTGCCCCGTATATAGGGTAATGTAATATTCCTCTATATACTACAGAATAAAATTAAATCAAACGTCGAGACTATCTGTTATTGTCATAGGTAATGTGAGGTTAGATATTGTATGTGGAATTGAGCAAAAACTGAGTTCGTATCATATAATATCATTAATATATTAGAAAATTAGATTAGACGGGTAATTTCCAGAAATTCTATCTCGATTCTAATTCAAATCTGAATTGAATTATAATTACCTTTCGGAATCTACCTGAACACTAGCAAAAATGAACTAAACGTTCAAGAAATAATGTTAAAATCGATTTGGGAGCATGACAAATATATCTTTATTGTCCTATTTTGAAACATTTCCACAACGTATTTCTAATTTTTTAGTCCAGGAGACTGATAACCGTAATAATTTATAGTGAATAAATTATAAGTTAAACGAGAGAATCAAACTCAGCTGATGCTAATAATAATACCTCTCTTTCATTTCACGTATTTAGTTGTCTACAGCGATCTCGTGTAGTGCATAAAATAGCTATTTGCTAGTGTATTGTGAAGCGCCACCTTTATCAATTTCTATGAACTATACTTGTATAAGAGGAGAAATTATGAGTAAAAATGAGATCCATTGAAAATTTTGAACTTCGTTTCTATGAAGGTAATTATTCAGATAAGGGTTTGAACTCCGATTTTGACGAAAATTTTTTTACAAAGTACTTACATGTTCCTTATGTAGAATTGAAAAAGAAAATTCTCCGCAAAAGTGTATTTTTCCCAAAAAAAAAATTATTTGTCCCAAATCAGGAATATTCAGTCACGTATTTCTCCTATATATATAGTCACAATTTGCACGATATTGTTATTTTTAGCAACCTATAGCATTGTTTTCGTAAATAAATGCTAATTAGAGGTACGACAATATTCAGAAACCGTATTATTCGTGAAATAAAATTGTAAACAGTAACCGCCATTTACTTGCATTTTAAGAAATGACGTTACGTCGGAACTAGATTCTCTTGATGCCAAAAATGCTCAAACCATAGAATCGTATATTTCATTGGCCACAAACTATCAACGTTTTATTATATAGTCTATGGTAAAAATCTTGCATTATATTTTTGAGGATTGTAGCTTATCGCTCCAAGCGGCAATGTTATCGCAGGTTAGTTTGTTAAATTGATATATATTTTTGGGAATATAAGCCTACTACAGGTTATTTCAAAGTTAATGCGACAGCAGTTAAACCCCTTTCAGAAACTTTCGATTCTAGACATGTTGGTAGAAACCTCCAGGCGGCAATGTTATCGCAGGTTAGTTTGTTAAATTGATATATATTTTTGGGAATATAAGCCTAGTACAGGTTATTTCAAAGTTAATGCGACAGCAGTTAAACCCCTTTCAGAAACTTTCGATTCTAGACATGTTCGTAGAAACCTCCAGGCGGCAATGTTATCGCAGGTTTGTTTGTTAAATTGATATATATTTTTGGGAATATAAGCCTAGTACAGGTTATTTCAAAGTTAATGCGACAGCAGTTAAACCCCTTTCAGAAACTTTCGATTCTAGACATGTTGGTAGAAACCTCCAAGCGGCAATGTTATCGCAGGTTAGTTTGTTAAATTGATATATATTTTTGGGAATATAAGCCTACTACAGGTTATTTCAAAGTTAATGCGACAGCAGTTAAACCCCTTTCAGAAACTTTCGATTCTAGACATGTTGGTAGAAACCTCCAGGCGGCAATGTTATCGCAGGTTAGTTTGTTAAATTGATATATATTTTTGGGAATATAAGCCTAGTACAGGTTACTTCAAAGTTTATTTCTGTAATTGTTAATTCCAAAATCACGTTCAAACAGTTAATATACTGTTGATTTTGCTTGGGAGTGTACCAAGAACTATAGAAATCAAATAGCACGTTCTGTAGTTCTACTGATACATTCGTTCCCCCTAAATCCTAAAATAACCTACTAATCTACAACAGCGACCTGAAATATATTTTAAGAATGTGTAGAAGGGCAAGAAAAATAACTTCTAAAAATACATATCAAGTTAACAAACTAACCTACGATAACATTGCCGCTTGGAATTTTCTACCAACATGACTAGAATCGAAAGTTTCTGAAATGGGTTTAACTGCGGTCGCATTAAACTTTGAAATAACCTGTACTAGGCTTATATTCCCAAAAATATATATCAATTTAACAAACTAACCTGCGATAACATTGCCGCCTGGAGATTTCTACCAACATGTCGAGAATCGAAAGTTTCTGAAAGGGGTTTAAATGCTGTCGCATTAACTTTGAAATAACCTGTAGTAGGCTTATATTCCCAAAAATATATATCAATTTAACAAACTAACCTGCGATAACATTGCCGCCTGGAGATTTCCACCAACATGTCTAGAATCGAAAGTTTCTGGAAGGGGTTTAACTGCTGTCGCATTAACTTTGAAATAACCTGTAGTAGGCTTATATTCCCAAAAATATATATCAATTTAACAAACTAACCTGCGATAACATTGCCGCTTGGAGCTTTCTACCGACAGGATTAGAATATATCAATTTAACAAACTAACCTGCGATAACATTGACGCCTGGAGTTTTCTACCGACACGATTAGAATCAAAAATTTCTTAAAGGGGATTGACTGCGGTCGCATTAATTTTGTAATAACCTGTACTAGGCTTATATTCCCAAATATATATATCAATTTAACAAACTAACCTGCGATAACATTGCCGCCTGCAGATTTCTACCAACATGTGAAGAATCGAAAGTTTCTGAAAGGGGTTTAACTGCTGTCGCATTAACTTTGAAATAACCTGTACTAGGCTTATATTCCCAAAAATATATATCAATTTAACAAACTAACCTGCGATAACATTGCCGCTTGGAGCTTTCTACCGACAGGATTAGAATATATCAATTTAACAAACTAACCTGCGATAACATTGACGCCTGGAGTTTTCTACCGACACGATTAGAATCAAAAATTTCTTAAAGGGGATTAACTGCGGTCGCATTAACTTTGTAATAACCTGTACTAGGCTTATATTCCCAAATACATATATATCAATTTAACAAACTAACCTGCGATAACATTGCCGCCTGGAGATTTCTACCAACATGTGTAGAATCGAAAGTTTCTGAAAGGGGTTTAAATGCTGTCGCATTAACTTTGAAATAACCTGTAGTAGGCCTATATTCCCAAAAATATATATCAATTTAACAAACTAACCTGCGATAACATTGCCGCTTTGAGCTTTCTACCGACAGGATTAGAATATATCAATTTAACAAACTAACCTGCGATAACATTGACGCCTGGAGTTTTCTACCGACACGATTAGAATCAAAAATTTCTTAAAGGGGATTGACTGCGGTCGCATTAATTTTGTAATAACCTGTACTAGGCTTATATTCCCAAATATATATATATATCAATTTAACAAACTAACCTGCGATAACATTGCCGCCTGGAGATTTCTACCAACATGTGTAGAATCGAAAGTTTCTGAAAGGGGTTTAATTGCTGTCGCATTAACTTTGAAATAACCTGTACTAGGCTTATATTCCCAAAAATATATATCAATTTAACAAACTAACCTGCGATAACATTGCCGCTTGGAGCTTTCTACCGACAGGATTAGAATATATCAATTTAACAAACTAACCTGCGATAACATTGACGCCTGGAGTTTTCTACCGACACGATTAGAATCAAAAATTTCTTAAAGGGGATTAACTGCGGTCGCATTAACTTTGTAATAACCTGTACTAGGCTTATATTCCCATAAATATATATCAATTTAACAAACTAACCTGCGATAACATTGCCGCCTGGAGATTTCTACCAACATGTCTAGAATCGAAAGTTTCTGAAAGGGGTTTAACTGCTGTCGCATTAACTTTGAAATAACCTGTACTAGGCTCATATTCCCAAAAATATATATCAATGTAACAAAAACTAACCTGCGATAACATTGCCGCGTGGAGCTTTCTACCGACAGGATTAGAATATATCAATTTAACAAACTAACCTGCGATAACATTGCCGCTTGGAGCGATAAGCTACAATCCTCAAAAATATAATGCAAGATTTTTACCATAGACAATATAATAAAACGTTGATAGTTTGTGGCCAATGAAATATACGATTCTATGGTTTGAGCATTTTTGGTATCAAGAGAATCTAGTTCCGACGTAACGTCATTTCTTGAAATGCAAGTAAATGGCGGTTACTGTTTACAATTTTATTTCACGAATAATACGGTTTCTGAATATTGTTGTACCTCTAATTAGCATTTCTTTACGAAAACAATGCTATAAGTTGCTGAAAATAACAATATCGTGCAAATTGTGACTATATATATAGGAGAAATACGTGACTGAATATGTCCTGATTTGGGACAAATAATTTTTTTTTTTGGGAAAAATACACTTTTACGGAGAATTTTCTTTTTCAATTCTACATAAGGAACATGTAAGTACTTTGTAAAAGAATTTTCGTCAAAATCGGAGTTCAAACCCTTATCAGAATAATTACCTCTATGAACATGAATAATGGAAATGGTGTCGATATACGCTAGAAACAAAACGAGATCCGAAATCGGATCTCACCTTACAAAACGGATCTCCATTTGTATAGAAAATATATATAACAGATCTCATCTTGTCGTAATACATATATACATTTTTCCGATTTTAGTTTTATATCAAATGTTTTGAAAAAGGTGGAGATCTACCACCGAAACGTAAACAAAGTAATTTTTCATTAAATGCTGAACCTAAAACCCAATTAATCATCCAAAATTTAGAAAATATTTATATATATATATATATATATATATATATATATATATATATATATATATATATATATATATATATATATATATATATATTTTGCAAATATGCGAACTTCAGTGTTTAAATAGTGTTTTATTTGCGAAATGTTTCCTAAAACACTGGATACCACGTTCTCTCTTGTGCACGTGCAACAGGTCATGGAAACTTTCCGGCTGATTCCAGCGTCGCAATGACGTCATCCAAACGTGTCACTCGGAACCAAACACGTAGAAATCAACCAAGCGTGAAATAGTTCGAAAGTCCAAAGGTCAAGCATAACGGGGGATATAAATACCTGTCCCTCCAAGTAAGCGTCAGTTCACCTAGATTTTCCAGACTCTACGGTCGAATCACCTGAAGATGGCAAATGCGACTTTGCCGAAACGTCGTGAAATTGGTCCTTCTGAGGACCGAAACCACACAACGCGGATCAATACCCGAGAATCCAGTTCTACACATTACGTCCGCGAGAACCTAAGAAGAAACATATATATATATATATATATATATATATATATATATATATATATATATATATATATATATATATATATATATATATATATATATATATATATATATATATATATATATATATATATATATATATATATATATATATATATATATATATTCTAAATTTTGGATGATTAATTGGGTTTTAGGTTCAGCATTTAATGAAAAATTACTTTGTTTACGTTTCGGTGGTAGATCTCCACCTTTTTCAAAACATTTAATATAAAACTAAAATCGGAGAAGTTACAATTAGTGAAACGTTAAATACTTAAAATGGAGGTTCGTTTACCTTAAAATTTCATTCTTCATTATCCTGGATGTTAAAACACTACATCTTCATTAGTCATACACTTTTTTCTTGATTTCCAATTAGGACATATTCTACACATTATTTCAAAATTGTATTGTTATATTGTTATTATTGGAATTGTAATCTGTCACGTTTAATCTAATAAGGTACATATGAAATGAAATCAGTAGAGTATAGTGGAAAGTTAATCAATTATATATATATATATATATATATATTTGTATGTGTTCTTGGTATATTGGTTCGTATATATACTGATAATGAAATAAAAATTCTGTTTTGACGTTTCGACAACGTTTATTGCCTTTATCAAAAATTGTTAATTGAATTAGTGTTTCCATGTAATTTAGAAAAGAATAGATGATTTTGATTAATGAAATGCGTCTGCAGCCGATTTGTGTTTTAAGATCCAATTAAAACTGCAGAAAACATTGGATCGGTTGTGAGTGAAAGAGTAATGTATGGCTAACTACAATTTGAAATAGATTGAATTTGATTAAATACAAGACATTCCAATATTGTACAATTATAAATATCTATGAATTATTGAATGAATTAGTTACTCTATGATAAGTATTTCTATCATAACTATTCAAGTTTAAGATAATTCTATGGAATTTAACCTCAAAATTGTTACTCTATAGTGTCATAGTTAAATAATACTTCATCTTTTTTAGGTTGAATTTTAAATAGACAATGGAAAGTGGTACTTCAAATTAATAAAATTTTGTTAAGTTTGAATTAGATTATTGTACAGTTTCGAAAGATTGGAATCTATTTTGTCATTTACACAATTGTTCTTTTTAATTTGAATAGATTCTAATATCAAACGTTTGTTGTCGTTTGTTTCAATATTTAAAATTTTTGTATTGTTGTAGTCGAAAGTATGGTTAGTGTCTTTCACATGTTTATTGAGCGCAGTTGATGAATTTTTGGTATATTTGTGGCCATTTAATCTTTTTTCGAGGTATTGTGAAGATTGGCCAATATATACCTTTTCGCAATCTTTGCAAGGGATGGAATAAACAGTATGGGTTATTTTTTTGAAAGGTACGCTGCTTTTTAATTTTGTAAAGAGACTTTTCTGATTTAAATAACTCTTATGACATATATGTAGGTCATAAGGTTTCACTATATTACAAATTTTCTCTGAAAGTCCACTGATATATGGTAGTGATATGTAATGCCTATCATTAGTTTTCTCATTATTGGTATTGATTCCACCAAATGAGTTATAAAATTTATGAATTTTGTCTTTAGTTATCGAATTTACTAAATCAATGGGATAACCATTTCTTATTGAAGTTTCTTTTGTTTTTGTAATAGATATAGTTCTCAGTTCAGGAGAACTTAGTCGAATAGCTCTATCTATTAGATTTATAATAACATTTTTCTTATATTTTTTAGGTATATTAGAATTGAAATTAGTATACCTTCCTGACCAAGTAGGTTTGGTATACCATTTTGTTAGAATTTTGTTATCATTTGATTTTCTTACTAAAGTTAAATCTAAAAAATTTATTTCGTTATGATTTTCTAATTCAATCGTAAATTG